>OZ024821.1:6862783-7310198 GCA_964016985.1 Anodontia alba
CCCGATCAAACTGCTGCGATATGAACAGTTTAATCGGGTCTAAACTATTTGATCAAACCTACTTATCCAAATATTTAGCATAAATATGTTTATCCTAGTATCATCTTTTTTGAGAAAACATGAAACCAATTCTCTCTCTCTCCTCTGTCTCTCTCTGTCTCTCTGTCTGTCTCTCTCTCTCTGTCTTTCTCCTTTCTCTTATTTTATATATATATATATATATATATATATATATATATATATATATATATATATATATATATATATATATATATATATAAAGAGAGAGAAGAGAGAGAGACAGATATATATATATATATATATATATATATATATATATATATATATATATATATATATATATACGAGGGATGTTCGAAATGAATTGCTTATTTCTATCTGGAGACTTCAAATTTCAAGTTAGCCCAAAAGTACTCATTTCATGCCTTCGAAGTACTCCCCGTGGCTAGAAATGCAAAGTTTCAGCCGATGTATCCACTTCTTGAAGGCGTCACGGTACGCTGATTTGGGCACAGTATTAAGGTACTGATGAATGGCAGAGCCAAGTGCCTGTCGGGACTGGTATTTCCGCCCAGCAAGGAATGCTTTCAATTTCGGAAACAAAAAGAAATCACATGGGGCAAGGTCTGGGTAATACGGGGGGTGAGGCAAAATAGTTACTTTTTCTTTCTTCAAAAACGCCGTAACTATTGCGGAGGTATGAGCTGGGGCATTGTCATGTAGAAGACGGACATGTTTAAAACCAGTGGCAGGGCGTCGTTTCTGACAATTCTTTTTCAGTTTCTTCAGTACTACGTCTTTGTAATACTTTCCGGTGATGCTTTTGCCCTTTTTTCACTGGCACTTTTATTGCGACTCCTTCAGCAGAGAAGAAGATTGCATACAAAACCTTCTTTGTACTCAAAGAACGTTTGGCAATTATTGGGCGTTTGCTGTGTTTAGTGGCCCAGATCTTATTGCTAACCTTTCTGACGGGCTCAAAATAATGGACCCAGGTTTCATCACCTGTGACGACATTGGCAAACTGCTTTTTGTCATATTTTGGAAACATTTGAAGCAGCTTTTTGGCCACTTTAACCCGTTGCCTCTTTTGCTCGTCAGTCAACAGATGTGGCACCCATCTAGCAGAAATCTTTCTGACTTTCAAATGCTTCTTCAAAATAAGGTGAACCGTTGATAGTGATATGCCTACCTTTCGTGCAATATCACGAACTGTAAATCTGGCATCTCCTTCAATGATTTCCTTTATTTTGGAAACGATTTCATTACGAGATGCAGATTTTGGCCTACCTGATTTCGGTGCATTTTTGATGGACTCTACACCAGACTCAAATTTCTTTTTCCACCGCCGAACTGTGTCATAAGACACATAAGAAGGTCCAAAAGCAGTAGAAATTTTATTCATCAGCTTCTTCAAAGAACAACCAAGTTTTGAGCGAGCTTTGATGTAAGCCCGTATTTCATCTTTTTGTCGACGCTTCTACCAACCATTTTTACTGCAGTGGTCAATGACTGCGTGTATTTAAATGGCAAATTTTATTTACACTTAGTCTAACATGTACATTTGTACACCATTGTGTAGATATTGAATAGCCCTATACAGGTATGTATTGGTTTTTATCGTGCCCCACGTGGATATCGAGCTAGAGGACATTAAGCAATTCATTTCGAACATCCCTCGTATATATATATAATATATATATATATATATATATATATATATATATATATATATATATATATATATATATATATATATGTATGTATAAATGATGTGCACGTGTGCTGTTCGTGTGTTTACACGGGTGTGTGTACATGTGTGTTTATACATTTCACGGTTCTGGTGGTTGGATCACGTTTGTCATTGTGTTTACATATAGCATGCCCTGCCAATATCTATGGTGTGAACTGCACTGGTACCTGTCACTGTTTACAAGGAGAGACAGACTGTAACCAGGCTACAGGGGCCTGTCTGAGCTTTCAGTGTGACCGAGGATGGACCGGGCTTCCAGATTGCCAAATACGTAAGTTTGTTCTTAACCCTTCGTTTGCTGAACTCGACATGCCCTGTCTTAGCAAACAGTCTAGACCCAGATCAGTTGGCTTCTGAAGAAGCCAACTGATCTGGGTCTGCACTGTTTGTCATTAAATATGTGAACCTCTATAAAAAAAACAGGATCAAGCAATCTGATTGGCTGGAAATTGGAAGTGGGCGTGGCATCTTAATTTTTTCAGCAAAAAAGCTTTGTATCCTGAGCTAAACCCTTTGAGCTTTGCGGATGGAACATTTGCAGACCAGACTACGCATATGCGAACTGCGCCTGTCCAGACCAGAATGCGTACGTGCGAAATGCATAAGTGAAGGATCGACTGCATACATGCAAACTGCGCAGATGATCAGAGCTTGCATCGTTCACATATGACAAAAACTATTATGACATCACAACGACTTCGAAACAAAGTTGTTACGTTGGTTGCGCCATGGGAAAACGTGTCTTCGGACATATCTGATCAGGACCTTCGATGTCCGCTTACAGAAGTATTGGACACTATAGAATACATCAGTGGAAAGCAAATGCCCGGATGAGACTTTTTATAAAAGTAATACCTGGTTTAATAGGATTTGTCAGAAAAAAAAAATAATAAATAAAAAAAAAGTAAAAAAAAATAAAAAGGATAGTAGAAAAACATGTACATTATAGTCAGAAAAACAAAAACAAACAAAAAACATTCAAAATCGGGACAAAGAAAACACCCAGAGATTCAGACTTTAGTTATAAAACTCGATTTTGGAGTCTTAAACCGTACCGACGACATTAAGACTTTTGTTTGTATTTGTCAGAGAAAATAAGGCTAGCTAAGTAATATTTTCTTGGGAAAATTACAATAAAAACTTAGAATGTCATCATTCTCAATTTTGCTTAAAGAAAATTTTTTCGTATTCACACTAAAGCTTGATTTTCAATAATGAAACAAATAAGTATTGTTCAATATCATCTACTAGACTGATATAAACTTATTCATTTGAGCCGCAACGTGAGAAAACGTACCTTCTGCGCAGTATGATCAGAGTCTTTGTTGTCCGCATGAAAAAACTTTGCACCTTGGCTATCCAAACTGCGCAAAGTGAAGATTCTGATCAAACTGCGCGAATGCGCGGGCTGATCAGAATCTTCACTGGGCGCACATGTTCGAGGGTACGTTTACTGACGTTGCGACGAATTTAGTTGACATTTAATGCCTTATTTCATATGTCAAAATTTTGTACCCAGTGTTAACTTTTAGAAATAATTTTGAAATGGTCCCCGGTTTGTCACTGATACGATGTGTTTCTCTTCTTATAGCATGTGAGAACACATATGGTTCGAACTGCCAGTTAACTTGCCATTGTCCACCAGCGGACAATTGCAGTGCCATCAATGGTCTTTGCTCCAGCGGTAAATGCGAGTATGGCTGGTCCGGAAGCGGATGTCAGAATCGTAAGTATTTCATGCCTTACCTCATCAAACATAAATATGCAGGCAAACACACTTGAGCAAATAGTGTAGATCCCGATCAAACTGCTCCTAAGAGCAGTTTGATCGGGATCTACACTATTTGGCATTTCATCGCATTAAGCTCTTCCTAGTCACCTTTTATTATTAATCATGTATTATCTATATATTAAAGTAAGCGTCATTTTATATCGTAGTGAACACAGTCTCAAACATTTTACTTTGAGGAAATGATGTTTGAAATTATTGTGACTCGGCCGCTAGACAGGTAAAAAAGCATAAAACGGATATTTTTTTTTCGGATAAAATAGGCAGGATCCATACAAAATGGTTTATTTTCTCAAAGTTTGAGCCAGACTTTCAAAGCGCGCTTTAAGGTTTTGAGTTGTAGCATAGGTAAAATGTAGCTATTTCATATCTTAACAGCGAATTCCTAGATTAGCCTGCGCATCCGCGAATGCACATGCTGATCAAGGTCTCGTCGGTCGTAAAGGATTCTTCTTGCAGAAGATATAATCTTGCGTCTTGCCCAAATACATGGTGATTACTTCTAAACTAAACCGAATAAGTGTTAATCACAACTATAGCAGACGACACTTGGCTGATTATTATTATTTTTCCAGAGAAAGTAAGACATTAGATACGAATCGTCTGCTTTTCGGACGATTTTCATGAAATGTGAAGTCTTGTTTTCTCTGTCAAATATCAATTTTAGTGTGTCGTCTGCTACAAATTTGTCATAGTGATTTAACCCATTTATGCCGAACCATCCCATTACGAAAACACACCTATTCAAATATATAGAAAATTTCATCTCCAAAAACTAAAAATTTTCAGATAAAAAAAACTTTGATATTTTTCAAATTTCTGTTCAAAACATCTATGTTTTTGAGCAGAAATAAGAAAAATGATGTATACCCCTGTAAACCCCATTTTTACTATATAAATGTGGGGTTTAAGGGGATCAACATTATATAGGCGTGTTTTCGTGATGCATAAAAATTACTTTGGTAACAGTGTAGACCGAGACCATAACCAGCTCAACGCGGCATCTGATCAGGGTCTACATTGTTTGCATTAAGTACAGAAATTTATTTGATAAACAAAAACTGAAAAATAATTTAGACACCCCTTTAATCGGAAATAAACCTGTCCAAAGAGAGTGGTAAAAGAGTCCTCTAGGCATAAATGGGTTAGGGATTAAAGACAGGATTTTCAAACCGGGGTGGGGAGAGGGGGAGTCTGGTTCCCAGTAAAGGGAATATTTTATCTGCACAGGTAAAAGTGTGAATTTATTTTAGCCAATTAGTGGACTAGAATACCATACATGGTAATTCTGTTGGTTGACTGGAGATGTTACCTCTTTGATATCAAGAGACAGAATGACACTATGGTACTTAATCCTCTTTTTATAGTGCACTTCTGTCTTTAACCTATACATGTACTTACAGAACTACCAATCCTGTCTGATCCACCTACTTTCCTCAACGTCACTTGCGAACAGCTTATTTTACGTTGGAGGGGATGGTCCAAAACACTTGATGTTGGAAATTCAGAAGCTGTCATCTCGCGATATGAGTAAGTGTTGGTATTGTTTATTAAATTTGTGATTTTAGTTTCATGATTTATATTGGCTAGGCAATCCTTTGTTGTTATAAGTTTTGTTGTATACAAATTTTTAAGTATTGGGACAGACAGAACTGTGTAAACAATGTAGACCAAGATCAGATACCGTAGAAGGCAGCGTCTGATGAGGATTTATACTGTTAGAAACTCATCAAGCAGACTTTTGGACACACCAATATATGGTAAAATTATCTGTTTTTAATTTTAGAAGTTAAGTAAGGAGTTAAGGTGTTCGTATCGGGTAGGACACAGGGGGTAAATAGGGTAGGACACAGACTAAAGTACTTAAAGTAGAGAGCTAAAGTGTCCGTATAGGGTACGACACAGAGGGTAAACAGGGTAGGACAGACTAAAGTAAGGAATTAAGGTGTCCGTATAGGGTATGACACAGAGGGTAAATAGGGTAGGACACAGACTAAAGTTCTTAAAGTAAGGAGTTTAAGTGTCCGTATAGGGTAAGTCACAGAGGGTAAATAGGGTAGGACATAGACTAAAGTTCTTAGAGTAAGGAGTTAAAGTGTCCGTATAGGGTAAGACACAGAGGGTAAATTGGGTAGGACACAGACTAAAGTAAGGAATTAAGGTAGGTGTCCGTATAGGGTAAGACACAGAGGGTAAACAGGGTAGGACACAGACTAAAGTCAGGAGTAAAGGTGTCCGTGTAGGGTAAGACACAGAGGATAAATAGGGTAGGACACAGACTAAAGTAAGGAGTAAAGGTGTCCGTATAGGGTAGGACACAGAGGGTAAATAGGGTAGGATACAGACTTAAGTAAGGAGTAAAGGTGTTCGTATAGGGTAGGACACACCAATATATGGTAAAATTGTCTGTTTTCAATTTTAGAAGCTTAGTAAGGAGTTAAGGTGTCCGTATCGGGTAGGACACAGAGGGTAAATAGGGTAGGACACAGACTAAAGTACTCAAAGTAAGGAGCTAAAGTGTCCGTATAGGGTAAGACACAGAGGGTAAATAGCGTAGGACACAGGACACAGACTAAAGTACTTAAAGTAAGGAGTCAAAGTGTCCGTATAGGGTAAGACACAGATGGTAAATAGGGTAGAATACAGACTAAAGTAAGGAATTAAGGTGTCCATATAGGGTAGGACACAGAGGGTAAATAAGGTAGGACACAGACTAAAGTAAGGAATTAAGGTGTCCGTATAGGGTAGGACACTGAGGGTAGGACACAGACTAAAGTAAGAAGTAAAGGTGTCCGTGTAGGGTAAGACACAGAGGATTAATAGGGTAAGACACAGACTAAAGTAAGGAGTAAGGGTGTCCGTATAGGGTAGGACACAGAGGGTAAATAGGGTAGGACACAGACTAAAGTAAGGAGTAAAGGTGTTCGTATAGGGTAGGACACACCAATATATGTTAAAATTGTCTGTTTTTAATTTTAGAAGTTTAGTTAGGAGTTAAGGTGTCCGTATCGGGTAGGGCACAGAGGGTAAATAAGGTAGGACACAGACTAAAGTACTTAAAGTAAGGAGCTGAAGTGTCCGTATAGGGTAAGACACAGAGGGTAAATAGGGTAGGATACAGACTAAAGTAAGGAATTAAGGTGTCCGTATAGGGAAGGACACAGAGGGTATATACAGTAGGAAACAGACTAAAGTATTTAAAGTAAGGAGTTGAAGTGTCCGTATAGGGTAAGACACAGAGGGTAAATAGGGTAGGACATAGATTAAAGTACTTAGAGTAAGGAGTTAAAATGTCCGTATAGGGTAAGACACAGAGGGTAAATTGGGTAGGACACAGACTAAAGTAAGGAATTAAGGTGTCCGTATAGGGTAGGACACACAGGGTAAACAGGGTAGGACACAGACTAAAGTCAGGAGTAAAGGTGTCCGTAAAGAGTAGGAGAGGATAAATAGGGTAGGACACAGACTAAAGTCAGGAGTAAAGATGTCCGTGTAGGGTAAGACACAGAGGATAAATAGGGTAGGACACAGACTAAAGTACTTAGTGTAAGGAGTTAAAGTGTCAGTATAGGGTAAGACACAGAGGGTAAATAGGGTAGGACACAGACTAAAGTATTTAAAGTAAGGAGTTAAAGTGTCCGTATAGGGTAAGACACAGAGGGTAAATTGGGTAGGACACAGACTAAAATAAGGGATTAAGGTGTCCGTATAGGGTAAGACACAGAGGGTAAGACAGACTAAAGTACTTAAAGTAAGGAGTTAAAGTGTCCGTATATGGTAAGACATAGATGGTAATAGGGTAGGACACAGACTAAACTTGGGAATTAAGGTGTCCGTAAAGGGTAGGACACAGAGGGTCAGTAAGGTAGGACACAGACTAAAGTAAGGAATAAAGGTGTCCGTATAGGTAGGACACAGAGGGTAAACAGGGTACGACACAGACTAAAGTAAGGAGTAAAGGTATCCGTGTAGAGTAAGACACAGAGGGTAAATAGGTTAGGACACAGACTAAAGTAAGGAGTAAAGGTGTCCGTATAGGGTAAGACACAGAGGGTAAATCGGGTAGGACACAGACTAAAGTAACAAGTAAAGGTGTCTATATAGGGTAAGACACAGAGGTAAATAGGGTAGGACACATACTAAAGTAAGGAGTTACGGTGTCCGTATAGGGTAGGACACAGGTAAATAGGGTAAGACACAGACTAGAGTAAGGAGTAAAGGTGTCCATCTAGGGTAAGACACATAGGGTAAATAGGTTAGGACACAGACTAAAGTAAGGAGTTAAGGTGTCCGTATAGGGTAGGACACAGAGTGTAAATTGGGTAGGATACATACTAAAGTCCGTAAAGCAAGGGGTTAAGAAATCCGAGCAAAGTAAGGAGTTGAGGTGTGCGAGTAGAGTAGGACACAGAGAGTGAATAGTGTAGGACACAAGCTAAAGTCTATGTCCTACCCAATTTACACAGTGTCTCCTACCCTACTCGGACACCTTAACTCCTTTCTTTACTTGACTTTTGTTAGGTTTATTTTTTATACTATAGCTCGAAACACTGAGACAAGCAATCTATACTGATGAGCTACTTATAAGATAATACAGTGAATACTCCGGGTAGACGACGCAGATACGTAAGCTGATCTGAGCCTTTGATTTGTACATATGCAATGGAAGCAGGTTTTCACAAATCCTGTCAAATCCTTCAGGGGAGGCAACTGTCAAAACAGATTTTCCCCCTTTTTGAAAAGTGGTCCATTGAGAGCAAATTCTTTTCCTTTGGAGTAGACACTTTTCAGTAAGGGCTTGCTGTGCAGGGGAGCAAACAGGAAGTCGCAAAAGCTGTGTTCCTTGGCAAAAAAGACGGAAAATCTGAGGTGTAATATCTAGTCACCTAGTCCAGTATTGTGCGTGTAGCCCTCAAATTTTATTAAGTTGTGCTCCTCAGTTATTGTCATTAAATTTGATTCCCTCTGTAATTGCTCGACGGGGAGTCGGATCCCACATTGAATGATGACTTCTTCAGAAGGTTCCCAGCGGGCACATGTCGTTTATACAACGTCGTCCCAACGTCGATGCAACGTCATGACGTTGCATCGACGTTGAGACGACGTTGTATAGATGTCATGTGTCTGCTGGGTTGGAGCTTGCCTGTGTGTTGTCGGGCACGTCGGGGTCCATTTAGTGGATTACTTGTGCTCTGGTTTCAGATCGTTATTGAACCGTCACAGTTTGTGATTATACATGTATATGTTTTACTATGAAGGACTTTATGTTAATTTTGTGAGTGATTCTTCGCTGGTGTTTACACATCGATAAAATCCACAAAAATAATTCATTCCACGTGATTCCAACGAGAACACAGATAAATTGCTGCTCATTTAGAGGTTCTCAGATGCCTGTTCAGAGTATTTTTCAAACAAAGTGTAAATGACCTTTTAGAATCAGCTCTTGACCAATCACTAGTATGTTGTGTTGGAATTTATTTTGTGTTGCGCATCATTTAGACACTTATGGCCTCTCTTGTTTCGCTTCAGAATATATTACTTTATAGTGGGAAGCTTTACTGAGTGGCAGCCACTGAATCCTAGCTCAGTACCCCACGTTAATGATCAAGAATTCTACGATCTGACGTTAACTAACCTGGTAGCCGACGCTAAGTATAAATTCCGTGTTGACGTTAGACAGAAAGACGACGATAAAAACATGGATGCTATAATTGATGGGAAAGAGTCCAGCGAAGTCTTGATTCCTTGCACAGGTACACCACAACCTCTTAATAACACAGTTGCTGGTATCCAAAGTGAAAACTGTTTAAGACAAACAACCATGTTGTATCTAAACAGAAGTGTCTAGATTACATAGAAAAATGACAAATAAATGGCCATTTTTCTTCATAATATGAGCATGTTTGCTTGGAAATAACATTTTTGGGGTTCACCTATAAACCGTCTTATATCCGAATCGTCTTATAATAGACCATCTTATAAAGAGGTTCTAATGTTTATAACGATTTTAGGAATGCGAACAGCAACATCTCCTACATTGTACCAGTTACCTTTAATAGACAGATAATGCCCTTGTAATAGCCTGCTCTTGTAATAGCATGCAAAATACATTATAAAACATGAGAAGGTCCCTTTTACCGTATCGGAGCAGCGAAGACCTACATAATTCAGCGGATCTGTGCATACTGAACAGGTCCTGATCGGTCAGTACAAAATCGCAGAATTGTCGCTGTTTATCTATGACATAATAACCTTTCGTCAAATTTCACATCACTGTATAAGGACCATTAACAAACCAGTAACGGAACCGGGATGCTTTCAGAATTAAACTCACTAAACCTAATTTAAGCTGGAACAATGATAACTAGAAGTAGAAAACGCATTGAAAAGCTAGTTAAAAAACTACAAAATTCTGAAATTTCTCTATTGATATAGACCCCTACAAACGCGGGTTTTACTATATATTATGGGAGAATTTAGGAGTACGAGTACATAGACTTGTTGATACAATTTCAAGGCTTTCAAGTGCATGTGGTAACACGTTTAAATATAATATTCAGACTGACATACATGTACCCACTGAGCGGACAGCTCAAAGTTCACTTTTATCAGGATCTGCACTGCTTGCCACTCTGTCAGCTGTTTAGGCACAACTCAAGGAATCAAATTATTGCTTTATGTTTAGCATAGATGTGATAAATGGTTCAAATGTTTACAGTGGCGTAGCCAGAACGGAATAATTACGCACACCTAGGAAAATCTTGACTAAAGATGCCTAGAATTATTTCCATCGAAGGGCTGCACTTAAAGGAAAGAATTTGCTCCCCTCGGGGAGCAAATTCTTTCCTTTAAGAGTAGCCCCTTTGTGAAAGAAGCAAAATATATTATATAAATGTACCGTTATCTAACTGAGTACCTAAACTTCTTACCACGCTTACCTTAACATTTGAACACGTCCATTTGACTAGCTGGTAATTTGTTTGAAAAGTACTAGGTAGATTATAATATGTAAAGACCCCGATCAATTGCTACTTAAATATGAGTGGGCTCACGGATGTCTGTCAGAATATTTAGGGCGAATAAAAGGGCTCCATGAAGACATATGTTGTGAGTGCTCATTAGATGTACGTTGCCGGAATCACATAATACGCCTACAAAGGTTTTTTTTCAGCCATTTTGTCTTAATGGAGAAGACTGTACAAGCACAACTTATTGGCTACTTTAACTCTTGTCATGCTGAATAAATTAAGATGCAACACCCACTTCTAATTTTCAGCCAATCAAATTACTTTATCTAGGTTATTGATACTAATGCACATACTGAATGACAAACAGTGCAGATCCAGATCAGTTGGCTGAAGAAGCCAACTGATCTGGATCTACACTGTTTGCAAAGGCAGGGCATATCCGGGCTTAGTAGGACAAGAGTTCAGAAAAAATGTTAGGGTAATATATGTTTGTACCCTGATAAAATTACTCCGTGGTTGAAACTATTATGTTATGCTTCACATTTTTATTCTTTTAGTGCCAGAAACTACCACACCAATACCAAGAACCACAATAAGACCTCCAGGTTTGTACTTTATCATTATTAGTTTACATGTGAGCATAGATGTGCATTTTAAGGGCTAAAATTCAGTGTGGCTTCCCAGAAAGCATTCTACATGAATTTTTAGAATATAAATAGATTTATGAAAAATGCTAGCTGGGTTCAGTGTAATTGAATGGGATTTATTCCATTTAGTCACACAACAAATTTTTTATGCGACAAACACTTCTTTTACATTGCTAAAATTTTCATTGATAGGCCACATAAATATCTATTCTTGAGAGCGAATGCATCCGTGACAAATGTTTAGGAAAATGTCTTATTTCAGTGTGTCCATTTTTTTTTTTTTTTTTTTTTTTTTTTTTTTTGTTTCTTGTTTGCTTGTCTTAGAGGAGGACAGGTGCCGTATTTATCGTAAACAGTCGCCAACCTTTCTAGAGAAAGGTGTAGACCAAGATCAAACTGTTCCTGTTTGCCATTCAATCACCACCTCATTTCAGTCAATATTTAAAATAACTACTGTGAGAAATGATATGTACAGATATATTAAAGGGAATGGATAAACTTAGAGATATTTAATCATTTTCGCCAAAGGAGGCAATTTTTGTTAATTCCCGTAAGCTTTACTACACGAGTCCCCTCACGAAAACATACCTAGATAATTTTGACCACCTTAAACTCCACTTTTATATAGTAAAACTGGGGTTTACATGGTTATACATTATTTTTCTTATTTCTGCTCAAAACATAGATTGTGGGTACTCGTTAGAACCGCCTCGGCGAGTCTAACGGGTACCCACAATCTATGTGTTAAGTAGAAATATGAAAAATATCAAAATTTTTATCTGAAAACAGTCAGTTTTTGATAGGAATCTACTCTATAAGGAAAGAATTTTCTCCCCTCGGGAGCAATTTTTTTGAGTTACCTCCGTTGAAAGTGTATCCATTTCTCGTTTTTATAGTCATTATGAAAACACGCCTATTCAAATATATAGAAATTTTCAGCTAAAATTGAAAATTTTCAGATAAGAAACTCTGATAGTTTTCATATTTCTGCTCAAAACATAGGTTGTGGGTACTCGTTAGAACCGCCTTGGCGAGGCGGTTCTAACGAGTACCCACAATCTATGTTTTTGAGCAGAAATAAGGACAATTATTTATATCCCTGTAAACCCCAGTTTTACTATATAAAAGTGGGGTTTTAGGGAGTCAAATGTATATAGGTATGTTTTCATGATGACAACGGTGGTAACTGGTTTATCTACCAGAGCCAAGGTTTACAATTATTCCTCAGCATTAAGGTCTACCTTAACTTAAGTCCGAACATTTAGGTTACGAAATAAGATAATTATTTAAACGCAATTAAAATGAACATGTTTATGTAAATTTAGTAGCCGATATTTAACTGCACCAAGTAACATATAAGACAGAGCTGTCTAATAAGCTCTTGACTGTACTTATTAATCTCGTCGTTGAAAGTCAGCTTTCATATGAAAGCGCAAAAAGTGTACTTTGCCAATCTCGATCCTCAGACTAAAGATCGACCTTGGGAACGATTCTAAACCTAGACCCTAGTTAGTTAGACTGGGATGTACATTATGCATCTATTGAACATTTTCAAAGCAAGCAGCGTCAGAGCTCAGCGGCTGAATATTATTAAACAAATACTTTTCAAGACAATCGGTTTAGGTAACATTGTAACATAATTATTCGCTATCATTAGAAATCTACAATGTACCACTTCGGTAAAATCTTGATCTTCGTATTACGGTTTTATAAAATTGTACTTTTATTTTTGTTGTAAACAAGTTAGGTTTCAGTAAAGGAATCTAAAAAGATGCAAGATCCACTCATAATACAATTATTTGTTTACAATAAATTATATAAAAAAATTTAATTAATTTGGAACATGTCAAGAGAAAAAGGCTCTTATCGTATATGGGTCACGCCTAGCGAAAAGGTGTCTTCGAGCATGCGTAAAATACACATATTCAGATTCGTCCCACGCATACGCAATCTCATCCGGGCATTGGCTCCCCATTGATACATTCTATAGTGTTTAATGATTCTATTATTTTACTGCAGCTGGATTTTAGTGCCGCGCGGCAGTTGTAAAACGTCTATGCTTACTTCATCAAAGCGCATCTTTTTATTTTTTTCTTTTTTTTTTTTTTTTTATTTTCCTTGGAACCCTTGAGCCCATTCTGGTATCTTGGAAAATCGAGTCCCTTAACTCTTTCGGTGCCAAATTTCAGACGACATTTGTCGTCTGTTTTTCTTTTTTAACAAACTATCGCTTGAAAAGTAGTTTATATGTTAAGTGTAAAGACTGAATGTCAAACAGCGTAGATCCAGATGAGACGGCTCATATGAGCCGCCTCATCTGGATCTATGCTGTTTGCAAAAGCCTATTATTATTGCCTGTGGCAGTGAAAGAGTTAAAGCTGGTGCTAGTGGGGCGAGCGCAGTCCTGCAAATTACACTGCTGCAATATGAAGAGTCTCAATGAAACAGAAACTCCGATTTTTTTCTTTTATATGAGTCACACCAAGCCAAAATATGCCTTTGGTGCATGTGCGGAAAGCATAGGCACATGCGCGTCTAATCAGTACCTTTGCTTTACACTGCCAGAATTATTGTATATTGTAGAATGTATCATTATAGGGATCAAACATGGTTTTTCATGCATTAACATTCGCCAGGTCCCGTGGGAGGTGTTGAAAACCGAGGCCGGAGGCCGCGGTTTTCAACACCTCCAAAGGGACCTGGCGAATGTTAATGCATTGTAAAAACATGTTCGATCGCTATTTTTGCATAAGATTTGCTAGATTTCGCGTTATTTCTTGCACTATTTTGTTTCGCCTTTTCACCGTTGTCTCGCGAACGCAATTTCCACGGACTATGCTCGTTCTAGGGCCTGGCAGTACACATCTCGTAACGGCAGCAAATCTATGGCCCCGTTACGATTATATTGAAAGTTACGTAGCCATACATAAACAGCGCGTGAATTGCCTTGTTAATACACGGCTTTTCGCCGGTTAATGCACGGCTGTTAATAACGTGAGACACTGCTCTTTATGCAATAATGGAGAGCAAAGACTTAAATGAGACCTTGCGCAGGCGCAGGATGATCTGGATCTGTACATTTCAAGGCATGTTCGAAGACCTTTTTCGCTTGACGAGGCCCATGTGTTCTTTTTTTCTTTGTTTCTAAGGGCACCCTTAATAGATTTCATTTATACTAAAATGATGTTTTAATATTTTTAGGGCCTCATCTCCTGGACGAGTCAAAATTTAACGTCTCCTTTCTGGATAATGAAACAGTGAGCGTCAGCTGGGATGTGTATAGCAACGTTTCGGGCTATACTCTGAATTTGACCGTAACGTATTACGCCAGTGACATTGGCGATTGTCTGAAAATCGAGTCCCCGGAATTGGCCAATGAGTAAGTGTCATTCACATTTCTAATGAAACAAACAGGACCCAGAAATAGTGTTGAGAGGAATGAATATCATTTCAAGAGACGGATGTACTATCAAAATGAAGGATCTAGACAAATCATGCATGGTAATACAAATCTGAACAAAATTGAAAAAAAAAATAAATAAGAAAGCTAATGCCGTTAATGTTTATTTTCAAGGGTTGTTCTGAACATGTCAAAAACTTCAAAAATTTCTTTCTGACAGAAAACTGCAGTATTCGAGCCAAATTAATACATGTCTAGAAAATAAATTATTTTCCCATGTATAGAGGTGAAATATTGCTGCAAGTAGTACCGGATTAGGTTTTGCATATTTAATAAAGGATTTGACGTCAAATTATCTCATTTAATATTAAAAATGGCAGCACGAACAAAAGTAAATTTGAAATCTTCAAGCTTCTGCTAGCGCCTTAATTTTATATGATTTTAATCAAACACATCAAAATGCAGAAATTGTCAAGATTTTTTACTTCAGATACATACAAGCATTAATTACCTGTCCTTTAAGTGTATCATCACGAAAACATACCTATATAATTTTGACCCCCTTAAACCCCACTTTTATATAGTAAAACTGGGGTTTACAGAGGTATACATTATTTTTCATATTTTTTCTGCTTTAAAACGAAGATTGTGGGTACTCGTTAGAGGCGGTTCTAACGAGTACCCACAATCTATGTTTTCATTTCTTGGAGGAAAGGTTTTCAGTATATTTGAATAGGCTTGTTTTCGTATTGTAGTTAACGGTAGTTCTATTATTGTCTTATAATTGTTAACTGTAGCTTCCATATTTTGTATTATAGTTTATAGTATTGTAAGCTCTGATTCTGCAGTAGCCAATTACTCATGTCTTTCTGGCATGGATGTCTAGCATGGATTTCATGCTTTTTAAAGGGCGCGTGGGGCATCCGCTGCACACATTGAGATAATTATCCTTTATGCATCTCTGTTCGAGTAACGTATTAACCCTGTTAATATGGACCGAAACAAAGAGTATAGACCCAGATCAGACGCCGCGTTCAGGGTCTACACTATCAGCTGTTCATGCAGCAGTTTTAGACGAGGCGGTTCTAACGAGTACCCACAATCTATGTTTTTGAGCAGAAATAAGAAAAATAATATATACCCCTGTAAACCCCAGTTTTGCTATATAAAAATGGGATTTAAGGGGGTCAAAATAATATAGGTATGTTTTCGTGATGGTGTCCAGCAATTCTATAAACAGACAGTGAAGGTCCTGATCAAACTAAGTGAAGTCACAGTATGAAACATTATGTACATGAAGATAACTTTTCTCAGGTCACTATACATTTTTTTTTTCAGAACGATTCCTTCTGCAGGCAGCTTTAATATATCTGATTTGTTGCCATGGCGACGATACATTGTTCAGGTAACAGCTACAAGTATTGATCACCGTATCACAGACTTCATTAGACGAGACTTCAGAACAGTTGAAGAAGGTAAACTTCAAATTATCAAGTCAGAGGTTTATACAGTCAACCCTTTTTATACCGACACTCAATACAATGACAAAAATCGTTATAATGATAATTTGACTGGCACAAAACTTTCACTGAAAGCTTCGCTCAGGCGTTGACAGTCAATCAGATTTTTTTTCTCAATATCATTGTACATGTATTGAATGCTTGAAGAAACATATGTTTTTGATATTTGTTAAAATCGCCTCAAAGAGGCGATTTTAACAGTATCCAAAATGTATTTTCTATTAGGAAATATGAATAAAATATGGTATTTCTTGTATATCATTCCGCTCATTAAGGAATCTTTTACAACAGGAATTTCATTTTAATAACTAAATCTTTATGAACAAATGCGGTCATTCGAACGAGGGTTCACTATAACTACATTGTCTAGTTTTCAGCAAAATATATCAATGTTTAGACCACATTTTAAGATAGAAATTTTAACGTTAGCTAACAATTTTGTTAAGTTTTGAACAACTGGGCCCTGGGCGCTAAAGATTTAATGTTATATAAGCTGAAACAGAATTGTCACTGACATGCCAAATTTGTGTTTAACCCTTTCATCTCGGAGTTTCCGAGGTGGACTTTTCCATCTTTGAATTTGGATATATGGAGTGCTGCAAACAGACATGTGGGCCCAGAATCATCAACATAACAGCAAACAGCGGCGTACATCCAGATAACATCATGAAAACATGCCTATATAATTGTGACCCCCTTAAACCCCCATTTTATATGGTAAAACTGGGGTTTACAGGGTATACATTAATTTTCTAATTTCTGCTCAAAAACATAGATTGTGGGGACTCGTTAGAACCGCCTCGACGAGGCGGTTCTAACGAGTACCAACAATCTATTTTTTGAGCAGAATTATGTAAAATATCAGAATTTTTCTATCTGAAAATTTTCTTTTTGGGTGGTAAAATTTTCAGTATATTTGAATAGGTATGTTTTCGTAATGGATGGTTCATTATGACCCATATCATCTGGCCTGCAGGTCTGAATGGGTTAACACATCTGTGAACAGTGGAAAACAAGTTCAGCCTGCACATTCGCGCAGTATTACTAAGACGTTTGCTGTTCGCTTGCAGAATCTTTGTCTGCAAAATACACATTTATAGAATGCACCTACTGATCTAAGCTCATACTGCGTTGAACACCTTTTTGAGGTGCCTAAGACTGTATACATAACGAAAACACGCCTATTCAAATATATTGAAAATTTCACCACCAAAAAAACTGCAAGTTTTTCCGATAAATATTCTAATATTTTTCATATTTCCGCTCAAACCATAGATTGTGTGTACTCATTAGAACCGCCTCCATGAAGCGGTTCTAACGAGTACCAACAACCTATGTTTTTTAACATAAATAAGAAAAATAATGTATACCCTGTAAACCTCAGTTTTACTATATAAATGTTGAGTTTAAGGGGGTCAAAATTATATAGGTATGTTTTCGTGATGAGGGTAATCTTCGTTCTATTACCAGCACCAAGCGGGGTCATCCAAAACATAAGAGTGGTATCAACAACTAAAGATGGCGCCAACGTGAGATGGAATAAACTACCCTGCGAAGAGAGAGGTGGGGTTCTCTTATATTATCTTGTCGAAGTCTATGCTCTGCCCGATGGAACACTTTCGGGAACGTATGCAGCAAACACTACCACGTACTTTGTTGATGGGTTGTTACCCTACAGGCGTTATGGCGTCAGAGTGATGTATTTCAATGACGTCGGATCGAGTGGACATTCAAATCTTACTGAGTTTCAGACACAAGAAGATGGTAAGTTATACAGTGAAGCCTCTTTATATCGACACTCGATACAACGAGAAAATTCGTTATAATGACAATTTGACTGTCACGAAACTGCTAAAGAGTAACGATTAGTCACAAATCATGCAACAATATTGTATTTAATACTTCGAAAATGTATGTTTTGGATATTTGTTAGACTCGCCTCAGTGAGGCGATTCTAACAAATATCCAAACATATGTTCTATGAAGAAATAAGAACAAAACAGTACTTTTCTGCTCATTGAGTTTTCTGTACAACAGCAAATTCATTTTAATGGCAACGTCTTTGGGAACAAATACTGTCGTTGTAACGAGGGTTCATTATAGTATATTTACTGTATGTACTGTAAAACTTCAGTGACTCGAACACCGATGTATCGCTTTCCGTGGCTAATTTGAATTCGTTTTTGCGTCCCTACAAAATTCTTCCGATAGTCCAAGAAAAAAATTCTTAGAGATATTTTAGGAATTTGTTGTCTTATTTTGTCATGAAAATGCATGTTGTGTTTACTCATTAGAATCGCATCATCGAGTACACTCAGCATACCATTATTTGATAGAAGATCGAAAAATAATCTATAAAGTATCTCCATAGGCTTCCCCAGCAAACACACAACGTCGAAACAACGTCGTTACAACGCCACTGCAACGTCACGATGTTGCAGCGACGTTGTAACGACGTTGTTGGGACGTTATGTGTTTGCTGGGTCCTGACCTGGCGCTATGATAACCGTCAGTGGCTCGTACTACCCATGTCTGAAACAAATTTCCATGGTCGCAAAGATCTTTGAACCATTGAAGTTCGATTGCAATCAGCTAGTTCAAACTCTTTCATCTAGAGTCAAACCTGTGTGTAAGCAAGACTGTGTATAGGACCCACCACGAAAACACGCCTATATAATTTGGACCCCCTTATACCCAGCTTTCATGTAGTATAACTGGGGTTTACAGGGGTAAACATTATTTTTCTTATTTTTGCTCAAAAACATAGATTGTGGATACTCGTTAGAACCGCCTCGCCGAGGCGGTTCTAACGAGTACCCACAATTTATGTTTTAGCAGAAATATAAAAAAAATATTAGAATTTTTATATGAAAATTTTCAGTTTTTGGAGGTGAAATTTTTTATATATATTTTACATAGGCGTGTTCTCGTAATGTGACAATGTTCCTTTATGTACAGGTGATTACTTAATACAGTTGGCTTTTAAGACAGATTTGACTGTAATTGCCATACCGGTATTACAAATTATCGATGTGAGCATTTTTACCGTGAGAAACGGATTCTCAAGGCGTTAGGCAGATATTAACGTATTTACCATAAATATTGAGACAATTTTTTTCTTTTTTATCACCTACCTTAAAATTTAACGTCAACATATTACATGTTGGACATCTTTTCTTTTCTTTCCTATTCTAAAGTTCGAACGTCCATTTTCCTATCTGTTGACGTGTCTAAAAAAACTCTGGATGAGAGATAAACAGTGTAAAAAACCCTTAGCAAACTGTATAGACTAAGTTCATACGCCGCAGAACACAGCACCCGATCTCGATCTACACAGTTTGCTAAAGAAATCCAGAGTGCACCCAAAATATTGAAATACCGAATTATTTTACCATACTTGTCCTTAACCCATTTATGCCTAGCATCCCATAAAAGGGACATTGGCAAACAATGTAGACCCAGATCAGACGCCGCTATCCAGATCGCGGCGTCTGATCAGGGTCTACACTGTTTGCTATAACATTAGAACGTTTCAATAATAAAAACAACTATGACAATTTCTATATTACACCCCTCTGACTATATAGTGGACCCTTTCGAAGTTCATGATGAGAGAGTGAATTGAAAATATTCTGGCATAACATTACGAAAACACGCCTATTCAATTATACTGAGAAATTTTACCACCAAAAAATGAAAACTTTCGGATGAAAAATTCTGGTAGTTTTCATATTTCTGCTCAAAACATAGAGTGTGGGTACTCGTTAGAACCGTCTCGCCGAGGCGGTTCTAACGAGTACCCACAATCTATGTTTTAGAGCAGAAATAAGAAAAAAGATGTATACCCCTGCAAACCCCAGTTTTACTATATAAAAGTGGGGTTTAAGGGGGTCAAAACTTTAAAAGCGTGTTTTCGTGACGATGGGTTAAATTAAAAAAAAATACTTTTCACTATAAGTTGTCGTATCAAAAACTGCTGTATGTATAGTCTGATCTCGGTCTACACTAATTGCCGTCTCCGAATATTCAGACACAGGAGAACTTATGCGATGTGCACGATGATCGTGATCGTAACCTTCTCTGCATACCCTTCTCAGAACACTATAGTTTTATATTTTCAGTTGACCCAAAGCTGGACAAACGGGGCCTTATAATTTATGTGGAAGGTCTACACCAGCCTGCGTAGTCGCATAGTCATAGCAGGGCATTCCGTATCTGTTTACAGATTTATTGGATACTGTAAAATATTTTTATCAACACACATGGTAAAGGCGGTGATCACACTGGGAACGCACAGACCTCAGTGTCCGTATCCTTGATGATGCACGTACCATAATATATATTTGCCAACGTTGTGATCCTTTTTCATTTCAGTTCCAGGCGCACCAGCGGTGTCATCTATTACAACAGAAATGACGTCATTAACCGTAGTTATCATACCTCCACCAGTAACAAATGGCATCTTGATAAATTATATCGTTACCATAGATACAAATATAACATTCAGTTCACCTATTTCACGTACACAGAGCGTACTGAAGGGAAACAGAATGCGGATTCCAAGTCTGTCGCCATTCACGTTGTATTACGTCAAGGTAAACCACACATAACCCTTTAGCTTAAATGAGCTAGGGCACACTATTTCCCACAAGACTGCATGCATCACGAAAACATGCCTATATAATTTTGACCCCCTTAAACCCCACTTTTACATAGTAAAACTGGGGTTTACAGGGGTATACATTATTTTTCTTATTTTTGCTCAAAACATAGATTGTGGGAGCTCGTTAGAACCGCCTCGGCGAGGCGGTTCTAACGAGTACCCATAATCTGTGTTTTGAGCAGAAATATGAAAAATATCAGAGCTTTTTTTATCTGAAAATTATCAGTTTTTGGAAGTGAAATTTTCTATATATTTGAATAGGCGTGTTTTCGTAATGTGTGCGCCCAGTGGAGACTCAGATCACCCTGATCATCCGCAGAGTCTGATCAGCATCTTTGCAGGGCACTCGGTGGGTACCCAAGGATCCAAAGTGTGTTTAGGCGGACAGCAAAGACTCTGATCAGCCTGCGCGGATGATCCAATAACTCATACGCGACATGCGTACAAAACAAAAATAAATATACTTAGATGAACAAACGGGCAATATATATCGCCAGATAAACAGAAGATCTGACCCACAAATCACCCTTACAGTACAGTACTGCAAGTACTGCTGTAATTGTAAAACCATAGTGGATGCGTTTATAGAAGTAAAGATACTCGAGAAATGCCACCATCACGTGGCACAGCCTTACCGAGGCACCAAAAAAAGGTGAGAGACAAACAGAGACATCACCGACGTACATGTATGTACGAACAAAAAGAGGTCATGCAGACTATGTAAGACGACAGAACTGATTTGTCAATAGCCAACAGCCACCATTCTGTAATATATATGTATGTATGTATGTATGTATGTATGTATGTATGTATGTATGTATGTATGTATGTATGTATGTATAAGAGCAGCTGCGTCATGTATAAACGTGACAGACAACGTAAGCCCCTGAATACTTTGTTATACAGTTAAGGCTCCCAGATCGTGCGATTTCTCTAGCTGATCTTGATCCTTTCTGTTCAGCCCCAAAGACACTTTGTTCTTTATTACGAAAACAGCTTTCCTCATGGCGCGTCCAATACGTTACATTGTATCCATGTTGTGTTTTGAATAGTTTTTCTTGCACCTGTAATTATTATGGACCTGTGACAGAATCTCAGTGAGAAGATTTGGTACCAGTCAAACCATTTATCCCCCTACTTCACGGTAGATTTTACTTTGAACGTTTAAAGGCGGTGGTTCTAGTGTTGTTCCTTCCGTGTGGTGCCTTGTGGCTACTCCCAGCTGGGCTTTTTCCATGTTTCTCCTATTCATTGTCTTAATTTTGCCATTTGGTGGGTCCTGTCTAACATTGTGACTAAGTCGTTAGAGAAGAGAGAGCTAATTGCTTTGCTTTTCCATGGTTTTTAACATGTCATCACGAAAACATACCAATATAATTTTGACCCCTTTAAACCACGCTTTTATATAGAAAAACTGGGGTTTACAGGGTTATACTTGATTTTTCTTATTTCTGCTCAAAAACATAGATTGTGGGTACTCATTAGAACCGCCTCGGCGAGGCGGTTCTAACGAGTATCACAATCTATGTTTTGAGCAGAAAAATGAAAAATATCAGAATTTTTAACTGACAACTTTCAGTTTTTGGTGGTGAAATTTTCAATACATTTGAGTAGGCGTGTTTTTGTAATGGAGAAAGTTGGGCTTGAACAGAGTCTGGCGTTTCAAAGGATTCATTACGAAAACACGCCTATAAAAATATACTGAAAATTTTACCATAAAAAAATGACAATTTTCAGATAAAAATTCTGATATTTTTCATATTTCTGTCAAAACATAGATTGTGGGTACTCGTTAGAACTGCCTTGCCGAGGCGGTTCTAACGAGTACCGCAATCTACGTTTTGAGTAGAAATAAGAAATATATTGTCTACCATGTAAACCCCAGTTTTACTGTATAAAAGTGGGGTTAAAGGGTCAACATTATATAGGCACGTTTTCTTGATGCCTCTTTTCAGAAGTTATTGATATTTCGATTCACATGAAATGTTGAGCCTTATTTTTTCTGAAATAATAGCATAAAAAGTAAAAAATGTCATTTCCTGTATTTTTGAAAGGAACCTTAAGGGTTAACCCTTTTCATGCTGAACAAGTTAAGATGCCATTTCTAATTGTCAGCTATTCGTGTTGCTTCATCCAGGTTGTTGATACAAATCCTCATACTGAATCACAAAAAGTGCAGATCCAGATCAATCGGCTTCTAAAGAAGCCGGCTGGTCTGGATCAGCACTGTTTCTAAAAGCGGAGCATATCCGGGTTCAGCAGGACCAGGGTTCACAGAAGTGTATTACTGATGTCATTAAGTTTTGTTTGTTTCTTGATATATCTAAGGTTCAAGCCGAAACTAATGCTGGACGGGGTCCCGACAGCCCCATCTACAATGCCACGACCAAAGAAGATGTTCCAAATCCTCCGGAAGATGTTGATTTTGTCCCTGAGGCAAGAAATGAAAGTTGTATTGGAATCACATGGTCACCACCTAAAACTAGCAGGGGAAATATTATTGGCTACAATGTAAGAATATTTTATATTACCTTATTTTATTTGGTTTGGAGTTTTACAGCTCAGTCAGCATTATCTAGGTCGTGTCGAGTCGGTCAGTTTACCTACCCTAACTTTTTCCTGGTCAGACTTAGTCCACTAAGTGGCTAACCGGTACTTGTGCACATTCTTTCGCCAGAAACCGACAACTACTCATCTTGAATCAGCGGAAGGGAGAGAATGACCATAGAAAATAATTATGGTCATTCTCTCCCGCACATTCTTTGAATCAGCGGAAGGGAGAGAATGACTGTAGAAAATACGGGTATTCGCTCCCTTTCCCTTGATTCAAGAAGGACAGTTGTCAGTTTCTGGCGAAAGAATGTTCACACCATGCACACGTTAATGTACACACACGCATCATTACTTGTTACACCCTTTTAACACTGTAGGATGTTTCTTCGAGCATTTACGAAGAGCTGATATTAAGATCCTGTGCATCTGCACAGTCTCATCGTGGCCTCTGCTGTCCGTTAAACTCTGCAGAATTCAATTGTTGTTAGCGGACAACGAATGTCCAGCACAATCGCAGGCTGACCTGGGCGTTCGCTGATCGCATTTACATCCAGGACATCATTTGGTTCTATGTGACCCATTTAAAACCAAGGACTGTTCACATATTTGAAAGATGCTAATTTAGCATTAAAGTTCGTGTACATGTAAGTGACTTGACTCAAACTAAATCAATAATACAAGAGGTAAATCCAGTGGTTCTTTTCACTTTTTAAAGATTAGATTAACCTTTACAATCCTCTGGGCATTTTCAGCAGACGACAAATTGATGATATTTTTCCCAGAAAACAGGATTTGACATTTCATGCAAATTGGAGACAATTTGCATGAAATGTCAAATCCTGTTTTCTGCGAAAAATAAGAAAAAATATTTCAAAATGTCGTCTGCTGAAAATTCTACCCAGAATGCTAAGCGTTAATCATATTTTATTGAACATTACGTGTAAACAATGGGATTGGACACACGTTTGATATAACAACATTGCATAGTCCTCTCCTTGATGCCTGAATTACATTCACTTAGATACAGTACAATACAATACAATACAATACAATACAATACAATACAATACAATACAATATATTTGTTCAGCATCAAGCAAATACAAGGTTGCTTATAGCCTACAACAACATATATATAGTAGTGAGGACAACAAAAATCACTGTCAAATCTAGCATGTTTACCGAGGAGCTTAGCGAATACGTACAGATATTTTTTCTACAGCCGGCTCTCGTCCTCCCGAAGTACACGGGAAAAGAGTGTTTACCTTAAGTAATTATCTCAAGTCTGGGGTAGTCAAGACATGAAGCATATAAGCAAATCCCCTGGCCACCCCTGACTAAATAAGTGAATTGAGTTATTGCCTTTGAGACAACGTGGGTCAGCTGCGATTCCGTCTAATATTGTGTTAATTTGTAAACTTGTTCCCAACTGTAACTACTAGCCTGGTTCTCGGTTATATTAGCAAATAAATGCATAAAAAGTCTACAGCCAGCTCTCGTCCTCTCAAAGTACCCGGGACATGATTGTTTACCCGTATCAATTACCTCAAGGCTGAGGGAGTCAAGACATGAAACATGTAAGTGGAATTAAAGTAAAATTCCTCGACTACCCCTACCTTAAGTAAATTAATTGTTTATGCCTCTGAGACAACGAGCGTTATTGCTATTCCGTATTATTTATTTATTTGTATATTTTATTTTAGACTTTAGTTTATTATATATATATATATATATATATATATATATATATATATATATATATATATACTTAGATACAATGATGGACACTAGGGAGAAAGAGGGATAGAAACAGAGAGATATATTTACTGTGTTAAACTGGTATTGTGATAATTTATTTCCTACTTCCAAACCGATCATTTTCCTTTGTTCCTACAATATACTAACAGCATCAACTATTTTATAGGTGACGTATTCAGAAACGGGGACTAGTTTAGAAGAGAGAAATACTATCAGTGTTTCGGCGAATTCTGCTATCATTTGCAAACTGAATCCCGGTCGATATTATGATATTGAGGTTTACGCGAGAACCAGTGCCGGATACAGTAATCCAGCCTCCTATCAGACATCTACGGAGCAGTCGGACCCTCCAGTTCCACCAAAACCAGTGATTCTAAACACCACAACTACATCGATAGGTAAAAAAAACTTGTACCGTAATTTCTCTAAATATTCTTTACGAAAACACGCCTATTCAAATATACTGAAACTTTTACCACCAAAAAATGAAAATTTTCAGATAAAAAAAATCTGATATTTTTCATATTTCTGCTCAAAACATAGATTGTAAGTACTCGGTAGAGCCGCCTCGACGAGGCGGTTCTAACGAATACCCACAATCTATGATTTTGAGCAGAAATAAGAAAGATAATGTATACCCCTGTAAACCCCAGTTTTACTATATAAAAACGGGAGTTAAAGGGGTCAAAATTATATAGGTATGTTTTTGTGATGGGAACATCTTAAATGTGGCCCCTCAATTTTGAATAACTCTTTTTACTGCTATTGATGTCACAAAAGTGTGGGTCCAGATCAGAGCCCTCAGAACGCGGCGTCTGATTTGAATCTACACTGATTGCCTAAGCCTGCCTGCCCCAATACTTAGGGCATTTTGAAAAAAAAACACAAAAAACAAAAAAAAAAAAAACAACAACAAAAAACAAACAACAACAAAAAATCTGCCTTTTGATGTGCCAAAAATTGCTGGATGAATAGCAAGCAGTGTAGATTCGCAGATCGCGGCGCCCGATCCGGTTCTACATTGATTGTTCTGTCTCATCGTAAAGGGCTATTATGCAAGATTTTATTCTTTTGATATACCAAACATGTAGCAACCGGAAATTGAAGGCGGAGTGCAAAAGGTGAATCTACACAGTGTGGTCAGGGTCTTTGCAATTTGTGGATGCTGTACAGTGAAGATTTCATAACATAACATAAATTTCAAGTATAAGGATGCTGTGCCAACATTATTAGGCACATTTTCAGATCCCTTGTCCTGCTGAACCCGGATATACCCTGCCTTCGCAAACGGTGTAGATCCAGATCAGTTGGCTTCTGAAGAAGCCAACTGATCTGGATCTGCACTGTTTGCCATGAAGTATGTGAATAAATCCGGCTTAATGTGCTTGATATACAATCTAATCCTCATTTCCCACATTATATGGTGAATATGCAATAGCCTTCATACTTCTGTATACGAGGGGAATCAAATTAAATATTTTTCTTCTTATTATTTTTTTTTACAGAAAAAAATGCGGTTCATAGAGATTCCAATTCTCATTAATGTATTTGCAAAGAAAAAAAAAAAAAAAAAAAAAAAAAAAGAAACACATATAAGGAGATATTGCAATACTGCGAGGATTCTCTAATTGGCTCAAGTTTTGAAGACCAGATATCAGATATTATAATAATCAAGTTTTTATTACAAATTCCGCTAGTTCGATGTCTGAATCACAGCAGAAAGGAAAATTTATCTTCTGGCTTATGATTATGGGGAGATAATTCAGTCCTGCTTACCCCACCTTAAAAACTCCTGAAGTAAAACCTTGTTCAAGACGATGGGAATTGCATTTAGCTACATTTCTTTTGGGGAAATATTTCTTGCATCAGAATGATGAGAACACAACACTGACGTGAAATAATGGCTACATTAATACAGTCAGTGCGCATGTTCAGACTATCTGACTTGGATTCTCTTGCTCATTTCCGGTTAAGTGCAGAATTGAATGTGTTTCATAAAAGTTTCATAAAAGTTGTTATAAAAATATCCTCCCCGCAATCCTAGTCCAAAGATGTCCTTTGGTGGAGATATTTCTCTTACATACTTACGTAATATATATGAATGGGAACTTGGGTCATTGGGGGAAACATATTTTTATAACAACTTTTATGAAACACATTTAAGGACAAATTGCAGTTCCTTAAATCTTCACCTCTTCATAAAGAATATATCTGACTCACCTTTATGTAGCTGCGGTAGCATTGAGGACAACCAACATTATTTCTTCCACTGTATGCATTATCAGCGACAGCGAAATGAACTCTTAAATGCAATCGCAAGGTACACTACCCCAACCTTAAATTTACTTCTGTATGGCGACCCATCACTTTCTTATGAAACAAACACTGCCATATTTGAAAATGTTCACAAATATATTATAGACACAAAACGGTTTTAATTATGTTAATGACCTCTACGACGACTTTTTGTAACAGTTCACGGGATCCAAGGATGCATTACCGATTGCCTGCGCCCTAGCACTCACCAATCCGTTTTTTTTTTTTTTTTTATTGTTTACTTTTTTTTCTCATTTTTCGTTTTTTTTTTTTCATATTCCAAATTGCATCCCAAACTTACATTTTTTAAGTAAAACCTATCCACCATTTGGCTTATTCCTTTTTTTTTTCACTTATAATCTATCCTTTGATGTATTCAATTTTTCTGTTTGCAATCACAATTAGTTAAATACATTGACCTTCACGTATTTCCAAAATAGTAACTTCTCTGCTATCACTAGTCTAATTTGTTTACTTAATTCGCATATTTTTTTTCCTTAATAAATGCTATGTAGTAAATGTCAGCATGATCCGTAGTACACATTATTTGACAAACAACCAGCTGAATTTATACAATATTTATAAATGTAAGGAGAAGAACTCTATAAGTACTTGTGCTTTAGTTCTTATCCTATGATTTGTTTGTGTTTACTTGCTTGTTTACTCAATATTGATTCTGAAATAAATATGTTTAAACCAAACACATTCAGTTTTGCATTAGAAAGCGAATTCAAGTAAGATATACCAGATATGCGCACTGACTGTATTTATTTAACCATTATTTCCCACCAATGTTGTGTTCTCGTCACTCTGATGCAAGAAACATCTCCCAAAGAAAAAGGCAACTAAATTAAATGTAGTTCCCAGTATTATGAACTTGGTATTCGTTCAGATTAGGGGTGCGGTAAACATGACTGTATTATCTCCTAATTATTATAAGCCAGAGGCATAAATTTTCCTTTGTGCTATGATTCAGTCAAAGAGCTACTGGAATATGTATTACAAATTTGAATATTATATTTTGTGAAATCTGGGCCCAGTTGTTCAAAGCATCGTTAGCTTAACCAGCTCGTTAGTGGTCAAAATGTTAACTGTTCTAATAAGTACAATATCTAATTCACGGTTAGTTTTGCTGAAAAAATGTAGGTAGCTGCAAAAGCTACTCACATTTTTTTTTCAACAAAAATATTAGCATATTTGCCATATTTAATGTTTTAACGATTCGTTAACTAACGACATCGTTAGTTTTGAACAACTGGGCCCAGGTCTTCAACACCAAAGCCAATAAGGTAAAATCCTCGCCTTACTGCAATATCTCCTTTACTTGAGCCGGCCCCGGTAGCTCAGTTGGATGCGCCGTCCGACTGGAGACCAGGAGGTCGCGGGTTCAACCCCCGCTGAGGTCGGCAACATTCTTTTGTGGAGATTGATCATGAAATATTTTCTACGGTCATTCTCTCCCTTCCGCTGATTCAAGAAGGGCAGTTGTCAGTTTCTGGCGAAAGAATGTGCACAATACTGGTTAACTGCTTAGAGGACTAAGTCTGCCCAGTAAACGTGTGGTTAGGTAAACTGACCGCGCTCGACATGACCCCATTGGGTTGACTGGGCCGCAAAACCTCAACACAAACAAAATCTCCTTTACTTTTAACACTACGATGAAATAAGTATGAGGGTTTGATTATAAATTGAAAGTCAGAGCGAAACAGTAGAACCACGTAATCCCGATCACTAGCTGGCAAATGACGTGTCTACAACGCTGCACTAACGACGATGCAACGCCATGACGTTATATAACATCGCATAACATCGATGTAACTTCTTGACGTTATGGCTTTGCATCGACGTTAATGCGACACTGTATAAGTGTCTTGTGACCGCTGGGATAAGATCAGACGTAAACCCATCTAGAAAAGGTTAAGGGTGTAGCCGTTATTGTGTCTGTGACCTATTTAATCATCGTACAATTAAAGTCGACAACAACATTATCATTAACCTTAAATTTGGTTAAAATCTAAGGAAATGCCTGTTGCGATAGTGGTCTCTTTTGGAAAGGTAAGGCAAAAACTTCAGCTTCTGTCGTCCCTATAAGCTGTTTCTATTCACCTTAACCCTTCTCATGCTGAAAAAAATTAAGATGACACGCCCACTCCTAATTTCCAGCCAATCAGATTACTTGATCCGGGTTTTTGATAGAAATTCACATATTTAATGACAAACAGTGCAGATCCAGATCAGTTGGCTTCTTCAGAAGCCAACTGATCTGGATCTACACTGTTTGCTAAGACAGGGATGTCGTGTTTAGCAAGAGATAGGTTAAGCTACATAAAGAGTAAAGAAATAAGCATTTAAGTGGACTGAACATACTAGGTATATTGTACACAGTTGTTCACAAGGGAAACAAAATGTATGACTTTCTATATGCTGTGCTTCCCTGCTCACCTTGGAGCACATTCCTCGCTTTTCAGAAGGGATACAAACCACGTTGATAAAATTGCCATTCCTGAAGATGTATTAATTCCCCTTAAGCATATGATTTACATTGTTTTATACGGGGAATAGATACACTTCCAGGGGAGGCAACTGTCAAAACATTTGTTTGTCTACCTAACGAGTAACAGAGGTCTATATTAAAAGGAAAGTATTTGACCCCCCTCCCCCCATTTCTGTTTAGAAATGACTCCTTTTCAGAAGGAGTTTAGTGGACAAACATACAAACAGGAAGTATTTGCTCCCCCCGCCCCCCCTTGGGGCAAATTCTTACCTTTTAGAGTTGATCTCTTTTCAGTAGTTTAGTAGACAAGCATTTAAATAGGAAGTATTTTCCCCATCTAGGAGCAAATTATTTTCTTTTAGAGTAAACACCTTTTCAGAAGTAGTTAAGTGGAAAAACATACAAATAGGATGTATTTGCTCTTACCCCATCCCACCCCACTCCTCCCTGGGAGCAAATTCTTTCCTTTTAGATGTGACCCCTTTTCAGAAGGACTTGAGTGGACAAACATACAAATAAGAAATTACTAAATAGCACGAAGTCTAGCAAGTATATTCAGTCCTTTTAGTAACTTCACACTATTTTTGCAAAACGATAAGGACCTCGCCGAGCAAAAACATGTCTTCGGGCATATGCGGGGAGCGAAAGCCCAGATCAGCCTGCATATCCGCGCAGTCTGATCTGAGCCTGTACTGTCCGCTAACATAATTATATGATACTACAGAATGTATGAATGGAGAGCAAAGGCCCGGATGATACTTTGTGCTTGCGCAGGATGATCTAAATCTACGTATTTTGCGCATGTTCGGAAGCACTTTTTTGCTTGAAGAGGCTCAAAAATGTATGAAACAATGTAGTATATTACTTATATTTCAATCTTTGTAATAGGTATCGCACTAGATCCCGTTCTTTTGACGACGCCAGCTCTGAGTTACTACTATATGATTTTTGTCAGTGACGTGGACAGTAACAGTAAAGTAGCCAGGAATAAACGAGCCACTAGTTCCAGTACAACCACCTGTCCAGGAGAAAATGACCTGCCGGGATACATTGCTAGAAATTTCAGCCAATCAGAAATCCCATCACGAACTGAGTTTATTGTTGGCGATGGAAAATCTTATGGAAACTACAATAACACTGAGTTAATCAAGGACCATTCGTATGTGATTTATTACGTCATTACAAGTTATTTTCAAGGAATTTGTAAATATAGCTTTTCAAGGCCTGATAAGGCAGTTAAAGCAGAGTTGATTGAAGTTATCAGTGTGCCAACACCAGTGATAACGGAGGATAATACTATTCTTATAGTTGTTATTGTAGTGCTGGTATTTGTCATTATTCTAGCAATTGTTATTGTCATTTTGATATGGTGGTGGCGTCGTCGGCGTACTGAGCAGAAATACATTCCACAAGTTAATGACGACAAGTATGATTTAAAGGTGTACAGGGTCGATGATTATGATCCACAAAAGTATTGGAACACAGTTTATTCTCTGAGAGAAAGTCGGTATATAATTGCTGGGCGGAAATACCTTCCCAATGATCAACAGTTCATGAACGGTTCGGTCGGGGTCGGTACAACTGGACAGCCGGTGACATTTGGTGATGAGTTTCGCAGTCTTCCTCATGAACGTTTGTCGACTACTACTTTTGCAAACCGACCGGACAGTTCTCTGAAAAACCGATTCATGCATCTGTTGCCGTACGACCATAGTCGTGTTATATTAGAGCCCGACTCCAACTCCGATGGTAATTATATAAATGCTAGCTTCATACCTGGATATAAACATCAGCGGGCGTATATTGCTGCACAGAGCCCTTTTGATGAAGACACAGTCTTAGATTTCTGGAGAATGATATATCAGTACGAGGTCCGTGTAATCGTTATGATGGCTAAGATTGTGGAAGATAATATCGTCAAATGTACGCAATATTGGCCTACCAACGGGAGAGCAAGTTATGGAAGATTTATTCTGGACCTTGTGAACTTGCAGCAATATGCAGGGTATTGTATACGCACGGTTAAGGTTCGCACAAAAGATGACCCACATTGGCAGATCGTATACATATTTGACCTGACAGATTGGCCTGATCATGGAGTGCCGAGGGATGCCATACCACTGTTAGAAATGCGCCACAAAATGAACACTTACCACAATAGAGATAAATCACCAGTTGTAGTTCACTGTGGAACGGGAGTGAGCAGAACTGGTGTATTTATTGCCATAGATTCTTTACTGGAGCAATATGAAGCTGATGGGAGGATAAGCGTATATTCGTTTGTGAGGAAGATGAGGAAAGATCGACCAGCAATGGTTCGGACCGTGAAGCAGTACACTTTTATATATGAAGCAATATTTGAAGCAATGGTCGCCGGTAACACACTGGCAAGTTTTGACCTGAAAGAAATGTATCAGCAGTTGACCCATAAAAACCCGCAAACATATCATTCCTTCCTACGCGACCAGTTCAAGTGTTTACAAGAATACACCCGCAAACTATACCCGAATATGTGTTCAAATGCGCTCTTGCCAGCCAATGTAGGTAAAAACCGGTTCTCAGAGGTTGTGCCTCCCGATGGATACCGACCAGTTCTTCAAACACCTGGAGGAATAGGGCGGACAGACTACATTAATGCCGTGTTTCTGGACTCCCATTTTAAGCCTAACCATTTTATCATTGCCCAAACACCCTTGCACACAACGGTCATAGACTTCTGGAAGCTTGTGTACGATCACCAAGTAGAAACTATTGTAATGATGGAAAACTACAAGAACGAGGACGACACATGCGCAGAGTACTGGCCAGAGGACCACATGAAGCAATACGAGCCTTTCTTTGTTGAAACAACGGACGTCTTTCAACAGGAGAACATCACAATACGCCATTTGAAATTGGTCAGCATGCACAGACCGAACGAGTCACGCATGGTTCGCCAGTTCCAATTTAACGCATGGTCGGATACAGAGTTTATACCGAAGTCCAAGTCAATGTTACTGGATGTGATGGACCTTGTCAAAGACTGGCAGAATGTTAGTAACAATGACACTGCACCAATAATTGTTCATTGCAAGGATGGCGCTACACATAGTGGGCTCTTCGCCGCTGTATATACGCTCTGTGAAAAGATGTTGGATGAAAATGAAGTGGACCTGTTTCATACCGTGAAACATATGAAGATTAGAAGGAACCAGATTGTCGATACGTTGGTGAGTTTCACTTGCGGCGATTTTAAGTTTACCGTATATACCCTAAGTATTCAGACAGACAGACAGACAGTCTTGAGGAAACAGTGTAGACCAAGATCAGATGTCGCAGACCGCGACATCTGATCTTAGTCTACACTGTTTGCAATTCATCCTGTAATTTTAGACATTATAAGTATTTAAATAGATTTGTTCAAAGTTTACGACAAACAAAGTAAGGAGAAAAGGTGTCTGAATACTAATAAATACGGTAATCTTCTCATCTCTGCAGAACAGAATAACCACAAATGCAAACAATGTAGATCGAGATGAGTAGGTTTTTAACAAACTATCTCGTCAGAATGTACACCGTTTCCATTCTGTTTTTGATTTTGACTTACGCCCTGCTTGCGTTAATAATCAATGTCCAGTTTCAGAGACAGAAATATCCATTTAGAAAATCCGTGATGAACGTTTTAAACTTCGACACAACAAATCAGTGTACATGCTTAGGGTATATAAGCATCCACTTTTGAATGCTTTGATACAATGACATAGTATAGAACAAGCTTTTTACATATAAGATATTTTTGGACTGCCTGTGTGCTTAGTATTTTTTTGAAAATTAAGGGAAATTGATACATGTACCTTCGGTGCATTTTTCGCAAAGAGAGACAACTTTTATAACTTCCCGTTTGCTTGATTAACCCATTTATGCCGAGTGGAATCTTCTACCATACCTCTTTGGACCGATATATTTCCAATAAAAGGGGTGTCTGATTAGTTTTTATTATTGTTGTACAGAAATTCCTGTACCAAATGCAAACAGTGTAGACCATGATCAGCCGCCGCGTTGTGCGGCGTCTGATCTGGGTCTACACTGTTTGCCAACGTCCGCTTATAGGACGCTAGGTACAAATGGGTTAACCGCACACAAAGCTTTTTTTCTGAAAGGGATTACATTATATTGAAAGAATTTTCTCCCGCTAGCAGCAAATGCTTTTTTATGGAGTACACTCCTTTTCAGAAGAATGGAAAACTAATCTTGAAAGAGTTGTCTCACTTGAAAGTGTACAGTATCAATTCAAGTAGAATGTAAAACCAAAAGGTCTGTTACAATCAGAACACAATTTTACCTTTACAAAATACTTGTAAGTTCATATACATCTCCCAGCTGTTCTTGTTAATTTTCATGACATGTTCTGAAGTTAGTTACCAAAATTTGAAAGAGGTTTGGTCTCTGTTTAAGAAATCTTGATGTTCTTAAGACACTTTTTAATGTGACTATTAAACAGCAAACATACGAAACAGTTTGCGCTTGTAATTTTCTTTACACAATGTTCTTGCCTAACGCAACAGCCATAATGTAATCTGCATATTGCCTTTACATTTCAATTATTAACCAAACTGGTTAAAGAAATGATTTGATTTGGACTCTTTAGAAACATTTAAAGAAATTTTTACATGAGCCATTTTCAAATGGCATGTGCGCCCAGCGAAGACGCAGATCAGCCTGGGCATCCGCCTTGTCTGATCAAAGTCTTTGCTATGCGCTCAATAGGTAGCTAAGGACCCAAAGCTTTTAATATGCCCAGGCTGATCTGAGTCCGCTGGGCACACTTGCCATTTTTTTCATCACGAAAACACGCCTATATAATTTTTACCCCTTTAAACCTCACTTTTATATAGCAAAACTGGGGTTTACAGGGGTATATATTATTTTTCTTATTTCTGCCAAAAACATAGATTGTGGTACTCGTTAGAACCGCCTCGACGAGGCGGTTCTAACGAGTACCCACAGTCTATGTTTTTAGTAGAAATGTGAAAAAATATCAGAGTTTTTTATCTGAAAATTTTCAGTTTTTGGAGGTGAACTTTTCTATATATTTGAATAGGCGTGTTTTCGTAATGTGGTTTTGTCATGCGTTGGCTAATTCATATTTCTCGTACTTCTTCACGAAAATACTGTTGTGTTAAACAACACATGTTTCGTGGAGAAATGAGAAATATTTAATACCTATCTTATGTAGAGCTTTGTTGATCTCTGTTTTTAGGACCAATACAGATTCTGCTACAAGGCACTGTGGGATTTTATGAATATGCGCATGCCTGGAGGAACCCTTACGGAACAAATGTCTAAGACGAGATCGGATCGACCATATGTGAGCCTGAGCTTGACGTCGTATGGTTCTGGTCAAGAACTTGTTTCATGATCTTATGTGTAATAATTAGTACAGACAGTAGTCTCGCAATTAGAAAAATTGTCTTCGGGGCATATGCGAACAGTAATGTCCAGATCAGCTCGCGAAGCTATTCAGTCCTTGGCTTTCCAAATTGCGCCCAGTGAAGATTCTGATCAGACTGCGCGCATGCGCAGGCTGATCTGAATCTTTGCTGGGCCCGCATAATATGGCATTGCAATAATAAATCTATGTAAAGAAGTGTACCCCTTTGTTTTCCCATAATATATTATATAGTGAAGGGATGGGTACACAGGGGAGAAAAGAATTTTGCAAAAATATAATATGTTTGGTAACTGAAATCGTCCTCATTTCCCATATTATATGGTGAAAATGACATGCTCCAAAGAAGTATTTTCTTATGTCTCCGCAAAAACATAAAAAAATGAGAAAATGCTGCTACATTGAATTCAAATAAAATAAATTTACACAATACAAAATGCTGATAGAAATACCAAAGAAACCTCAATTACACGTATGTTTAGAAGCAAACAGCTTATAATGAAAACATACCTATATAATTTTGCCCCCCTTATAGTAAAACTGGGGTTTACAGAGGTATACATTATTTTTCTTATTTCTGCTCAAAAACATAGATTATGGTACTCGTTAGAAACGCCTTAGCGAGACGGTTCGAACGAGTACCCACAATCTATGTTTTGAGCAGAAATGTGAAAAGTATCAGATTTTTTTTATCTGAAAACTTTCAGTCAGTTTTCGGTGGTTAAATTTTCAATATATTTAAATAGGTGTGTTTTTGTAATGTTCTGAAGAATCGCGAATAAAAAGTGTACTTCCACATCTGCACATACCCCTGTTTTTGCTAAATATCATAGGGAACATGAATATGCTCAGTACATGGATTTGTTAACGTAATATGTTTTCAAATGTATGGTCAGAAAATTTGAGTATTTCTTCGTCTTGTAGCTTTTCAATTCACTCATTTTGCGGGGAATGAATACACCTAGTAGTACAAAGGAGACAACTTCTGTGACTTCCTGTTTGATTTTCTACACACCAATCCCCTTCTGAAAAGGTCTGTACTCTAAAAGTAAGAAAAAAAAAGAATGATCCCAGCAATTTACTCTTTCCTTTTAGAGTAGACCCCTTTCCAGAAGAGTCTTAACCCAGCAGACACAATGTTGAAACACCGTCGATTCAACGTCAAGACGTTGAATCAACGTTGAATCGACGTTGTTTCAATGTTGTGTGCCTGCTGGGTTGGTGTACAAAAAGTTACATGTAATTAAGAAGTCACCTCTCTTGTTATCTTTTTTGTATAAAATGGCAAACAATTTACATTAAATGGTTCTCTTGAAACGTAGTAATACATTTAAGCCTTACTTTGGTTAAAATAATTTAGTAACTTTTCTGCATATTGCAGAGATTTGTCTGTTTTCTATTTTGATGTTTCGAGTTACTAAAAGATATTCGCTGCTTGATGTAGAAATCAGCCATTGTTTTACAATTACATGTATAGCTTACAGCCGAGAAGAGTTCCGACCTCGGTGGCTCAGTTGGATGCGCGTCCGACTGGTGATCAGAAGATTGCGGGTTCAACCCCCGCCGGGTCGGCAACTTTCTTTCGTGGAGATTGATTATGAAATATTTTCTACGGTCACTCTCTCCCTTCCGCTGATTCAAGAAGGGCAGTTGTCAGTTTCTGGCGAAAGAATGTGCACAATACTGGTTAACCGCTTAGAGGACTAAACCTGCCCAGTAAAAGTGTGGTTAGGTAAACTGACCGCGCTCGACATGACCCTTTTGGGTAGACTGGGTCGTAAAACCTCAACTCATAAACAAATACAGCCGAGAAGATCCCAGATACCATTCTTTATAATCTATAGCGGGCCGTTATCGGCCCGTCAGCTACCCTGACGGGCCGATAACGGCCCGCTATAGATTTATAAAGAATGCTTACTGGGATGTCAGTATTGCACATCGTATAATCTGGTCAGGTTCTGCGGTCTTTTTGCGTGACGTGCTTACTATTGCATAACATGTCTATGTGAAAAGTAAACGTCTAGTTATTAGTCATAATGCACATGCATTGATACATTTGTTTATTCCTCCATGAAAACATATGTTGTGGGTATTCCATCACGAAAACATACCTATAAAACTTTGACCCCCTTAAACCCCACTTTTATATAGTAAAACTGGGGTTTACAGGGGTATACATTATTTTTCTTATTTCTGCTCAAAAACATAGATTGTGGGTACTCGTTAGAACCGCCTCGCCGAGGCGGTTCTAACGAGTACCCACAATCTATGTTTTGAGCAGAAATATGAAAAAAAATATTAGAATTTTTATCTGAAAACTTTCAGTTTTTGGTGGTGAAATTTTCAGTATATTTGAATAGGCGTGTTTTTGTAAAGATTAAAAAAATGAAAAGACATAACATACGCATTCTTTAAAAAGTAAGAAAATATATATTTGGACATCCCTCTTGTTTAGAGCTAGGTAGGTACAATGTAATGACATGTGCACTTTAAATATGTAGAAAAAATAAGAAAATTTGGTTATTACGTGCATCAGACATATTTTATGCAGTATAAACTATTGATAGAAATAAAGAAAAGACCTGAAATCAGATTTAAAAAACTAAAAAAAAAGAAGAAAAATCGCTAAATGAGCTTATACCTTTACATACATATTCGCCATTTTCACTATATGTTATGGAGTATGCAGAGGTCTATATTACATAGATTTTTAAACGTTATGTATAGTTACTTACTTTATTTTGCTTTGCCATATATATGTACCGTGAATGCATCTGTAAAGAAGTATGAGGGGATGTGTGCGACGGCACAAGCATTACGAAAACATGCCTATTCAAATATATTTAAAATTTGACCACCCAAAAATTAAAATTTTCAAATAAAAAAATCTGATATTTTTCATATTTCTGCTAAAAACATAGCTTCTGGGTACTCGTTAGAACTCGTTGTTAACAGTTAGGTACAGAGTCAGAGGAAGCTCTACTCATTATTGCAGATTTGCAATGAAAGCGAACTTGGAGTCAGACTTAAGGAAAGAGCTACATTTTGTTCAGAAATATTTTAGTGAGTTTTCTATTAGGAAATGCTTATAAAACATTTTAGTACCGTATTCATCCTGAGTGTTCAGTCAAATTACTTCATTACCACACTTTTCCTACGATTCTTATATGCCCACTGGGCTATCTGATAATGTATCTAGAATTTTACCATTATGAAAACATGCCTATTCAAATATACTGAAAATTTTACCACCAAAAACGAGTATTTTCAGATAAAAAAATCTGATATTTTTCATGTTTCTGCTCAAAATATAGATTGATGGTACTCGTTAGAACCGCCTCGATGAGGCGGTTCTAACGAGTGCCCACAATGTATGTCTTTGAGCAGTAATAAAAAAAAAATATATACCCCCTGTAAACCCCAGTTTTACTATATAAAAGTGGGAGTTAAGGGGGGGGGGGGGGAGGCAGGCAATTATATAGGCATGTTTTCATGATGCTGATTTGGGCGGGCAAACAATATAGACCCTAAACATTCTGTTATGTCTAATCGAGTCTACACTGTTTGCTTAGGCCTTTCTGTTAAAAAACTAAGGGTAAATCCGGTACACGTCGAGTGGATAGTTTATTCAGCGGATCGTTAACTGAGAAGAGAATGCTTGTTATCTTTGAATTGGTGTTACATGTAGTTACTTAGATATTCTAGCATAGCTGTGATATAAAAAGAGAAAATCAATGTCAGTTAAATGTGTTTCTGCGATGAAAAATCTTAGAAAAGCATGTATTTGGATGCAACCTTGATCGAAATCGGATAACATATAAGAAAGTTATGGAAGTTTGAAGATTTTAATGTTGCTCTTAAGAGCTCAATATTGTGAATTCATTACGAAAACACGCCTATTCAAATATATTGAATATTTCACCGCCAGAAACTGAAAGTTTTCAGATATAAAATTCTTATAATTTTCAAACTTATGCTCAAAACATAGATTGTGGGTACTCGTTAGAACCGCCTCGGCGAGGCGGTTCTAACGAGTACCCACAATCTATGGTTTTGAGCAGAAATAAGAGAAACAATGTATACCCCTGTAAACCCCAGTTTTACTGTATAAAAGTGGGGTTTAAGGGGGTCAAAATTATAAGGAGTATTTTCTTGATGTTAAAGGATAATTTATGAAGTCAGAGTGTTAATGAAATATGCAAGACCTCAATGAGTAATATTGGCAGCAACAGTTTACCTCTATATTTGTGCATATAGAATGTTCTAGTTTGAAAATCGCTCTGTTATCCCCCAGAGAGAAACTTTTATTAGAAATGTTCAGAACATCATTAAATATTAAAAATGGTGGCGCGTTTGACAGTTATGAAATCTATAAATGTGATTGATATTCTAACTTTTAATCCGGTTTTGATCAAATATGTATCAAATTACGTGGTTTGTTGAGATCTTTAATCTTCAAGATCCTTAATCTTTCCTTGTAACCTCTACTACTCTGAGTATATATTTGTATTCATATTTCAATGGGCATTTTAGCAGATACACTGTGATGTAGGCTGGTCATAAACACATTCATTACGAAAACATGCCTATTCTGAAAATTTTACCACCAAAAAATGAAAATTTGCTGATAAAAAATTCTGATAGTTTTCATATTTCTGCTCATAATTTAGTTTGTGGGTACTCGTTAGAACCGCCTCGATGAGGCGGTTCTAACGAGTACCCACAATCTATGGTTTTGAACAGAAATAAGAAAACTAATGTATACCCCTGTAAACCCCAGTTTTACTATATAAAAGTATGGTTAAGGGGGTTAAAATTATATAGGCATGTTTTCGTGATGCTACCATATATACCCGAAATATTGAGACAGCTTAATTCTTTACCAATTGAATACTTGTTATAAAATACAGTGTAGTGTAGACACTGATCAGACAACGAGTTTTTACAACACCCAATCTGGGTCTACACTGTTTGCTCTGGCCTGTCTGTCAAAATACTTAAGATTATTACGGTAGTGTAGGCTATACATGCAGCTTGATAAATATCTAGCTGATTTTCTCTGTTTGAAAGGACAATATAGACCAAAATAAAACTGCTGAGGTAGCAATTTAATCAGGTTTCTATTGTTGTTGGCATTCCAAAAACACTTTATAGACAGCTAGCGTATAGTCAGCAAAGTTTAGAACAGCGACAGCAAGGAGTTGTGAGGTCCGACCGGTATATATTTCAGGAATACACATGAACCCTAATTATTCAGACACTACAGCCATTTCATCCCTGCAGACCAGAACTGATACCTCACCTAATAGTATAGATCCACATGAGATGGCTCGTACACTGTTTTATCACGAAAACATACCTATATAATTTTAAACCCCACTTTTATAAAGTAAAACTGGCGTTTACAGGGGTATACATTATTTTTCTTATTTCTGCTCAAAACACAGATTGTGGTACTCGTTAGAACCGCCTCGGCGAGGCGGTTCTAACGAGTACCCACAATCTATATTTAGAGCAGAAATATGAAATATATCAGAATTTTTATCCGAAAACTTTCAGTTTTTGGTGGTGAAATTTTCAATATATTTGAATAGCTGTATTTTCGTAATGGCCGTTCTGTTTCCAATTTTGTACTGACAGTCATATTTGCAACACTAGACATGCCCAATTCAAGGGTGTCAATGGGTTAGCTCCTTACACTGTTTGCCTTAAAACATGCCCATCTACTACTTCACCATAACGAAAACACGCCTATTCAAATATATTGAAAATTTCACCGCCAAAAACTGAAAGTTTTCAGATAAACATCTGATATTTTTCATATTTCTGCTCAAAACATAGATTGTGGGCACTGGTTAGAACTGCCTCGCCGAGGCGGTTCTAACGAGTACCCAAAAATCTACGTTCTTGGGCAGAAATAGAAAAAAATAATGTATACGCTTGTAAACCCCAGTTTTTTCTGTATAAAAGTGGGGTTTAAGGGGTCAAAGTTATAAAGGTATGTTTTCGTGATGGCGATGTGTCTAGAAATTGCTGGATACATAGCAAACAATGTAGACCCTGATCAGATGGTCTAGCCTATCCGAATACTCAGGATAAATACTTTATGCGTTTACGATGTTTTTCATAACAGTACGCTCGTTGTTAACCCATTTATGCTTAGCTTCCCATAAAAGGGACATTGGCAAAAAGTGCAGACCCAGATCAAATACCATGGTGATCATACAAAATTACCAGACAGCCTTTCTATTGGAAATGAACCAGTCCAAAGAGTTAAGGTAGAAGAGTCCATTCTGTCTAAAGGGTTTAATCCTTTGACATATAAATGGTGCTGTATTAGCAATAGTTATTGTCAATCACATGTTTTGCCTAATGTTTGTTTCATTTGTGAGTACAAGATTTACCCTGTTTACTGGGACAGACGGGTCTGAACAAACAGTACAGATCCAGATCAGACGCATTAGAACATGAAGTCTTATCTGAGCCTGCACTGTACGTCACTCATTCAGCAGTTTTAGACAAAAAAAAAAAAAAAAAAAAAAAAAAAAAAGTAGAAAAGTAGACTTTTTCAAAGTTCACGAAGATTTAGGTAACATCACGGAAACATGCCTATATAATTTTGACCCCCTTAAACCCCACTTTTATATAGTAAAACTGGGGCTTACAGGGGTGTACAATATTTTTCTTATTTCTGCTCAGAAATATAGATAGTGGGTACTCGTTAGAACCGCCTCTCTGAGGCGGTTCTAACGAGTACCCACAATCTATGTTTTGAGCAGAAATATGAAAAAAAAATCAGAGTTTTTCATCTGATAATTTTCATTTTCTGGACGTGAAATTTTCTTTTTATTTGAATAGGCGTGTTTTCGTTATGAGAAGTAAAGATGTCCGATTATTTAGGGTAAATACGATATCTATATATTACTAGAAGATGGTGCTATGTTATTATTTGCAGTTGAATAGTCAAACATATTTGTTTAATACAGGAGTTAGTTTTTATTATGTTTTGTAAAGTTGTTTTGGGCCAGTTAGCCCTGAGCCCTTTTAGCAAAATCGTAGCAAACAGCATTCTAAATCAATTTTGTTTTTATTATTTTTCAGAGAAAATAAGACTTTGTATTTCATGTTTATCGTCTGCAAGGCAAAAGATTCACATGAAAGGCAAAGTCTTATTTTCTCTGAAAAATACAGTAAAAATATCAAATGCCATCTGATGCAGTTGTGATTAGCTCTTTAAGAGTTAAGAATGATCTTGGATGTCTTTAAGTTCAAAGAATCATCATAAGCTGTTAAATTTGTGGTGAAATTACTTTTGTTATTTTTGTGGTTTTGAGGGAAAGCAAACAAGTGGAAAGGCAAGTTGAATTAATATCCAGCTTGCCCTCCGGGCAAGTACTTTTAGAAATCTTATTTCAACCCATGCGTTACACGTTGGACACGTTCTTACATACATTGAACTTAAAGTGTCTTGTCATATCTCAGATATATACATGTAAATGTACACTGTCATGTTTTATTAAGAAACATCTTTTTTAGATTGAGATCTCATATAATTACATGAATTTTATCAAAGAAGCGCATGTGTGACTGAGCGGTTAGTTCTGCTGACTTCGGATCACACAATCCTGGGTTTAAATACTGCTAGACATTAAAAAAACATGCCTATTCGAATATACTGAAAATTTTACCACCAGAAATGAATTTTTAAATAAAAAATGATATTATTCAGAGTTCTGCTCCAAACATAGATTGTGGCCACTCGTTAGAACCGCCTTGTCGAGGCGGTTCTAACGAGTTTGTTTGTTTGTGTTGAGGTTTTACGGCCCAGTCAACCCAATATGGTCGTGTCGAGCGCGGTCAGTTTACCTAACCACACGTTTACTGGGCAGGCTTAGTCCTCTAAGCGGTTAACCAGTATTGTGCACATTCTTTCGCCAGAAACTGACAACTGCCCTTCTTGAATCAGCGGAAGGGAGAGAATGACCGTAGAAAATATTTCATGATCAATCTCCGCGAAAGAAAGTTGCCGACCTCGGCGGGGGTTGAACCCGCGACCTCCTGGTCTCCAGTCGGACGGCGCATCCAACTGAGCCACCGAGGCCGGTAGGTTCTAACAAGTACCCACAATCTTTGTTTTTGAGCAGAAAAAAGAAAAATAATATATACCCCTGTAAACCCCAGTTTTACTATATAAAAGTGGGGTTTAAGGGGGGTGGGGGTTAAAATTATATAGGCATGTTTTCGTGATGAAGTGGCATTCATTTCATGACAGCATGGTACTTCATTGCACAGAGCCTTTAATTATTACCTTTTAGTTGTCTCGATACGAGTTGTCACCGTCTTATTATGAAAAGATGGCATGTTGTCTGTTGTTATTCCGTTGTTTTGTGATCAGAGCTGCGCAATGAGGTTCTGTTGTGATAGTGTGCAGTTTGATTTTGACCATCAATACAATGTTTTAACCCATCATCCCTGAGTTTCTGATGTGAACTCTTCCTACCTTGTAATTGGACACATCCACTGATGCAATCAGGGGTTTGAGTCTAAAAACCAAAACAGAATGGCAAACAGTTTAGATCCTGGTAAGACAGCTCACTACGAGCCATCTCATCTGGATCTACTCTATTTCCACAAGCATCCGTTCTGGTCTGCCAGGCTGAAAGATTAACAAAATGGATAAACAAACAAATATGATGAAGAATAGTATCAACATACGAAAAAAAATAGATCGTTTTTGTAGCAAAGATTTCTGCGGTGTCTTACCTGGGCCTTTTCTGCTTCCACGTGCCTGCCTGTTCAGATACTCAGGGTTATTGCGGAAGAGTACAAAAAGTAGTTCCGGTCATGGTACCTAAGCCATAATCCAAACTCATAAATCCGTAAACGAATGATGAATAACAATGTCAGACCAACAGACATGGACCCAAGAATAAAGGGTGTAATCAGGCGCCCGCGGATAGTAAACATTAATTGGTAAGCAAGCTTCGCCCACCATGCCATAGGCCTGAACGAAGGAAATGTCGGTTGAAGCATATGTCCGGGATTTGGGAAGTCTATTTTAGTGCGTCATTGGCAAAAACATCAAAAATAATTCTGGAAACTGCCACAAACTCTGGAAAACCGATTTAAACATACATTTTCTGTTAGCCGTGTAAAGCAAGGGAACGCAAGTTGACTATTTTAATATTTCAGATTGTGACAGAAAACAAAATAAAAATGAATCGGTAAAAGAACCGTTGCACTTGTTTTCACAGACCACTTTGACAAGGTGTACGCAAGCTGGGACGAATTAGAAATTATTTAAGATCTAGATTTCTTTAAATTTATATTTAGAATTCAGTACTTTATTATCTTATAATGATCTGTTACTCTATTGCCGTTTTAGTTTTTCTTCTATCATTTTCTGTATTGCTTGAATTTTTTCTCATTGTTATTTATGCACTGTTACAGTAGCTGTTTTTCATTTTCCATTTAATTATTCTATTTTATTAAATACAGATAAGCTAAACCCGTTTTAGTTTCTTCTTTACAAATCCCACCACGAAAACATGCCTATATAAGTTCGACCCCTTTAAACCCCACTTTTATATAGCAAAACAAGGGTTTACAGGGGTTTGAATTATTTTTCTTATTTCTGCTCAAAAACATAGATTGTGGGTACTCGTTAGAACCGCCTCAGCGAGGCGGTTCTAACGAGTACCCACAAGCTATGTTTTGAGTAGAAATATGAAAAATATCAGAGATTTTTATCTGAAAATTTTCAGATTTTGGAACTGAAATTTTCTATATATTTGAATAGGCATGTTTTCATAATGAAAACACCTTATGTTATAACAGAAATGAGCCGGGCACCGCGTTTTCAACAAGATTGCATGAGCATCCAACCTTGTCTCAGATCAGCCTGCGTATCCATGCTGGCAGTCAAACTGGGTCTCAAACCATTACGAAAACATGCCTATTCAAATATATCGAAAATTTCACCTCTAAAAACTGAAAATTTTCAGATAAAAAAGCGCTGATATTTTTACATTTCTGCTCAAAACATAGATTGTGGGTACGCATTAGAACCGCCTCGCCGAGGCGGTTCTAACGCGTACCCACAATCTATGTTTTTGAGCAGAAATAAGACAGATAATGTATACCCCTGTAAACCCCAGTTTTACTATATAAAAGTGGGGTTACAGGGGTCAATATTACATAGGCATGTTTTCGTGATGGCTTAGTGGATATCAATATTACTGAAATTACATATTATATATATGCCCCAGGGTTTGATTTTGCATACGTGTGAGTGGCACCGGTCTTTAATGTGCTGGATCGCATTTGTCTCACTCATTTTTTGTGATGACTGGGGATACATGTACTTGTCAACAGTCATCTGGTACAGAGCCCATAGTTACGAGAGACCGGTAGTGACATTTCAACTTCATTAATTCAAGGTTTCAACTTCACGAATTCACGATTTCAACTTCACGAATTCACGATTTCAACTTCACGAATTCCCGAATTCAACTTCACGAATTCAACTTCATGAATTCCACTTCAGGAATTCACGAATTCAACTTCACGAATTCACGAATTCAACTTGACGAATTCTACTTCACGAATTCACGAATTCAACTTCACGAATTCACGAATTCAACTTCACGAATTCCACTTCACGAATTCACGAATTCAACTTAACGAATTCAACAGCTGAATTCGTGAAGTTGAATTCGTGAAATTGAATTCATGAATTCGTGAAGTGGAATTCGTGAATTCGTGAAGTTGAATTCGTGAAGTTGAAATCGTGAATTCGTGAAGTTGAAACCGCGAATTCGTGAAGTTGAAATCGTGAATTCATGAAGTTGAATTCGTGAAGTTGAAATCGTGAATTCGTGAAGTTGAAATCGCAAATTCGTGAAGTTGAAATCGTGAATTCGTGAAGTTGAAACCTTGAATTAATCTAGTTGAAATGTCCCTGCCGGTCTTTCGTACATAGCAAATGATTCAGTGTTGTTCAGGGTCAGTATTGGGGAAGTCCTTTATTACCATGGCATTCAAATTTTTCGGTCAAGATGCCATATCTATTCAAATTAAATTTAACCAACGATTTGACGACCACGCGTTGGGGTATGACAACCAGCTGTGATACTCTCGATGGTGGAATGGACTAGATTTGGAAGTGGTTCAGTGTCTGTTTCACGTGTGAAAGCAGACCAGAATTGATTATTATACTTGGCCTCATCAACAGCATTAGTTTTTTTTTTTACATTTCCGTTTCTTTTTTCTTTATGGAAGTGATCTCAAACGCGTTTTTCAAACGGACTTCATAGCTGGCCTCAGTTTTTATCAGTATTTTATTTCTATCAGGAATGTTAGGTTCTGGATATTCGCCTGTTTGTGTAAAGATATTGAAACTATGTCTGAGGCATCTCTCAGAGTTTTCTGCACCTGTACACTGAAATTGTTTAAAATAGCCCTTAATATCTAGATCTTTAGACTCCCGAGCATGAAAATAGAATTTATCACGTCTTCTAACTGATCTTTTGATTGACGTATCAACCTTTTGTTTTGGTCGTTTACGATGGAATGTATCTCTTAACCGCTGGTAAAAATATAATTTTTGAATTTGACCCGAGGTGCTTCCAATGAGTACCCACAGCATTTGTTTTTTGTGTAGAATAAGAAAAACATATCTAGATACAACTTCTTATCATGAATTAATCATAGTTTTCTCCTGTCAACTCGAAGCATAATATGATTTTTGAAGCAAAAAAAAAAAAAAAAAAAAAAAAAAAAAAAAAAATATCCGAAATTTCGAAAACAGAAATTATAAAAGATTACATTAAAGAAGTAATGCTTAAGGCAAAAACAAGGACCTCTGTGATATGTACATGTACGACAAGCGAATTCCCAGGCCACCCTGTAGTTCCACACAGTCTGATCAGATCATTCGCTCTCCGCTAACATCATCACTTGATTCGTATCAGTGAATATTAGATGGCACTGATTAGACTGCGCAGATGCGAACGCTGATAAGATAGAATATTAGATAGCTATAATCAGATTGCAGACTCGAACATTTTAGTCAACGAAAGAGAACCTAGGTGATGCGTAAGGCAAAAATAAGGCCTTTATGACGTGTACGAATAGCAATGATACAGATCAGCCTGCGCATCCACGCGATCTGACCATATCCTTTGCTGTCCTCTAACAGAATCATTGATTCGTACCGGTGAATTTAAGATAGACACTGACGAGACTGCGCAAATACCAACGCTGATACATGTAAGATAACTCGCATCTTAGATATAACATTTGGGTCATTTTCCTACCTTAGCAAGATATGTGACTTTACATGCAGATATGAATCTAAGAGATACTGGAATCTGTACTCTCAAACAACTTCTATGCACTTGCGGTGGGCAGATTTTCTGACCTTAAGGGAAATAAACATATTTCAGGGGAAGCAACTCTGTCAAAATTGCTTTGCTTCCCTTCTGAAAAAGGGGTTTACTCTTAAAGGAAAGAATTTGCTCCCATGGGCAGCAAATACTTTCCTTTTAGCGTAGACCCTTTTTCAAAAGGGACGTGATGTGCGGGAGGCAAAAAAGAGGTCACAAAAGTTGTCTCCCTTGTAAAATATGGTTCATATACTACAAATTTGATCCAGTACCCTTAAACTAATGCACATCGGATACCAGGAGGTTGAGTGAACTAATTCACAGACGCAGGCTGAGCTAATTAGGAAACACTTTATTGTAGAACTGTAAAGTAGAATATTTAAATTCAATCATTAACTTGTTGGATTTAACTTGCTGCAGATCACAATTTAAAATGTTTTTCTTGCTTTGTCCAGATAATAGGGTTCGATTTTGCTTATGAGACAATTCGCATGAAATGCCAAGGCATTTTAATTTCTGAGAAACTTTAATAATAGCAATATTTAAAATGTCGCCTGCAGTAATGTAATTGAAGCAGATAAATGGTAAATCATAACAATAACGAATAATTCAGAGGAAAATACTAACAATATAATAGTTGTTTTCTGAAAGTTTCGGGACTACCGCTTTGGAATTTAATTAAATGATTAAATAAAGCGCTAGAAGAAATGTGCGCGTAACAAGACGTGTAAACAGCAAATTATCGGCACAGCATGGACACCGGCACAGTCTAATCAGAACATTCGCTGTGCTGGTGAACATAATAGATACAGCGAAGATTCTATTCAGACTGCTCGGACGCCATCAAGAAAACATGCCTATATAATTTTGACCCCCTAAAACCCCATTTTTATACAGTAAAACTGGGGTTTACAGGGGTATACATTATTTTCTTATTTCTGCTCAAGGCGGTTTCAACAAGTACCCACAATCTATGTTTTGAGCAGAAATATGAAAAATATCAGAGATTTTTTATCTGAAATTTTTCAATTTTTGGAGGTGAAAGTTTCTATATATTGGAATAGGCGTGTTTTCGTTATGCACAGAATGGTTAAGGGGACATGATACACTTCGTACAATTTCTGCCATTTTGATAACGGCGATAATTTAAAAAAATGTGTGATTCCCTATTTGTTTCAAAAAGGGTTTTTAACTTTACTCTAAAGGGACAGATTTTGCTCCTAGGGGTAGCAAATTCTTTCCTTTGCTAATAGACTCCTTTTCAGAAGGGACCAAAATAATGATGAGAGAGTTGTCTCCCTTATATGCGTATCTATTCCCCTTAAATTGTCCGTGGTTAGAAGAAAGACTTTCTTGAGGTTCCTGTAAATTTACTCAAATTACCGTATTTTTTTAAGCATTGAGGCAGACAGGCTTGAGCAAACAATATAGACCAGGGTCTACCCAGTTTGCTACTAATTCAGCTGCTTTTTGACATACTCGCACGTAGTAAAATGCACTTGTCCAAATGTTGCGATAAGTATGGTAAGGAGTTGACATGTCCCAAAATTTAGGGTAAAAAATGATGAATACAGTCCAGTCTTCGAAGAATGTGTACCACAGCAGGACTTAGTTGTGTATAAGTGGAAACTCTTCTGGCACTTTGCTGTTTACATACAATGTACCATAGGGAACATCTAATTACAGTCAGAGGCCAAAAGTAATTCCACAAAAATATTTTCTCATAGACTTTAATGCATTTTAATGTTTACAAGACACTTAATATTGTGTAACATTGTAAAGAAAATACTGATGTTCTGTAATGATTGGAAAGGTAAATGAGGAATGTCCAAAATATATGGATTTGATAAATATTGGATATCTGTCTTCTCAGATACAACACTTTAAATTAAAAGGAAATTTTATAAATGACAGGGTTCCATGGACATCAATGGTGACGTCGCTGAAAAACTACCCAAAATGTCTTGCACAAAATTTAATTCTCTGTCTCTCAAATTTGCATAGAGAAAATCCAGTGAGAATCACAGTGTACTCGTATACTACATAAATCGTCCAGCTTTCAAATGATGTAAAGGTTATGAAGATATAAACAATTGTTTCTATTATTATTTCTTTTTTGTAAACATGAAAATGCATTGAACTCTATGGGATTTTTGACGCTGTGGAATTACTTTTGATCCCTGACTGTACTTTAATAACGTAAGTAGTATAGCGTCCTATACTACTATTGTATTTTCCCTAAGTATTCGGTAACAAATCTTAGCAAACAGTTTACGACCAGAAACATCGTAGATCCAGATCAAACATATATACAGTCGACTCTCGTTATCTTGACCTCGCTTATCCCGAATAACCGCTTATCTCGAAGTGAAATTCTGGTCCCTGTTTTAACACGGAAATCTAAGAACAGGTAACAAAATATTGAGGAAAAGAGGAGAAATTGCAATTTCTCCTCTTTTCTACAATATTTCCAATATGTCTCTAACTTCAGGAGTCAAATTACATATTCATTTGTTAAATGTTGTTGTTCGATTTATTGTTTTCCTCACTAGTGCAACTCTGATATTTCGAGGTACGGATATCTCGAAGTATTCCAGAGAGTCTCTTGGAATTCGAGATAACGAGAGTCGACTGTATTTTAATTTAATTTTAGGCTAAGTATGGTTAGGAGCAAAGGAATATTTTAGGCAAATACGGCAGTATATTTTATTGATAGCTGAGACTAAGATACACTGATACACTGCAAAAAAAAACAAGATGTTTGTATGGAATATAGGACTAGTAATTGGTACGTATGCTTTTCTTTTCATACAGTTGACTTTAAAAAAATGTAATAAAAAAAAAAAAAAAAAAAAAGAGAAAAGGCCAATTTAACTTTTTTGGGCTATGACAGTTGCCTGTATATAGCCTCTTCCTGTTTTTTTTCTTTTTTACAACTGTTTACACATACGACGAGGCGATGGTATGGTTGGTAGAGCGTCCGCTTTGTGTCCGAGAGATTGTGTGTTCGATCCCCGGCCGAGTCATACGAAAGGACTACATGGAAATATCTATTATTTCGCTTGGAGTTCGGCATTAAGAAAGAAGCTTGAGATCAGAAATGGGACTGTCTTGGTAATGATATTTTATTTTGTCGACACGCTAAAAGTGAGCATTGAGCTTCCTGCCACATTCAGTTGCCGTCACAATATGACTAAATACTTGTTGGAAGCACTGTTAAATCCGAATAAAACAAACAAACAGACAACAGTAAATGATTATGCATTACGAAAACATGCCTATTTAAATATACTGAAAATTTTACCAGCAAAAAATAAAAATTTTCAGATAAAAAATTCTGATAGTTTTCATATTTCTGCTCAAAACATAGATTGCAGGTACTCGTTAGAACCGCCTCGACGAGGCGGTTCTAACGAGTTCCCGCAATCTATGTTTTCAATTGAAATAAGAAAAATATTGTATACCCCTGTAAAGCCCAGTTTTACTTTTTTAAAGTGGGGTTTAAGGGGGTCAAAATTATATAGGTATGTTTTCGTAATGGTATGAATTACGCCATGAAATAAGCCTTAGGGGCAAACGCGAACAAAAAAGGTCCCATTTTGATAAATGTTTTTCCTATATTGTGATAAAACCCACAATATCCAATTTTTCTGTTAGCGAAGGGCGATGTTCCGAGTCACATTTTGTTAGAGCACAGCTCTTATATTCTCGTATTTTACACCATGTATATGTAATACTCTTCCCATTGAAAAAACACACAACAGATTTTGTAAATTTTTACCAGGAGTTCATAAAAATTCATCAAATTTTGCTTCTAGACTTGAGTTAGGAAGAGAAAGAATACTTAATTTTAGTTCTTGCCAAACACTGAAATTCAGTTAATTTAAACAGTCTTCCAGCTACATATTTTCTCAAAGAAGTTTATGAAGCTGGCAAATTCTTCCATCATGAAGGCTACAGAAGTTGGTATTCTTTTATCCAAAACTATATGCATAAACTGAATGTCAAGGAGACTAACTTGGCATTACGAAAACACGCCTATTCAAATATATAGAAAATTTCACATCCAAAAACTGAAAATTTTCAGATAAAAAACTCTGATATTTTTCATATTTCTGCTAAAAACATAGATTGTGGGTACACGTTAGAACCGCCTCGCCGATGCGGTTCTAACGAGTACCCACAATCTATGTTTTTGAGCAGAAATAAGAAAAATGATGTATACATGTACCCCTGTATACCCCAGTTTTACTATATAAAAGTTGGGTTTAAGGGGGTCAAAATAGCATACGTATGTTTTCGTGATGGATTTGTTTAAACGTGAAATAAATGACAATAAGCTGCATACTTACTCAAAAATATATGACAGTTTCTGTTTGCAATCCTATTTATCCTTCGGGTTCCCAATATGGTTAGCAATAGAACTTACAAAAATTAGAATTAGTGCTCATGACTTATCAACTGAACGTGGCCGCTACTTCAGACCAAGAATTCCACGTGAGCAACGGATTTGTGTGCAGTGCAGTCAGGTGGAAGATGAGGAGCATTTTTTTCTATTTTGTAGAAAATATTCAAATTTGTGGATGATCATTATGAAAACACGCATATTCAAAAATATTGAAAATTTTACAGCCCAAAACTGACAAATTTTCAGATAAAAAATTCTATTTTTCATATTCCTGCTCAAAACATAGATTGTGGATACTCGTTAGAACCGCCTCGGCGAGGCGGTTCTAACGAGTACCCACAATCTATGTTTTGAGCAGAAATAAGAAAAATAATGTAAACCCCTGTAAACACCAGTTTTACTATATAAAAGTGGGGTTTAAGGGGTTCAAAATTATATAGGCATGTTTTCGGGATGCATTGTTTAATAAACTACATTTTAAGATACCAGTTCAGAAACCCAATACTAATGAATGTTTTAAATTGTTTTATAATTTGATGAAGCCAGTAACGCTATGGATACAAACATCACTTAAACATGCCTATATAATTTTGACCCCACTTAACCCCAATTTTCTATAGTAAAACTGGGGTTTACAGGGGTATACATTATTTTTCTTATTTCTGCTCAGAATCATAGATTGTGGGTACTCGTTAGAACCGCCTCTAACGAGTACCCACAATCTATGTTTTGAGCAGAAATATGAAAAATATAAGGGTTTTCTATCTGAAAATTTTCAGTTTTTGGAGGTAAAATTCTCAATATATTTGGATAGGCGTGTTTTTGTAATGACTTATTTGAAAAATTTTTCATGAGGCGTTAGAATTAAGGTAGTAGATCTATTGATTGTTTTCTAATGTTTATTCTGTTTAATGCTATATATTTCGTGTCAATGGAGAGCACCGTTTGTATATGTAGGGTTTCGAATAAATTCTATTCTATTATGTTCTATTCTATTTCTATTATATTATATTCTATTTTGTTGTAATCTGAATTGTGTTACAAATGTATTCTATCATTTTACGACGTATTGGTTTCGGTATAAAAGTGAAGTCAATGTATTTACATTTATACACTTAAATCCTTCGGTATGAAAGTGGTCAATGTATTTACATTTATACACTTAAATCCTGGGATGTATTTCTTTAACCTGAATCTGAACAATGTTTTTGAGTCCAATTAATATTTTTTACGTTTTATCAAACCGGATCAAGAATATGATTCATTCTTGATAATCACTTGTACTTTTATCACCATACAATCACCATTATAACGCCAAATAATAATAAATAATAATTATAAAACATTTTGAATCGTTTTAGGTGGAATGGATAGTCTTTCAGGGGAGGCAATTTTATGGATACTGTTTTGCCTTTATTTAAGGGTCTACTCTAAAAGGAAATACATTACGAAAACACGCCTATTCAAATATATTGAGAATTCTACCACCAAAAACTGAAAAGTTTCAGATGAAAAATTCTGGTAATTTCATATTTCTGGTCAAAACATAGATTTGTGTACTCGTTGGAACCGCCTGAGCGGTTCTAAAGAGTACCCACAATCTATGTTTTTTAGCAGAATTAATAATTAAAAAAAAAACAACACACACACACACACACACACACACAAAAAAAAAAAGAAAAACAATGTATACCCCTGTAAATCCCAGTTTTACTGTATAAAAGTGGGATTTAAGGGAGTCAAACATATATAGGCGTGTTTTCGTAATGCTTTACTCCTATTGGGAGCAGATTTTTTACTTTACGAGTAGACTCCTTTTAAGAAAGGGTATCGTGTGCAGGTCAGCAAACAAAAAGGCTCAACAGTTGTCGCTCTTGTAGAACATGGCGGAATATCTGCCGTGTATGCTATTCCCTTAATGGATATAGGGAACTAATTATTTTTCCCAGAGAGCCCCATAGTAATTCCACCCTTTTTGGAGGATAATAGTTCATGTCTAAGTATTGCAAGGTTTCTAAATTTTGTTTTAATTGAAAGACCATGCTTAGTAGCACAGCAAAATAAATAAGGAAAAATACAATTGCCACCAACACTTTGGACTTTTTGGAGGCTGAATGTAGCAACCTTTCAATAGGCAGGTATCAAAAATTGAAACTTTGCAATTTCACCACTTCTTCCTTTGGCTCCAGCAAATACACACACACACACACACACACACACACACACACACACACACACACACACACACACACACACACACACACACACACACACACACACACACACACACACACACACACACACACACACACACACACACACACACACACACACACACACAGAGAAACAGTAATTTCTTTGAAATAATCAGGAAATTACACCGAAACATTTTTTTCTGTAAATTAGAATGATGAGTTTTAATTCATCTTTAATTATTAACCAATCACAGGTCGCCTTACACAAAATAACTACCCCGGGTTTCCCTTCACTTTTTTTGCACCAATCAGCAGTCCTGTCACAACTGGTTCCCAGTGACCTAATGGTTACATTTACATTTTCTATTTTAGCTGTGCAGCTTACCGTCAGCGGAAACCTTGCTGCATCTGCAATCGGTAAGTGTTTTTATTCGAGGAGTATTTTTAAAAAAAGTAAACACAAACTTTGATTCCCATTTCAGAATACACTTCAATCTCTTTATAACACGGTTCGTTATAGCACGGCTTTAGATATAGCACGGTTCAAAGATGGATCCCCAAAATGTATAGATTATATTGATAAATGACCATAAATGGTCATTTTTCAATAAAATCTATACATTTTTGTTTGGATATAGCACTGTTGTTTAACTAACACGGTTTATGCTATGGACCCCAACAATAGTGCTATAAAGAGGTTGTGGTGTAATTTTAAAGGTGTACAGCAGCTATGCAAATTTTGCGACAAGTGTAATTAGGGGTTAAAGTGTCAGAATACTTAAAGTAAATGCGGTAGACAATGTACATGTAGCTACTTTTACAGATACAGGAATAATATTAGGAAATTTGAAGGTATAATTTACATAGTCATTCATTAAGAAAACACGCCTATTCAAATTATATAGAAAATTTCACCTCCAAAACTAAAAGTTTTCAGATATAAAACTGATATTTTTTATATTTGTGCTCAAAATATAGATTGTGGGTACTCATTAAAACCGCATCGGCGAGACGGTTCTAACGAGTATCCACAATCTATGCTTTTGAGCAAAAATAAGAATAATAATGTAAGCCCTGTAAACCTCAGTTTTACTGCATAAAAGTGGGGTTTAAAGGGGTCAAAATTTATATAGGCATGTTTCGTGATGAAAACGGATGCTACGAGTATAATAAAACATAAATCCAAATTGACAGAGTGAAACAGTTGACCCCTAAAGCGCTAAGCAAAACTGTAGTAGACGAAAATTTATTTATTCCTTTTTTTTTTCAGAGAAAATATGACATGGCATTTCATGTGAATCGTCTGCTAGGCAGATGTTTTACATAATATGTCGAGCCTAATTTTCTCTCTAAACAAATCGGCTGTTGCAGTTGTGATTTACATGTTAAGGTTTGATAAAATTCTTAAGCCTCGATGCAATCTGATCCATACTAAAATTTAGCACATTTCGACCGTTTTGACCTCATCAATGGCTCTTGATATAATCATGGACGTCAGAAAATAATAGAATGGAGACGTAAATGTTTGCAAAATGCTACTGTGGTCTGAGCTGTCCCATATGGGTCTTTAGTGGCATTTACGAATAGCGAATTTCTATGTCGGCCTATATAGTCATCCTGCCAGAGAAGACTTCCGGAGCTTGTCAATATAATCTTCAGTACCCATTTTACTCTAAGTATTCGGACACCTTAAACCCTCACCGTACTTATCTGAGTCTGTACGAGCAAAAATATTACGTGCTAAATCACGTGCGAGCTTGTTATAGCCGTGTGATTTAGATTACACGACTTAAAGATGTCAACAAAAGGCAAAAAAAAAAAAAAGAAAATTGGAAAATTGAAGAAATTGACGTTTTATGAAAGGAGTTGGTAAAACGAAAGTCGCACTCCCTTTTCAAAACAGTTACAAAGAATTGCCAGTCGTTGTAATGGAAGAGCGGGTACATGTAATTACTTTTATTTCTTGCAAATCCCTGATGTAAATCTTATACACTGGTGCAAGCTGGTTGTAGCCCCGTGTACCCCGCGGGGTGTAGGGATGATAATATTATGTCTACTTATATGTACTTTCCATTTGTTCCAATTGATCCCGCTATCACAGCTGCGGTGGGGCCGATAGAAGGGTTATTGTCCCGCTTATAAGCCGAGCTATTCATCACCACCATCCCACCACCCCACTACACAGGTGTGCATATAGGGTAGGGGAAATGGTAACCCGGTACAATGAGCCTCCGGCTCCCTCCCACGATTGGAAAAGACTGGGGCATCTGTTAACAATTTATGACAGTATGTATAGAGATGAGGAAGAACAATTTGTTCTATAATGATGTATTTAGCTTTGTAGTTGGGTCTACCTATGTCCTTTTTTCCAAAAGGTGGGACAGGCTGGGGTCGGTCAAGGTAAGCAAGTACCGAACATGCTCCCAACGAAGTTGTTAAGGAGGTTAACTAGATTCATTTCGGCTTAACATAAAGCCATTAGAGAGATAGCTATACCTGTCTCTGAACACTCTTTGTTTTTCAAACTTTGCCTGTTGCATCTTCTTCAGCCTTCTATTTCACATGAAAAGCAACTACCATCATAATGGTTACATATTACATATAGACAATTTGAGAGGAAAATGTCTAACAATACCGAAATGTATGTGTTAAATTTACAACAAAAAATGAGAACTTCGCAAATCTCGAAAGTTTCATGAAACACGATCTTTGTCTTAAGAACTTTGTACGATGTTTGTTAACAAAAATGCGTCGTAAATGATTTGTTGGAACTAGCCCCAGATAACTGTAAGCAGACAGCGAAGACCTTGTTCCGATTGCTTTTGAACGTCCAGTAGTAATAACTACCGTGGAGAGGGTTACTTCTAACAAATCTTTATCCTGTATTCAAATGTTATAGAATATACATAAACAATGATCAGCTCAAATAGAGGCACCCTACCTCATTCAGTAAAACCAGGGCGATTGAACGGGAGTGTAGTGATCTACGTACTTTCTTCAGATCATTTTTTATTTTCTAAAATATGTAAATTTTTTAAATTCTTTTATTCTAGCATACCAACAAATATACATGTATACATAACTTCCACTCTCATCTACCATCAAACGAATAATACCACGACTACCATATATAACATAACTATTCAACTTCAAGTACATGTACTGATAAAATTACTTTGTTACTAAGATACTCTCCTACATTCACCACCATATCCTTCTCCTACTAGTTCCTTCCCATAAAAAGGTAACATTTCCGAAATTGCCTCAAACAGCATTTGAGACCACAATCAATTCTATATCAGTATGGTTTGACAATTGAAATCCACCCAAAATAAACAATATCTAATCCTATGTAGCACAAAACACGAAAGTACATATATCTACCCGCTTAGGGCAAAAAACCAGAGATCAGTCAGTCTGTTTATATTTTTGCCTCATAAGTAAATACTTATAATCATCAAGCCATTCTTCATTCCTTTAGAATGTATATGAATCAAGTAATGTGGTTATATAAATGATCATTTTTGACGTTGAAAGCATTTATGATTTATTTTAACTTTGCTTCCCTCTGTAATTGCACGCCGGTGATTCAGGGCTACATGACAGCTGCTTTCTCAGTCTACTTCAGAAGGTCGGCACCTGACTATTGTTGTCTGTGGTCGGTCTCATCGTGGTCAGACGTGGTTTCTTTTGCTTTAGCTTCAGATCGTCCATCCGCACTCTACTTTATTACATCGCAGTTATGTGATTAATTAACCCTTGTCATGCTGATAAATTCAAAATGCCATACCCATTACCAATTTTCAGCTAATCAGATTACTTGATTCAGGTTGTTGATACGAATTCACATACTTAATAGCAAACAGTGCAGATCCAGATCAGTTGGCTTCTGAAGAAGCCAACTGATCTGGATCTACACTGTTTGCAAAGAGGGCATATCCGGGTTAAGCAGGACCAGGGTTAAGATTAATGTGATGTTTCACTAGGCAAAGGAATCTATGCGGACCGAACACATTTTGTGATGGGAAGCTGCATCAGATTTAAAGGCAAGTTTTCGATCGAATAAAACTAGTTCAGGATCTCCTCCTCGGAAAGTAGTTTTTTTCTATGACCGTTCCAAGGCGACTCATCGTCTTTTGTATGTCTGTTATTACAACTGTGCCTTTTTGACTTGTCATTGTTTGTTCTTCATTACTTTTTCTTTCGTTCCCTCGGGAAGGCTGTGCTTGCAATTGTGATTTTTCCTGGATGACATCATTTATATTTTGCTATGTATATTTACATCATTGTCAACAACAGTACTTAAGAGAATCTGTTAAGGAGGCGTTTTAGTGATAATTCTGGGATCATTTATTTCATATTTCTCTTTATGATACAACAACAATAACAAAAAACATGTTGAGGGTACTCATTAGAAGCGCTTCGTCGAAACGCATCTAATGAGTAACCACAACATGCATTCTAACAAAGAACGTGAGAAAATTATCCAAGAATTATCATCAAATAATCCTCCTTGACAAGTCCACTGGTTGTTGTCGTATAGTGTTTAACCCTTGGCATGCTTAATAAATTAGGATGCCACGCCTACTTTTAATTTTCAGCCAATCAGATTGCTTGATCCGAATTGTTGCTATAAATTCGTATTCTTGATGGCAAACAGTGCAGATCCAGATCAGTTGGCTTCTTCAGAAGCCAACTGATCTGGATCTACACTGTTTGCAAAGACAGGGTATATCCGGGTTCAGCAGGACAAGTGTTACATGTAATTTATTTTTACAGATAAACCGCTAATAAGAGAAGCAAAAGTGTTTCACCCAACGGGTATGTAGTTATCGCTTTGGTACAATATTCATTATTGTCAATAATTCGAGAACATCGCATGGTCCTTTTGTTATTGCTCATTGTATAAACCCAAGTATAAGACCCCTTTTTTTGCTCGAGCGTTTTAGTCGAGGATCGATACAGAGGGCAAGAACCGAAACACCATATCATAATCTGGGCCCAATTGTTCAAAGCATCGTTAGCTTAACGAGCTCGTTAGTGGTCAAAATGTTAACTGTTCTAGTAAGTACAATATTTAATTCACAGTTATGTTTGCTGAAAAAGCAAAAGCTACTCACATTGTTTCAACAAAAATATTAGCATATATGCTTTATTTAATGATCAAAGTTTTAACGATACGTTAACTAACGACATCGTTAGTTTCGAATAACTGGGTCCTGATTTAAAAGACTTTTGATTGTCTTTGTGTGTTTGTTGAAAAGCTGCTACTCAGGCAGCCTCCTTTATATGGTTTTGGAGATTATTCCAGACGTGAACAATAAGAGGAAAGAAAGATTAAAGAAGTTAGCATTAATTCTTAGGAGGCCGTCAGAATTTTTCAAGTGATAGAAAATCATATCTTGTACAAATAGCAGTTTAAAGCATAATAGGTAATCTTTAGTATGAACATTTATTAAGCGACAAACTGCTTACATGGATGTTAACACAATTTCGATTTATACCAATGTCGGTTAATTGAACGACGATGGTATATCCTCAGAATACATTACGAAAACACGCCTATTCAAATATATAGAAAATTTCACCTCCAAAAACTGAAAATTATCAGATAAAAAGCTCTGATATTTTTTAAATTTCTGCTTAAAACATAGATTGTTGATACTCGTTAGAAAGGCCTCGGCGAGGCGGTTCTAAAGGGAACCCACTCTATGTTTTCGAGGAAAAAAAAAAGAAAAATAATGTATACCCCTGTAAAGTTCCCCAGTTTTACTATATAAATGTGGGGTTTAAAAGGGTCAAAATTATATAGGCATATTTTCGTGATGAAAGATGGCTCCTTCATAATCTGTTTCAGATGGTTGGCGCCTGATGATCAATGTCTGTGGTCAGGCCAATAATGGTCCTGTTTGTGGTTTTCTTGTGTTCTGGCTTCAGATCGACATTGCACCCTTTCCTTTGAATCGTTTTTATTACATATACAGTTTAACTCAATGGCTTGAACCCGGATGGCTCGTTTACCGTGGATGATTCGAACTCTTTTTTCAGTCCCTGAAAAATCCTTCCAATAGCTTAAGAAAACAAATATTTAGGGATTTTTTCTTATTTTATCAAGGAATTGTATGTTGTGTGTACTCACCAGAATCGCCTCATTGAGGCGATTCTGATGAGTACACTCAACATACAATCATTGTGTAGAAAACCGAAAAGATTACCCTAAATTATCGCTGTTTGCTTCCTGAACTGGTGCCATGATTAACCCTCAGTGGCTCGATCTACCCATGTCTCGAACGAATTTCCATGGTCCCAAAAAAGGCCGAGCCATTGAGGTTCGACTGTATATTTTTTTTCACGGTGATGTATCACAATTGAGGTAGAAAACCCCTTTGCTGACCAAACATATATTTGTAACTTAGAGCTGCATCAGAATCAAGGACTATGCTTCTCGCGAGTAAAACTGATTAACACACACAAAAGTAAACCATTCCATGGTGGTTTCTCTGTTGCTGTTCTTCTTTGTGTATGCGGCGGTGGTTTTATATGTGGTGTTTGTTTTTCCATTATTTGTTCCTCATCTCTCCTTCGTTTGGTTTCTCGGGAAGGCTGTGCTTCGAAATCCATCACGAAAGCATGCCTATATAATTTTGACCCCTTTAAACCCCACTTTTATAAAGTAAAACTGGAGTTTACAGGGGCAAACATTATTTTTCTTATTTCTGCTCAAAAACATAGATTGTGGGTACTCGTTAGAACCGCCTCGCTATTATTTCTCTTATTTCTGCTCAAAAACAAAGATTATGGGTACCCGTTAGAACCGCCTCGGTGAGGCGGTTCTAACGAGTACCCACAATCTATGTTTTTGAGCATAAATAAGAAAAATATCAGGCGAGGCGGTTCTAACGAGTACCCACAATCTATGTTTTTGAGCAGAAATAAGAAAAATATCAGAGTTTTTTTATCTGGAAATTTTCAGATTTTGGAGGTGAAATTTTCTATACATTTGTATAAGCGTGTTTTTTTAATGTTGAATACGGCTTTTTGCGGGTATCTTCGCTTATACATTTTTATATATAAGAACTAGCTTTTATTTCGTTTTTTCGTCCTGGTGAGGCCGCAGCCTGGTTTGGTAAAAAGCATTTCTATGCCAAGCAATTTTGTTGCACTTGTTATTATTGGTGTCCGTTCAAAATACATTATTTTGTTATCAGACGGACAGGGCTGATAACATCTTTCAGAGGATTTTGAACGGAAAAAGGTGATAACAGGAACATTATATTTGAAAGCACAGTCACTGTTGTTACGTATCATTCCGCTCGCGACGTTATGTGATTCAACAACATGACATTACTCGAATTACTGGAAGTAACGTTATGACTTTGTGCCGGAACATGGCTATGTTTCCATTTTAGTGATTATAAACGTTTAACACAGTAATAAATGGATATGAATACATGCTAAATAGTTGTCACATGATGTCCCATGATCTGCCCGAATCTTTGGCCAATACGCTCGTAATGAGGTCTCACATCACGAAAACATGCCTATATAATTTTGACCCCCTTAAACCCCATTTTTATATAGTAAAACTGAGGTTTACAAGGGTATACATTATTTTTCTTATTTCTGCTCAAAACATAGATTGTGGGTGTTCGTTAGAACCGCCTCGTCGAGGCGGTTCTAACGAGTACCCACAATCTGAGCAGAAATAAGAAAAATATCAGAATTTTTTATCCGAAAATTTTCATTTTTTGGCAGTGGAATTTTCAGTATTCTTGAATAGGCATGTTTTCATAATGAGTTTGATACACCGGGTGAAAAGCAAACCACCAAGCCGTATCTCTAATTGTAAATGCTATAACACTACCCAGTTTCAAAATGATACATCATTGTATAATGAAAATGTATAATGTATACATTCTATGCAAGACTTGAAATTATTTTTTCTAGTATATATACTGACATGTTTTCATTACGAAAACACGCCTATTCAAATAAATTGAAAATTTTACAACCAAAAAAGGAAAACTTTCAGATAATTTTTTTTTATATTTTTCATAGTTCTGCTCAAAACATAGATTGTGGGTATTCATTAGAACCGCCTCGCCGAGGCGGTTCTAACGAGTACCCAAAATCTATGTTTTGAGCAGAAATATGAAAAATAATTTATACTCCTGTAAACCCCAATTTTACTATATAAAAATGGGGTTGAAGTGGGTCAACAGCATACTAGGTATTAAAATTTTCAGCAGACATTTGAAATATTCTTCTAACTTTTCCCAGAAAACAGGATTTGCATTTCATGCAAACTGTCTACAATTTGCATGTAATGCATGCAAATCCTGTTTTCTAGGAAAAATATCACAAATTTGCCGTCTGTTGAATTAGCCCAGAGGCTTAATGGTTAAATGGAAGTCGTTTTCTGTTCGCTTCTGATAAGAACATTCGTTATGCTCTTTTTTCCTCCAGAATGTTGTATTTGCGACGATTATAGTGGCGACCCAAGCTTGTGGTGCTCCAAACAAGGGGTTTGTCAACATAATTTCAAACGCTGTGACTACTGTGAAACTGTGAAAAACTTCACAGGGACAACCTGGTACACAACAAGAAGGTACGAACACTCTTGCACTATGAAAAATTTTAGTAGATTCTAATATAAATACTGACAACTGGCTGCAAGCGCCTATATCATAACTTTTTTGCGTTTGGAGGGGGGCGGAAGGGGCGGGGCGTAGAATTTTTGCAGGAATTACCTCGTACGATGGGGTAGGGATGCGTAAGCTTAAGATACGGTGCGTTAGTACATCCCTACTACGTCAGATACATTACCTACGTTGGCCTACACTGCTCTACCATGCGTAATTATTACTGTAAATAATCTACAGCTGCTCGTAAAATTTACGGTACATATACTAGCAGAAAGTTGCCAATATGTTTTTTTTACAGTTTGATTATAGTAATCGGGACATCATTTGGCCTCGTCAGGCAAAAACGTGCCTTCGAGCATGTGCAAATTGCGCCGATTGACCAATATCCTGTGCACGCGCATTATGTCATCCGGGCATTTGCTCTCCATTGATACATTCTGTAGTATCCAATAAATCTGTTAGCTGGCAGCAAAGGCCCTGATCAGGCTGCGCGGACGCGCAGCCTGATCTGGGTCTTCGCTGTCTGCATATGCCCGAAGACACGTTTTTGCATAGCGCGGTCCATTTAGGGGATAACTGTATACAGAATTGTCATTTGGGGAGGTAAATGGCTGATTTCATTTTACGGCGACGCGTCAGCGGAACCGTAAAACGTAATTTGCGACCGTTTTAAATGCAATCCCCATTCTAATGCATTTATTCATTTGTTTTGTTAAAAATGTTTCATTTGCACAACGCATCAAACGCTGTGTGCTGCGCAAAATCAAATGCCGGCCAATGATAAACGTCACTACTTGATGACGTAGGGTTTGCGACAGCATACCGTCGCAATTTTTGTCGTTATCCAATCAGATATCGCGTTACACAGCAAGTACATTAGAATCTGGCTGGAACCCTAAAAGTGACATGACATTGCTGCACTGGGAATCAGATTCGATCCTGATGGAATAATCGCACTTTATGATTGGATTCAAACAAAGAAAAGTAAGGGATATCATTCTTAGAGTTGTCTCTGTTTAAGAACACACATATTGTATTAATCCTTTCACACCTAAGTTTCTCAAGTGGTTACATGTATTTCCATCTCATCTTTGAAATCGGACAGTTCCAATATGGAAAATAGGGGTTTTAGTCATAAATCAATAACACATTACAAACAATGCAGATCCAGATGAGACGGCTCGTTATGAGCCTCTCATCTGGATCTGAACTATTTGCAAAGGAATATATACATGTCTGCAGGGATGAAAGAGTTAACCTACGTATTCGGAAAGACAGCGCACTATACAAGCTGACTTTCATTATGTCGGCCTCACTTATCTCGAAATGAAAATCTTGTCCCTGCTTAAACATGAAAATCTAATGACAGGTAAAAAAATATTGTGGAAAAGAGGAGAAATTGCTCCCAAGGAGAAATTGCTCCTTGGGAGCAATTTCTCCTCTTGAGAAATTGCTCCTTGGGAGCAATTTCTCCTCTTTTCCACAATATTTTTAATATATATTTCTAACTTCAAGAGTACATTTACATATATATTTGTTAAATGTGGTTGTTTGAATTATTTGTTTCTCAATTCTGCAAATCTGATGTGTCGAGGTACGAATATCTCGAGTTTATGTGGACAAAACCTTCGCCCTTTGTTATGCCGTGGTATACACAAGACGTTTGTTCAGTCCGCGTGAAGGGTTTCTAACTCATAAATGCAACATCTCCGAGAACATAAAAAAATCAAAGCCTTTTGTCTGGAAAAACAAGAAATAAAATTACAAGTTTGTCGTCTGCTGGGCCCAATAAGCCTGGCAGATCAAACCAAAGACCTCTGCAAATGGTAGATTCAGAATGAACCGTCTCGTCTGGATCAACACTTTTCGACATTCTGTTCTCAATTTTGTAATTACATCCCTTTTGCAACAACGAACATATCCAAATTCAACAAAGAAAAAGTTCAGTTCACAAACATAGGGATTAAAGGAACATGTTTCTGTTTCAGATGTAACACTGAAAGCACATGTTTAGCTAACTGGTACCACACTGTGACGGAATTAGGTTGTATCGACAACACACGTGGAGAACCACCGGCTGGTACTCTATGTTATTCATGTTGTAGAACACCAACCCCACTCAAACCCCACTACTGTACTGAGAGTCCAGATACCCATTTTATCCGTTTAAATATTACGACACGTAAGTATGAATGTAGCTTTGTATTAATCTTTACCAGTTTTTAGACTAATTCAGCAGACGACAAATTAATCTGATTTTTCTTATATTTGTCAGAAATAGGATTTGACATTTCAGTACATTATCTCCAAAGGACATATATTATTTTCTGGGAATAAGAAAAATATATTTCAAAATGCTCCGCTGATTTTTTTTTTTTCATAGTATGCTAAGGGTTATAGGAAGACGTTGGCAAAGTATTATTAGAGATGAAAGACCATGACAAAGTAGTCATCCTGATTCAAATTTGATCAACGTCGGATGAAAACCTTGAAATACTTAAATATTTCAACACCGTTGTCAAGGACGCCGTCATTTGGAATATAAACAATTTAAAAATTAAATATTAAATGCAATATTTCGCTGATAGAAAACAATGAGGTTTTCCAACAAATTAAGTTACATATCTAGAACCCGCTCTATATATACATGTACAGATACTGAGCCAAAATGGTATCGCAAATATTATTTATTTAGGTTATGCACATGTAATTAATACGTTATAAGGTCATAAATAGATTCTTTGACGTCATAAAATCTAACAAATATTCAAAATCATGGCGCCCCATAAAGCTATTTTAAAATCTTCAAACTCCAGTAAATGTATTTTTTTCTGATATTTGGCAGAAAAAAATAAGTTCTATGTATATTTAGCATATCTAAAGCAATAAGTTGTAAGATATATTTTAGATTTCTGCATTGTGTTTTTGACCGAGTCCTCTTTCTGTCAGCCGTCTCAGACCGCATGGGACAATAGCGTACAAAGACTACAACATAAACGATAGGTTACATTTGTACAACTATTATAAAAACTTTATGACTCAAAATGCAGCATTATTGTTAACCATAGGAGTGGAGGGCGTTTGTATCCTTGCAAAATACATGTACATTTTTTCATACGACGAGTCTAAATAAAACCAGACCGACTTTTATTCTTCTCTGTGTTCGTTGGTTCCAAGGGCAACGTTTATAGCTTTTATATTACATGGGTATTAAGCGAAGACTCCATGCTTAGTATTTAAACCAATCATACTTGATAGCTAGGCAATCCTCTTTAATTGCACGACGACACGTCGGATATCAGATTCTATGGCGGTGCCGACGTGTACATTTTAGTAGAGGGTTGATGCCCGATGTTATGTCTTAGATTGAGCCGGGCCGCGGTTGTACGAGTGGTTTTCTTTGGGTATGACTGTCAGTGTTAGAGGATCATTGATGAGGACAACTTAGCCTAAGCTAGCTAGTCTGGTCCAGAAAACTTGCTTTCTCATCTGTTTTCAGTTTTGTGAATATGCCCTTTGCTCTCAAGAGTCATTACCTTTAGTATGTATTTCAAACGAACCCCAATTGTTGTTTCATCATGGTGATTTAATTTGATTAACGTGACTGTTTATGTTTTGTTATGTGAATTTTCACTAAACGAGCTCGGGAACCTTCTATGTAAGCCGAGCATTTTATTGGAAATGTATTGATTTTGTATGTCTGTATAGTTCACGGATAAGCATTATTCAAAATACCTGTATTTATTTGTTCTTTCAGTCCCGCCAACGACAACGACAACTACGACTACAACAACAACAACAAGTAAGTAAGTTTTCTCGTTAAAGCAACAGAATATATTTGGAAGGAAATTAAGAACAAACATAATTTACATGGTGAACACTATTCTTTCTTTTGCCCACCCGAAAGTCTTTATCACAAGAATATAAACTATGCTTAATTCCTTCTTTCAAGTGTGCCGACAAACTCTAATCTTGATGATTATACAAGGATATGATAGGTATTTTATTCCTTAAATTTTATGTTTCTGCTACCAATCATGGAGTAGCACTACATGTAAGTGCAATTCCTTCTTTCAATTTTGTTTTTAGCGCCAACAACGACAACGACAACATCTACTACTACGACCATAGCATCACGTAAGTGTATTTTTTGCTAACGCAGAATATGTTTATTATGAAAATACAAAAAATCTAAAAGAACGCACAAAAGAACAAAAATCAGAGACAGGGTTTTATTAAGTCTTTTCATATACAGCAGTGTTGATTGCAAGGCTTTATACGCCGCCCCCCCCCCCCCATACTCTCGCCCCATAGCTATTCGGTAGATAGTAATGTGTCTTCTTTAGTATCTCCAAAAGTCTTTATCTCAATCTCTACAAAAGGACACAGTTGAAACAAAAAAAAAAAAAAAAAAAAAAAAAAAAAAAAAAAAAAAACAACAACAAAAAACGCGTAACCGAAGAATATATGTGTACACTGCTTTTCAGGCCTGTCTGACCTAAAGTTTATATAGGATAAATATGAGCCGTGTCTTGGGCATGAAAAAACAGCTGCAATAGCATATGCGAACAGCAAAGGTTCCGGCATGCATTTCGCATCCGTGCAGTCTCGTCAAAACCTATGTATTCACTCAAATAAGAGGTAGGTCAAGGGACAGCTAAAGAACTAGACAGGTGGTTTTGCTAAGGGACCGAACATGTGCACTGAAAGGTCGATTAGACAGAAAGACAGAGGAGCCCTTTTGATCGCGGGACAGCCAATTTGGTGCTGAGGTAAATATTGAGGTATATATATATTTGTCAATTCCTCATTTTTTTTCATTTCCCAATACTGGAATTTGCAATATCACTCAATATGTAGTGGTATCCTTTACCATTAAATTCCTATATGTTCCACAAAAAACAAAACAAAACAAAGAAAAACAAAAAACAAAAAAAAAAAAACAAAAAAAAAAACAAAAAAACAAAAAAAAAAAAAAAACAACAAAAAAAACAAACAAAACAAAAACAAAAAAAACAAACAACAAAACAAACAACAACAACAAAACATCCACTCAGTAGTATCACCGTGTTGTTTCATTCACTCCCGCTGATTAAAGAAGGGCAATTGTCAGTTTCTGGCGAAAGAATACTGAATAACCGCTTTAGAGGACTAAGTCTGCCCAATAAATGTGTTGTTAGGTAAACTGACCGCGATCAACAAGACCCCAATGGGTTGACTGGGCCGTTAAATCTAAATACAAACTAATACACCATGTTTTTGTCATCCCTCGTATGTCATCCAAAATAAATATAAAGATACCAATGAAAGACAACCACGCAAAAGGTTCCTCCCAAACTCCGGATAAGGGTTGAAAGACATTTAAAGAAAACACACACACAAAAAAAAACTTGGGAGAAACTGGATAAGATTTAAATCACATGAGATGTGAGACTTGTAAACAAACGGGTGCCATTTTTGATGACCTAGTTTCTATTTATAGTAACAGATCCATTTTGGATACTATTTTTAGTAAATAATTTGCATATAAGAATTAAACCTAATGCGCATTTGCTGCGGCCATATCAGAAAACCTCAGAATCAATTTAGGCATACAAAAGATCGCAAACTCTAATACAATGTTTTACGAAGATCGACTACTTTAGCCGCGTCCTGAGAAAACGGCTCCTCGGAGTTTCCTTCGCATCAATCTGCCCGATAGCAAGGCCACATATCTTTTCTTTGGCTGGTTTCCACTTGACCTACCGCTTACGTTAGCGAACAGGAAATGTTCTGGTGAAACTGTACAGTTTCCATATGCTATAACGGCTTGATCTGCAGAGCACACAAAGCCTTTTTTTCTGATCAAACAGTTTCCTATTGAGTCTTGCAGATCTATTTTCGTAGAGATACGTGGGTAAAATTCATAATCATAAGAATGGAATCTTCCAAATAAAATATATCAGACGTTCTCCCATCCCTAATCGTTGGTGTAGGGAAATGGGCTGCTCTTGAAGACTTTGCTAGTACAGGAGGCAAATTCATTGTCTTTAAGAACAGAATCCTATTGTTGAAGCGTTTCCATTTATTCCAGAAATTTTCGTGCATCAAGTCTGTGTACCTATGATTTTTCCACGCTTTACACTACACTGCCTCATAATTTTATAAAATATATCCCTTAATGATTTAATTGAATGGGCATTTCACAGGGAAGGTTCCCTCTATCTTGCATATTACGGCAGTAATGTTTTTTTTTTTTCATTTCCGAAAAGCATTGAAATTACATTTTATGGTCATGTCAGAAAGAGTGTGAAGCTCTCTTTTTTATATTTGCCAATTTTATATATCATTTGGTATTAAGCTATTTAGACAAATTTTGAGTATTCTGATACGTACAAATTGCCACCGCTTGTGGCTTATTTATTCTTGTTCTGTTATGAAAGAGACGTCATGGTGTGTCTTTCTGAAAAACAAAACAACAACAACAAAAAAAAAAACAAAAAAAAAAAAAAAAAAAAAACAATCTGAAGTTATTGAAGCTTTCAGCTCGACGTCTAGATGTCTGGACGATTTAATAATTATCGACAATAACTACTTCGATGGTTTAATCAGTTAAATTTATCCTTCAGAGCTTCAATTAAATAAAGCAAATTATATTGAAACTAGAGCTCTGTTTATGGATTTGCTTTTTGTCTGTTTTAGATGAGTTTATTTCATCATGCAAAATTTATGATAAATGGGATGATTTTGATTTTGAGATTGTTAACTTTCCTTACTTGGATGGGGATGTTCCTCGCCGAGCATCCTACAGTGTTTATATATCGCAACTACGAGATTCGGTTCGCCAGTGTCTAGTCATGTTAATGACTTCAACACTCGAAATAAATTATTTACTGCTAAACAACGTTAAGAGAAAAGTTCAGGAAGTGCCATAATTACAAACCGCAGCCCTTCCCAGACCAAGAGGAAGAGGAAACAGGCGCAAATCGAATAAAAAACGAAAAGCACTAAAATTAGCTCTCTCTTTCCCTAAGCGAGGTAATTGCAATGCTAAAAGGACTGAAAAACACAAGAACAAAATAACACACGGTAAGACATATAACACAGGAATCACCGCCTTAGAACGGTCAGTAGAATAAAAAAAAAGGTAAGAGAAAAGTCCAGGGAGTGCCACAATCACAAACCGCAGCCCTTCCCAGACACCAAGAGGAAGAGGAAATAGACATACCAAAACAAGCGCAAATCGAACAAAGGTACGAAAAGCACTAAGATTAGCTCTCTCTTCATCAAACGAGGTAATCGCAATGCTAATAGGACTGAAAAACACAAGAACAAAATAACACAAGGTAAGACATAAAACAAATCGCCTCGTAGAATAAACCACAAAGCAACAAAGAATAAGACTAACACCGGAACCACCGTCTTAGAACGATCAGTAGAATAAAAAAAGGTAAGAGAAAAGTCCAGGGAGTGCCACGATCACAAACCGAAGCCCTTCCCAGACATCAAGAGGAAGAGGTTTCCGATAAATCCAAACTAGCACAAATCGATCAAACATACAAAAAGCACTAAGGTTAGCTCTCTCTTCACCAAGCGAGGTAATCGCAATGCTAAAAGGACTGAAAAACAAAAGAACAACCCGTACCTCAAATTTCCGAAGGATTCCGTGCAACTACGAATAACTCCGAAGAAAATATTGTGCGGAGTATTGGGACATTTACTACGAAGCAATTTTTTACTGAAAAATGGAAAACAGAGCGGAGAATGCGTAAATCTCTACCAGAACCACCACATTTGGAATGAGCTACGCACTTTCGTAACAAGCGGAGTATTGGGATGAAATTTCCGCATGCTTACGCATATTTACCATTCGTATCTTGCGTAAAGGTTCGTAGAAAATGTCCCAATACTCCGCTGGTTTGTAATCATCTCCGCATGACTGCGTAATTGTTCGTAACTAGCTCCGCATGCTTACGCACGCTTACCATTTGTATGTTGCGTAAAGTTTCGTAGAAAATGTCCCAATACTCCGCTGGTTTGTAATCATCTCCGCATGACTGCGTAGTTGTTCGTAACTAGCTCCGCATGCTTACGCAAGCTTACCATTTGTATGGTGCATAAAGTTTCGTAGAAAATGTCCCAATACTCCGCTGGTTTGTAATCATCTCCGCATGACTGCGTAGTTTTTCGTAACTAGCTCCGCATGCTTACGCACACTTACCATCAGTATCTTGCGTAGAGGTTTGTAGAAAATGTCCTAATACTCCGCTTGTTTGTAATCAGCTCCGCATGACTACCTATTTGTCTCCAAATGAACATTTGTTTGTGTTGAGGTTTTACGGCCCAGTCAACTTAATGGGGTCATGTAGAGCCTGGTCAGTTTACCCAACCACACTTTTACTGGGCAGCTTAGTCCTCTTAGTGGTTAACCAGTGAGTGTGCACATTCTTCCGCCAGAAACTGAAGCATACCCTTCTTACATGACAGCGGAAGGGAGAGAATGACCATAAAAAGTACTTCATGATCATATCCCTATGAAATAATGTTGCTGACCCAATGGGGGTCAAACCTGTAACCTAATCACAAGTTGGAGGTGCATCCAATGGAGCCACCTAGGCTGGCCTCCAAATGAACATAGCAAGCACCTCCAGGATTTCAAGGTAGGGCAGTAACAAAATTATTATGAAAACTCCATAAAGCATACTTTTTCTACCACAAAATGAGGTATAACATAAGTTTATGTTCTGTTATATTCCAGCCGGTCACGTCATAACAGGTGACCTATATTCCAGCCGGTCACGTCATAACAGGTGACCTCAATATAGTCAGGATTAGCAAACTCAGGGACATTCTTACCAAAGGCCCTAAATATAGGGAACCCAGGTCTTTTACTTGGAAACAGAATTCTAAATTAATATTGGATTCTGTTGAAGAGTATGCACGACGCTGGGCCAAGAAAGAGGACGTAGAAGTTGACACACTGTCTGAATGGGTTAAATCGGTAATGTCCTTGGTAAACAGACGTGTCTCAGTACTCAGCAGAACCATGTCTCGCCGACATGAATCGGTGTTTGACGATCAAGATGTTGCTGCTGAGTTAGCTGAAATCCATGAGAAGTTTGTCGTTGTTCCAGCCGACAAGGCATCTAACAACATTGTGTTTGTTTGCAAAACACACTATATAAACTGCTTAATGGAAGAGCTTGGTATGAGTACCATGACCGGAAACCCTACATATAATCTTACTGCTATGTCCAAGGAAGAAATTCTACAAAACCACCATTCGGTGATGCTGACATTTGGAATTTCCCTCCCAGAGGAAGATATTGACCTTCCCAAACTGTACTGGATTCCTAAACTTCACACGAATCCGTACATGCAGCGATATATTGCTGGTTCAGCTAAGTGCTCAACCAAGCCTCTTTCTCAGATTCTAACACGAATACTAACCGCAGTTAAAGAAGGCCTTCAGAAGTATTGTGACACTGCATATGCCAGAAGTGGTGTTAATCAGATGTGGATCCTGAAAAACTCCAAAGAGCTCTTAGAAAACCTAAAGGCACAATCTCTTCATTCCGTCAACAGTATAAAATCTTTCGATTTCTCTACTCTTTACACTACTATTCCTCATGATAAATTGAAATCTAAATTAAAGGCAATTATCAACCAGTGTTTCTTCCACAAGAATGGTAACCGTCGATTTCAGTATGTTGTCATTGGCTACAAAGACACATACTTCATTCGGGATCACTCTGATGCACCACAAAAATACTCAGATGCAGATGTCATTAAGATGCTGGAATATCTAATCGACAATATTTTTGTGGAGTTCGGCGGTCGGATATTTCAACAAACAATCGGCATACCGATGGGTACTAATTGTGCACCGTTACTTGCCGACTTGTTTTTATACTCGTATGAGGCGGAGTTTGTACAAAGTCTCCTCCAAGCAGGCAAGAAACACCTCGCACAACAATTCAATTTCACCTACAGATATATAGATGATGTATTGTCTCTGAAAAACACAAAATTTGCAGAGTATTTAGAATTCATCTACCCACGTGAACTTGAAATAAAGGAAACAACGGAGACTTCAGCCTCCTCCTCATACTTGGATTGTTATCTCTACATCGACAATGGAAAGCTTACTACTAGGCTTTACGACAAACGGGATGACTTCAATTTTCCCATCGTTAACTTTCCTTTCCTGAGCAGTAATATCCCTTCTGCACCAGCATACGGCGTCTACGTTTCACAGTTAATCCGTTATGCCAGAACTTGTTCAAATTATCAGGACTTCATGGAGCGTGGGAAAGTGCTCACTCAAAAGTTGTTGAGCCAGGGGTATCAAAAAACCAAACTGGTAGCAACACTTAAGAAGTTCTATGGGAGACATCATGATCTAGTGAATCCCTACAATGTGGCAGTTTCCAGAATTGTTTCTGATGTTTTTGCCAGTGACGCGCCATAAGTAGACTTCCCAAATCCCGGACATACGCTTCTACCGATATTTCCTTCGTTCAGGCCCATGGGCATGGTGGGCGAAGCTTGCTTACCAAGTAATGCTTACTATCCGCGGACGCCTGATTACACCCTTTGTTCTGGGGTCCATGTCTGTTGGTCTGAACATTCTGATTCGTCATTCGTTTATTGATTTATGATTTTGGATTACGGCTTTGGTACCATGACCGCAACTACTTTATTTTGTATTAAAGCATTTTGTATTTACGAAAAGGTTATTAGTCATTGGAATCTACTTAAAAAGTCATGTGTGTTTTGTATATCTGTTAACAGTGATGGAAAAAAAGATTTTTCCACAATTTTACACCACTTCTTTTGAAGAAAAGCATTATTATCAATGTATTGTGAATGAAAAAATAAAAAGTGCAAGACTTAGAATTCAACTTTTTGATTTGCTTATATTCTATTGAAATACATGTAATCAAAAGAAACCACCAACCTTCTGAAATCAGCAATAACATTTCCATGGACTATTAAAGTCATTTAGACTATTCCATTTTACATGTAAAACACAAAAACCAAGTATATGTATTTCTAATCCATAATTTAAATTCACTAATGAACTAGCTTTATAGTTATGTTGCCTCAGAGTAGCTCTATAAATGACTGAACTTTTTGGTTTCAAAGCAATAAAGCAACTACTTTTATGATATCTTAATTGATACTATTTTGTATCCATGGCAACAAAGTCTTCTGTGAATCTGTTATGCATATTAAATTACAAAGGTCTCTAAGCACACTCCGAATGCTACGAAAGACTACGAACCAAAAATTGGTTAAGTTATATTCTATGTTCTCATTTGATCTAAAAAATTTCTAAGTCCAGTAATCTCCATACATATACGAACTGAAATAAGTTTAAGTCTATATTCTACGAATGATTCCGCACTGAAAAATGCTAAGTCCACAGTTTTACAAAGTACTCCGTTCAGAGTGCGGAGATTGCTCCGTTCGTTTGTAGACAGCTACGAATATATTTCTACGTATGCACGGAAATTTGTTCGTAAATACGCAGATTTCCGCAAACCTTCGTAACAAACTACAAGAATATACGCAATCTCCGGACAAAATTACGCAAAAATACGAAAGAATCCACTCATTTACGAAGAGAACTGTTCGTAGTTTTCGTAAATTTAAGGTACGGGAAAGTGGCACAAGGTAAGACATACAACAAATCGCCTCGCAGAATAAACCACAAAGCACCAAAGAGTAAGACTAACACCGGGACTATCGCCTTAGAACGGTCAGTAGAGTAAACCACCGGGGGGTTTAAAGCACTTTTACAGTTAGCCAACTTCACTCTGGGTCCCGATGCTACTCTTAATATAGAAATGCATAAAAATTCGGTTCGCATAAAGGCTCCCAACTCAGTTCATGCATCAAAGCGAAAACATAAAAATCAAATTAATCACTAAAATAAACAAAGACGAGTACTCATGGCTAATTCTACCGTATGCCAGAGTAAATGAAAACCAAAAGTTGAACCACGGCGGGCCAAACCAAAGACATATCGTCAAGTCCCAACCCACTGGTTAAAGTTCTACGAAGAGGCCGTCATTGAGTCTGAGGCCCGAACCGCCGTCGTGCAATTAAAGAGTGAAGCAAAGCCATCAACAATGATTGGGTTGACAACTGGGCGTGCAGTCTGCCGCATAATATCCAGGCTATAGCCAATTCTTTTATAACGGTTAATGAGTTTTCTGAATTGCTCCGAAAAGTTAGATTTACCTACAATTTTTTTTAAATCTGTACACTAAGTCACTGTAAAATTCTGGTTCCGATATACCTTGTTGCAGAAGTGTTTTCAGACTGACGCTATATTTTTCTAACAAGGCACTGTGTCTGCGATAAAATTTCGAAAACGCCTTACGAAGTTTAAAATAATGATAGCCCTGCCTAAGAAGTTTGGCAGTAAGGACTTTATTACGGTAGTTAAAGTCATTAAGATTTGAAGAAGCTCTGGCGAATCTTATAAGTTGAGATATGTATACCCCATATGAGGTATGCCGGGGGACATCGCCATCCAGAAAATGGAAATTGACTATTCAAAATCAAAATCGTCCCGATTATCATAAATTTTGGTGGAAACTGTACCATTAGATATACATATATTCAAATCCAAAAAAGGTGCCTCTCTATCGGAAGAATTTGCTCTATTTAAATGGAGTTCTGTAGGGTATAAACACTTTTACAGCTAGCCAACCACCCGGGATCCCGATGCTTCTCTTAATACAGAAATACATAAAAAAATCGGTTCACATAAAGGACTACTAAATGAGGGCATCGGTACCATAAACCGCTAAGCCTTTTCTAAATTTTATAGACGTCATTTCGATTTAGTTTCAAAATTCAACGTTGGACTTAAATTTCTTCTGAAACAAGACCTATCGGAACCTAAATGGTTAGGCGACTTAGTATATTAATTCAGAAAAATATAAACTTGCAATGGTTTTACGAACACTCAATTTCGTAAAATCATTCTTCGATATATAAAGATTGGGTACAACATAAATGTAATACGATAGACTGCATGCATGGCGGTTAACCCAATCACGGTTAATAATTTTGCTTCCGTCTTTAATTGATCGCCGGCGTGTTGGGCCTTAAACTCTATGACTATGAGTCGGGCCTCGGACTTAAGTTTTTCCGGTCTAAAGACTTTTAAGTAAGTCGATTTGTGCCTGATGTTCTGGCTCTGGTCGGGCCCACTGGAGTCCAACTGCTGGTTTTCTTTTGCTTCAGCAGTTCAGCTATTCCTAGTTGTCGAGTACTAATCGTTGTTTTAATTCTGTATTCGTTTGATTTTTTATGTTCTCGGAGATGTTTCACTGATGATTTAGGAACCCTTCACGCGGATGAACTAATGTTTAGTGTATACCACGGCATAACTAAAGGTAAGGATTGTGGCCACGTAAAATCGATTTAAGCGCACCCCAACCCCCAGTTAGGTTTTACTGACCGTTCCAAGGTGGTGGTTCAGCTGTGGTTTTACTATTTCTGTCATTGTATGTCTTTGCATGTATGTCCTGGTGAAATTTTTATTTTGGATAACCGTTTGGCCATTTTTTGGAAAAGGAACTGTCCTGTTGGCTTTCTGCTTCTAGTGCTTTGATTGTGGTGCCGTTGCTTTGAGTGCGTCCTTCTTATGCTTTGGTGTCTTGGACGGAAGATGTGAGGTAATTGTATCGATTCCTGGTCATTGCGTTTCTTTCTATTTCTAATATTGAGGAGTTAAATTTCTATCTTAAACAGTTGTACCTGTTTGCACCTATTTGTACTATCGTATCCATGCACTTTGATACGAATTAAAACGTTTTTATAAATACATCACACACAATGTGCATCCTTTAAAGGTATAGATGGTGGCTGGTCAGCTTGGTCACAATGGTATGGTTGCACATCTGCGTGTGAAGGTATACAGGTCCGAGTCAGAACATGCGACAATCCGTTCCCCAGTGAACATGGCGCTCCATGTTACGGCCAAAATGTCCAAAACGAAAAATGTGATTCAACAAATTGTCAGACGTCAGGTAAGATCAATGTTTTCCGTTTTACGCCAGTGCACTATTTTTTATATACTTAAGCGCTTATATGAAAGCCCTAAAATGCCTCTCCAAGTTACCTTTTTTTGTCTTGTGGCTTTTTTTTCTAATGTTGATATTAGACCTGTACTTTGGGCTTCTTTTTTCTATCTTTGCATTTGAATATCAATTTCCATTTCCGATATTTACATTACTTTGTTTATGAATATCTGTACCTTAAAATGCAACGACCGATCTTGATCCGGATAACATCTTAGCGAGATTATACAATTTTCGAAGCATCTGTTTCAATACAAGTTGATGCATTAATATATGGTGTTGAACATTTATTATGTATTTATTAACCATTTTCAAGGGTTAATATGTTAATTGAAAAAAACTCAGAGAGGCGTTTTTTGCATTACTATATGTAAGGGTAAAATACACAAAATAATATTAAGTCATATAAGATAATAATTTGAATCTTCAGAGTAGATAGTTCTATCTACAGATATCTGTAGGTGGCAATTAAAGGACAATGACGAACGGCAATAAATAAATAAATGAATAAATAAATGAATGGAGTAGCATTTTCACATAACATGTATTTTGAAATTTCTACTTTTCAGGTGTATCCATTATTGGTTAGGACCATCTCCAAGTAGTAAATTAAAAGATCTGTGGATTTGCTTTTGTCTATTATTCAGGACCGATTTTTACCGTAGGGCAAGAAAAATCATTGTTTAAAATACGTTCACATATGTGTGCTATCAATAGTGGCCAAAGTTCTGTTAATAGATAATTGACTTAACAGAAAAAGCGCTCTGGAGAACGTGTCACACAAGTTCGAAGATTTTAAAATCGACTTATGCATGTGTGTTTGAAATTTTACTCCGTTAGGAATCTAAACTGAAACAGTCGTTGGCATCATTTTAAAATGACAGTATCTATTGAAAGTCTACCGGGATACGATAGACACATGTCATATTTACTGAAAATAATACAACATTTAAAAGTGACCATAAAAGTGGGCATCATTAAAATTCGTTACGAAACCTCAGTTATTCACACTGGTTTAAGAATATGTTTGAAATACAATTTCGAGTAATTTAAGATCAAAACTGACATGACCGATGTTTTCATACATGGTTTTATTGTCAGAATGATGTAATTACATCTTCTCTAGTAGTCTAAAATAAAACTATAGTCTGGCTACACATTTAGATGACAGCACTTTGTTATTGCATAAGTCGTGGCATTTCAAAAAAAGGTAAGAGAAAAGTCCAGGGAGTGCCACAATCACAAACCGCAGCCCTTCTCAGACCCCAAGAGGAAGAGGAAACCGACAAATCCAAACAAGCACAAATCGAACAAACGTACGAAAAGCACTAAGATCAGCTCTCTCTTCCCCAAGCGAGGTAATCGCAATACTAAAAGGACTGAAAAACACACGAACAAAATGACACATGGAAAGACATACAACAAATCGCCTCGTAGACTAAACCACAAAGCAACAAAGAATAAGACTAACACCGGGACCACCGCCTTAGAACGGTCGGTAGAGTAAACCACCGGGGGGTTTAAAGCACTTGTACAGCTAGCTAACTTCACCCTGGGTCCCGATGCTACTCTTAATATAGAAACACATAAAAATTCGGTTCGCATAAAGGCTCCCAACTCAGTCAATGCATCAAAGCGAAAACACAAAAATCAAATTAATCACTATAATAAACAAAGACGAGTACTCATGGCTAATTTCTACTGTATGCCAGAGTAAATGAAAACGAATAGTTGAACCACAGCGGGCCAAGCCAAAGACATATCGTCAAGCCCCAACTCACTGGTTAAAGTTTTACGAAGAGGCCGTCATTGGGTCTGAGGCCCGAACCGCCGTCGTGCAATTAAAGAGTGCCGCATCATGAAAACAATGAGTTAATAAGTGGCAACGTAAGAAAACGTACCTTCGAACATGTGCGCCCAGCGAAGATTCAGACCTGCCAGTGCATTCACGCAGTCTGATCAGAATCTTCGGTGGCTGCATCTGTGATAGTTAATGAGGTAAAGTTTCTTCATGCGTACAACGAAGATTATACTCAGACTGCGTTGTTGCGCAGGGTAATTTGAGTCCTCGTTTGGCGCACTGTCCGAAGGTACGTTTTTCTCACGTTGCTGATCATGTAGTCTAAATGACTTTGCTTTATGTCGTTATATTCTACAGTGCCTATTTAGGGATCAAACATGGTTTTTCATGCATTAACATTCACCAGGACCCGTGGGAGGTGTTGAAAACCGAGGCCGAAGGCATAGGGTCCTGGCGAATGTTGATGCACTGAAAAAACATGTTAGATCGCTGTTATTGCATAAAAACTGAAAACATTTGCTACATTTCGCGTCATTTCTTGCACTATTTTGTTTCGCCTTTTCCCCGATGTCGCGCGAACGCTATTTTCTACGGACTGTGCTCGTTCTAGGGCCGGGCAGTACACATTTCGTGACGGTAGCAATTCTGTGGCCCCGGTACGAGCATATTGAAAAAAAGGTAAGAGAAAAGTCCAGGGAGTGCCACAATCACAAACCGCAGCCCTTCCCAAGAGAAAGAGGAAACCGACAAATCTAAACAAGCACAAATCGAACAAACGTACGAAAAGCCTTCCCCAAGCGAGGTAATCGCAATACTAAAAGGACTGAAAAACACAAGAACAAAATAACACACGGAAAGACATACAACAAATCGCCTCGTAGAATAACCACAAAGCAACAAAGAGTAAGACTTACACCGGGACCGTCGCCTTAGAACGGTCGGTAGAGCAAACCACCTGGGGGTTTAAAGCACTTGTACAGCTAGCTAACTTCACCCTGGGTCCCGATGCTACTCTTAATATAGAAATACATAAAAATTCGGTTCGCATAAAGGCTCCCAACTCAGTCAATGCATCAAAGCGAAAACATAAAAAATCAAATTAATCACTATAATAAACAAAGACGAGTACTCATGGCTAATTCTACTATATGCCAGAGTAAATGAAAACCAATAGTTGAACCACAGCGGGCCAAGCCAAAGACATATCGTCAAGCCCCAACCCACTGGTTAAGGTTTACGAAGAGGCCGTCATTGAGTCTGAGGCCCGAACCGCCGTCGTGCAATTAAAGAGTGAAGCATAGCCATCAACAATGATTGTATTGACAACTAGGCATGCAGTCTGCCGTATAATATCTAGGCTATAGCCAATTCTTTTATAACGGTTAATAAGTTTTCTGAATTGCTCCGAAAAGTTAGATTTACCTACAATTATTCTAAATCTGTACACTAAGTCATCGTAAAATTCGGGTTCCGATATACCTTGTTGCAGAAGTGTTTTCAGACTGACGCTATGTTTTTCTAACAAGGCACTGTGTCTGCGATAAAATTTCGAAAACGCCTTACGAAGTTTAAAATAACGATAGCCCTGCCTAAGAAGTTTGGCAGTAAGGACTTTATTACGGTAGTTAAAGTCATTAAGATTTGAAGAAGCTCTGGCGAATCTTATAAGTTGAGATATGTATACCCATATGAGGTACGCCGAGGGACATCGCCATCCAGAAAAGGGAAATTGACTGTATCAAAATCAAAATCGTCCCGTTTATCATAAATTTTGGTGTAAACTGTACCATTATATATACATAGATTCAAATCCAAAAATGGTGTCTCGGTATCGGAAGAATTTGCTCTATTTAATTGGTGTTCTGTAGGGTATATCCGGTATTAGTTGCGTAGCCGTGCATTAACAGCGTGTGAATTGCCCTGTTAATACATGACTTTTCTCCCGTTAAAGCACGGCAATTAATAGCATGCGACACTGCATTTTATGCAATAATGTCTGTTAGCGGACAGCGAAAGCTTTGGTCAGTACAAGCTGATTTTGCCTTTTCTCTTGACGTTGCTTATATGATACACAGTTATGCTTCAAATAATATGCATCTTTTGCTTCGGATCATAGAAAATATTAATCTTCTTAACGAATGTTGCATAAATCTTTAGATACAACACATGATCTAAGGGGACTGGACACGAATGGTAGTTTAATCGCCATATTTTAAAGGATATTTGTACCTTCCTGTTTGCTTTCTACAGTCACATCCCCAAATAAAAAAAGGAGTCTACTTTAAAAGAAAACTATAAACTCACATGGAGAGCAAATGCTCTTTTTTTTACCTTTTAGAGAAGATCCGTCTCGTGGATGCATTTCTTTCTTTTAGAGTAGACCCCTGCTCAGACGGGAGATAAACAATTTAGACAGAGTTTCTCCCACTTGAAAGTGTATCCTTTGCCTTTAAAGTGTATTTTGTATCAATATTAATAAGTTTATTACTGAAAAGCTAGGGTCATGGAGGTATATTTCTTACCATCATGTCATACACGTCAGAGTCTTGGTGGAAAAAATAAAACAGAATAAATGTAACAGTGTTTCGAATTTGAAGACACCATTCATCTTTATTTTTGTTACTTTAAATAGTATTGGTTTTTATGTTTTGTCTTGTGTTATTTTGTTTTTGTGTTTTTCAGTCTTTTTAGCATTGCAATTACCTCGCTTGGGGAAGAGAGAGCTAGTCTTTGTGTTTTTCGTACGTTTGTACTATTTGCGTTTGATTGGTTTCGTCTGTTTCTTCTTCCTCTTGGTGTCTTGGAAGGACTGCGGTTTGTAATTGTGGCACTCTCTGGACTTTTCTCTTACCCTTTGTTTCTTTAGCTCTTACTATCTTAATCCGTATCACGTTTTACAGGGATTAGTCTACCATTGTCGTGCATCCTGTTGATCGATATGCAGTCCATCAAGCAACATCAACGAGTCCGTTGTTATACCAATGCCTGTATGTAGTTAGTTTGTCAAAACAAAAGTTTGAAGGGAAATGGATTCCTTTGGTAAATTTTCCGCCGTGTTTTTTTTACAAGGGAGACAACTTTAGTGGCTACCAGTTTGCTTTCCAGCATATTAATCTCTTTCAGAAAAGAGCCTATTATCTACTCTTAAAGGACAAAATTTGCTGCCAAGGGAACACATTGTTTTTTTAGAGACGACTTCTTTTCAGAAGGACGTAAAATAATTATCTCCCTTAAAAGTGTTTCAATTTCTCTTAACGTAATATCAGTTTTGTCTTTATGAAGTCTCTAAATCATCAACGGATTTTTCCAAACTTACAGAGGTACAATATTGGGACATGCTTAAGAGTCAATTTAGACGTTTTCTCCAATGTCAGTCAAACCGCTTAACATCCGCCTTATAGTGCCAAACCTTGGTGGCAGCAAAGCTGTATGCAGTTAGTGAGTTGTTTGTATGATATCTGTTGCAGCTCTAGGCGGAATATATGAGGTTTGCAAGATCAATATCTGATGGTATAACTACATTCAGGATTATGACTCGCGGAATAGTTTTGTTTTGGCAGTATGAAATTTCTGTTTTTAGACAGTGACGCCCCGCATGCTGCACTACATCGGGCATGTATATCTCAGGGCATCCATTTAAACAGAACGTCTGGTGGCGGCTGTGGCTTTGGCCGTTGCGTTAGGCATTTGGCTACAGGGTTGTCGGTGCAGTAAACTTCGCGAGCGTTTTCTGGATTGACGTAGGCACATTGAATTGGTTTCATGATGTAATTTTTTGTTGTTATTCTAGCATTGTGGTTACCCGCTATACGGCTGTCTCAATGGCTGCCCACTTTGTTTTCTATTGTCTCTCTGTCTGTATTGTTTAACTGTTTATAGCTGTATAAGGAGATAAGGTTGAGGTTTCGAGCGAGTGAAACTGGTTTCAGCCCGCCCCCATAGTAGCATTCCTACTGACCGTTCCAAGGCGGTTCCTCTTTGACAGTTCTTATTTGTTTGTGCATTTGTGGTTTCATATTTGACGTTTCTTTAGTCACTATATGTTCCTCATCTCTCCTTGAGGGTTATTCTTTGTAATTTTTGCATATCCCGGCGTATCTTCAAATATGTTTTTGAAGATCCTGTTTCAGCAGGGAACATCGGAATCCGAGTTACATTGTGATTTAGTTTCTAAAGTCAGAAGAATGTTTGGTCAGACTAATTGTTCTGATTATGTTCTGACTTTGTGCCTGACCTTAGTGTCTATGGCCTGGCTCATTGTTACTTTACTACTGGTTTCCTTTTCCTCTGACATTTAGTTTGTACTCAAGCGCTCATTGGCGTTTGATCTTTTTTGTTGATAAATTCATTTATATGTTCTCTGAGTTGTTCCACTGATGAGCCACAGTTATGTAGAGCTAGAACTGTATCAGGTGTCAGGTCAAAGGTGGAGTACTCTAAAAACCGTCAGAGTAGCTGACGGGCCACTAGCGGCCCGCTATAGATTTATAAAGAATGCTAGCTGGGAAGGCGGTATTTCTGTTGCAGTTCCTCTTCGGTTACTGCTTCGTTCTGTTTTGTTACAGTGTTGTGTTCTTCTGTAGTGTCGTTGTGTACCATTCTAGCCTTATTTGGTATTTTGTGAGTGCTATGCTGTGACTGTGGCATTACCTGGCTATCCCCAAGGTTGCATTATTTTCATGCATATAGCACAGATGTGTATTTGTTTTGGCAACCTTTATTGTGTCACAATGATCATATATCATTCACAATAAGCCCGCTTTCCTTAGTGATATAAACAAAAATGATTGAAGATTTTTTTTTCTCCACGAGTCCCTTGAACCATAAAACTGTTTGCAAAATATGAAGGAATATATCATTGGGAGATGCTTAGCAGGGTTTTTTTTTTTTGTAAATTTGACATTTGGTTAAGGAGATTACACCTCTTAAACAGTCACTGCTCTCTCCGTTTGGATAGTGGTAGGAAATTAGTGGATTTGTCAGGATACGGCTTTATAAAACATTTGTTCGATTTGCGCTTGTTTGGTTTTGATTGTTTCCTCTTCCTATTGGTGTCTGGGATGGGCTGCGGCTTTGATTGTGGCACTCCCTGGACTTTTCTCTTACCATTTTTTTTTACAAAACTCCAAGCATCGTTGGGGTCTTCGCTTTTTTTCGACCAAGTGTTGATTTGTGTAGATATTTCAAGTAATTAAACACGTATCTGATGCCTTTGGAGGGCAGATTTCCGTAACTGTGGCATTTCCCTGATCGCTAAATATCAATGTTAGTAGTGGCGCTCAAATACAATGAAAATTGCAGCCCACGTATTCGTACTCCGGTACATGCATTCATAAGTCCGATGCTAGTGAGATATGACCAGATAGAGTAACACAAACATAATCGAAAGACATTGACCTATATCGTTAGTTTACGTAGAGGAAAATAGAAAGGAAGGCACGATCAGGAATCGATACAATTATCCCACACCGCCCATCAGAGACATCAAAGGGAAAGAAACACAAATTCGGGTTCCGATAAGCCTTGTTGCAGAAGAGATTTAAGTCCAACATTTAATTAAGAAACTAAATCGGAATGACTTCTATAAAACTTAAAAAAGGCTTTACGTAGTTTATGATACCGATAAAAAAAAGGTAAGAGAAAAAGTCCAGGGAGTGCCACAATCACAAACCGCAGCTCTTCCCAGACCCCAAGAGGAAGAGGAAACCGACAAATCTAAACAATCACAAACCGAACAAACGTACGAAAAGCACTAAGATTAGCTCTTTTTCCCCAAGCGAGGTAATCGCAATACTAAAAGGACTGAAAACACAAGAACAAAATGTTACACGGAAAGACATACAACAAATCGCTTCGTAGAATAAACCACAAAGCGACAAAGAGTAAGACTTACACCGGGACCACCGCCTTAGAACGGTCGGTAGAGCAAACCATCGTGGGATTTAAAGCACTTTAACAGCTAGCTAACTTCACCCTGGGTCCCGATGCTACTCTTAATACAGAAATACATAAAAATTCGGTTCGCATAAAGGCTCCCAACTCAGTCAATGCATCAAAGCGAAGACATAAAAATCAAATTAATCACTATAATAAACAAAGACGAGTACTCATGGCTAATTCTACTGTATGCCAAAGTAAATGAAAACCAATAGTTGAACCACGGCGGACCAAGCCAAAGACGTATCGTCAAGCCCCAACCCACTGGCAAAAGTTTTACGAAGAGGCCGTCATTGAGTCTGAGGCCCGAACCGCCGTCGTGCAATTAAAGAGTGAAGCATAGCCATCAACAATGATTGGGTTGAAAACTAGGCATGCAGTCTGCCGCATAATATCCAGGCTATAGCCAGTTCTTTTATAACGGTTAATAAGTTTACTGAATTGCCCCGAAATGTTAGATTTACCTACAATTTTTCTAAATCTGTACACTAAGTCACCGTAAAATTCGGGTTCCGATATACCTTGTTGCAGAAGTGTTTTCAGACTGACGCTATATTTTTCTAACAAGGCATTGTGTCTGCGATAAAATTTCGTAAACGCCTTACGAAGTTTAGAAGTTTAGCAGTTATCAATTGATTACAAGTGTTGAAGTCAGTTACATGACTAGACACTCTAGCAAATCGAATTAATTGTGAAATTTAAACACCGTAGGATGCCGCACGAGGAACATCACCATCCAAGAAAGGAAAATTTACAATCTCAAAATCAAAATCATCGCGTTTATCATAAATTTTGCAGGAAACGAACCCATCTACAATAGATAAATGTAAATCCCAAAACGCGGCTTCAGTATCAGAAGAATTAGCTTTATTTAACTGAAGTTCTTGGGGGTAAATTTGACTGATTAAACCGTCGAATACTTTAAACATTTTAATCATTATGTACAAATGGTACATACATGAACATACATATTAAGGAGCATGGATACACTTTCAGGGGAGACAACTGTCAAAATTGGTTTGTCTCATTTTGAAAAGGGGTCTACCGTCAAAGAAAAGAATTGCGTCCTTTGGCAGCAAATTCTTTCCCTTTACAGAAGACCAATTTTCAGAAGAATCTTTGTTTGCAAGAAAAGGGAACAGAAAACCACAACAATTATCTCCTTTGTACAAAATGGCTCAAAAACCACCAGGTGTATCCACTATACTTAAATCATGTAGACAGACAGTAAGATGGTTGTAAAACATAATATCAGTTTAGCATTTCACTATAACCATATATATATATATGGTCAGCCCAATGGTAGTCCATATTTCTCCCTATGGATTTTTTTTCTAAAGTACTTGCATCAGTAATGATCCTGGGCCCTAATGCTTTGTTGAAGTTTGTTTACATCTTTATTTAACATAATATTTTCAAGCTTCAGTATTCTGTCGATCCAGAGAGTTCCTTGTATATAATGAGTGAGCTTGCGCACCAAAAATATACCCTATCCGACGGGTCATTCAGAGAAATTGAGCATAATACTATTCCGTAAAACTTGTTTCTTTAACAAGCGTAGTGGTGCATTGGTTATGCCTCAAGACTCTGACGGGCTAGGCGCTGTCGCCGTAGCCAGCGTGGGTTCGAATCTCACTCAGTCCAGTGGTATTTCATATTTCTTCCTATACACTTTTTTTCTGAAATACTTGCATCAGTAATGGTCCTTGGCCGGAATTCTTCGTTGAAGTTTGTTTAAACCTTTATATATATGATTGTATAGTTAAAAATGAATTACATTCTACATGCTTGTTAGTCATAACGTATGGAGAACATTTACAAATCAAGGAACAAGTCGAGGTAAAGTTCAAAGAGTGATGATGATATCAGTGCATATTCTTATACAATAAATCTCTGATCGACATATCACCAAACAACTGTGCGAAGAATGCATATTGAATCAATTTACTCAAAGGGGTACGACCCGAAAAAACGCATTGACATGATTGTTGATATCTAGCAAGTGCATTGAGTAAAGCAAACTTATCAAAATATATGAACAGTTTCATATTTTCACATCTCGTATCTGGAGCACTAATAAAATTGTTTTATCTCTCTTATCTCTGGCGCTCTGGGAACCTCTATTATCTTTGCCCTTAGCTGCAGCAATAAAAAATGTTTCATTGCTCTTATCTGGAGCCCTAACAACATTTATTGTTTATCCCGTTTATCATGAACCCTAAGAACTTTTTCTAATTTTATCTCCTATCTAGAGCCCTAAAAGCCGCTATTGTTTTAATAACAGTACACATTAATTATATCAGGTTGCATTTGACAATTTCATTGGTTAGGTCTTGCCAATATGTATCCCTATGCCAAAATTTATCAAAATATTCTAAGCGATTAAAAGTTACAGCGTTTTTCATAAACTGATTTAAGACAGACGGACAGACCTCGGCGAGGCTTTTTATAAAGAAATCTGGCATTTAGAAAAATCATTGGTTGGATCTCGTCAATATATATAAACATGCCAAACTTTATTGTTTTATCTATCTTATCTGGAGTCCTAAAACATTGCCTTTGGAAACAAAGAACACACTATGGATTAGAAAATGGGAGTCTCGGTTTTATTGAGAATCTTTATAAGCCGTAATGAAGTTTGCAAAACTGCTTACGCCCTCTAGCGTATAGATGGGCAGAACTCCATTTTCCCAAAGGAAATGAAATATAATCTGCACTTTAATCTGCAAGCCGATTAAAAGTAATGTCTACTTTCACAAACTGATTACGGACGGACCCAGTTGCATTTTACAAATTCATGGTTAGGTCTTGTCAATATGTATATGCATACCAAAGATTATGAAAATATTCCTAGAGGTTTAAAAGTTATAGTGATTTTCACAAATGATTATGGACGGACGAACATAGTGACTATAGGGCACTCCTTGTAAGTTCTCCTTTTGGATGACTTTATGGCGAGTCGTGCCATGCCTGCATGCACTTTACATCACCAAAACGTGTGACACTTTCATCCTTATCAATACCTATAATTCTCTATTAATGTCAATCAAAGCTAAAACTGGTGGAGCCCTGTCTCTTTCCCAACCTTTCTAAGTTCATGTAGTACCATATTAATACTCTTTAACATAATACAGAATATCATGCTCGCACTTAAATACACGTGCTTAAACTAGCTGCTGGTTAACCGCACTTGTTTGGTAAGAAGAATACAGGTAATATGTAAATAATAATCGTATTGTGCTTGTTTTTGATCAGAACGAAAGTGTGTGTTGATGACAATGACAGAAGTAAAGACATAATATCTTTATGGTGAACATAGACCTAATATATATATATATATATATATATATATATATATATATATATATATATATATATATGCTTTTCTTCAGAATATGAATTCTGTTCTTAAAGGAAATACTTTGCTCGCAGTGCCTGCAAAGCTTTCCTTCAGTAGTAGCTACATTGTGAGAAAGGAATCGTAGACCAAGGAATGGAAATTCTTCTCTGCTACATTGGTCTCCATTTTAGCATCAGCTCTTGTCTTGGCTCTATGCTTGAATTGTATCCGCCAACATTAACCCATTACTGCCTAACGTCCCGTAAAAAGAACATTGGCAAAGAGTGTAGACCCTTATCAGAACGCGGCTTCTGTTCAGGGTCCACACTCTTTGCATTAAGTTAAAAATATCTACAAAACATAGTAATAATTAAAACTAACCAACAAAGCATGGAAATAATAACAGTTAAACCAGACAGCCCATATATAGGAAAGAGACCGATCCAAACAAAAAAGTGCGTCAGAACATCGGTTTTAATCAAGTTATCAATATGTAATTCGTTTATATTTAATAAAAAAGTTTCCAACTTTTTTCCAGTCTTGAACCATCTCATATAAGCATACGTATACTGTTTGCGCAAGCTAATATCTGGGATTAAAATATCCAATATAAAACTAGTAAGTACAATACAATTGCAAACTGAATGTTATTTGCACAAGACACAGCTGTAGGACGTATATCGGCTGAGCTGACAGGAATCCAGTTGTCTTCTGCATCTGGCGTACGAGTAAATGATTTTTTATAGCTTGAACGGGACCCCGTTTTCGCCGAATCTGCAAGTAAATTATTAACCTATATCATTAGAAAACGTAATAGCGTCAACATATTTATTTAATTGTACATGTATACATCTTAGCCGTAGCTCTGATCCTGTAAATTAAAAGTGAAAAAGATTGCCTCTGAGAACAAAGAACACATTACCGATAATAGTAATTGCGGTCATGGTACCTAAGCCGTAATCCATTCATAAATCCATAAACGAATGACGAATCAGAATGTTCAGACCAACAGACATGAACCCCAGAATAAAGGGTGTAATCAGGCGTCCACGGATAGTAAGCATTACTTGGTAAGCAAGCTTCGCCCACCATGCCCATAGGCCTGAACGAAGGAAATATCAGTAGAAGCGTATGTCCGGGATTTGGGAAGTCTACTTATGGCGCGTCACTGGCAAAACATCAGAAACAATTCTGGAAACTGCCACATTGTAGGGATTGACCAGATCATGATGTCCCCAATAGAACTACTTATGTGTTGCTACCAGTTTGGTTTTTTGATACCCCTGGCTCAACAACTTTGTAGTGAGCACTTTCCCACGCTCCATGAAGTCCTGATAATTTGAACAAACTCTGGCATAACTTATTAATTGTGAAACGTAAACGCTGTATGCTGGTGCAGAAGGGATATTATTGCTCAGGAATGGAAAGTTAACAATGGGAAAATTGAAGTCATCCCGTTTGTCGTAAAGCCTAGTAGTAGGCTTTCCATTGTCAATGTAGAGATAACAATCCAAGTATGAGGCGGAGGCTGCAGTCTCCATTGTTTCTTTTATTTCAAAATAGAAAGGAAGACAATGAAGGCAAATTCAACCTGGATAGATGAATTCTAAATACTCTGCAATTTTGTGTTTTCAGAGACAAAACATCATCTATATATCTGTAGGTGAAATTGAATTGTTGTGCGAGGTGTTTCTTGCCTGCTTGGAGGAGACTTTGTACAAACTCCGCCTAATACGAGTATAAAAACAAGTCGGCAAGTAACGATGCACAGTTAGTACCCATCGGTATGCCGATTGTTTGCTGAAATATCCGTCCGCCGAACTCCACAAAAATATTGTCGATTAGATATTCCAGCATCTTTATGACATCTGCATCTGAGTATTTTTGTGGCGCATCAGAGTGATCCCGAACGAAGTATGTGTCTTTGTAGCCAATGACAACATACTGAAATCGACGGTTACCATTCTTGTGGAAGAAACACTGGTTGATAATTTCTTTTAATTTAGATTTCAATTTATCATGAGGAATAGTAGTGTAAAGAGTAGAGAAATCGAAAGATTTTATACTGTTGACGGAATGAAGAGATTATGCCTTTAGGTTTTCTAAAAGCTCTTTGGAGTTTTTCAGGATCCACATCTGATTAACACCACTTCTGGCATATGCAGTGTCACAATACTTCTAAAGGTCTTCTTTTACTGCACTTAGGATTCGTGTTAGAATCTGAGAAAGAGGCTTGGTTGAGCACTTAGCGGAACCCGCAATATATCTCTGCTAAAATGAGAGTTTCGGTTTTATTGAGACTCTTCATAAGCGGTAATGAACAAACGTCAAAAAGACTGCATTTGAAAACAAAGAACACACTACAGATTAAAAAAATAGGAGTCTCGGTTTTATAGATACTTTTCATAAGCAGTTATGAATTTGGCAACATTGCCTTAGTAACACTGCTTACGCCCTCTAACGTATACCTGAGCCGAACTTAATTTTCAAAGATACCACAATGAGCCCAGCGATCCAAAATGAAATGAAAATTAAATCTGCACTATAGCTGAAGACTGTATTTTCAACCAAACTGTTAAAAAAAGGTAAGAGAGAAGTCCAGGGAGTGCCACAATCACAAACCGCAGCCCTTCCCAGACCCCAAGAGGAAGAGGAAACCGACAAATCTAAACAACAACACCCTTGCCATGCCGAATGAACGAAAGAATTATGATGCCAAGCTCACTTTTAATTTTTAGCCAATCAGATTACTTGATCCGGGTTGTTCGTACAAATGCACATACTTAATCGCAACCAGTGCAGATCCAGATCAAGACTGATCTGGAGCTACACTGTATGCAAAGATAAGACATATCCGAGTTCTGGACTAGGTTAAGACTGTTTTTACTTTGCTAAGACTATACTTCCTAGAAAAGCCATGCTTATCTATACTGACAGTCCTCTAATCTACATTCTCATTCGGTCAAGTGAGCTGTTCTACCTCCTTTCTGAACAGATCTATTTAGAAGGGTTGTCTGGTAGGTTTTATTATTACCCTCTTTTATAGAAATGCATATACTTAATGCGCACAGTGTAGACCCTGATAGACGCCACGTTCTGTGGCGTCTGATCTGACTGTACAGTGATTGCTAAGGTCCGTTTATGGCACGCTAGGCTTAGATGTATTAAACATATACTTGCAATATAACAGACCAATAGAAATAAAACTCATTGACATACGATTTACAGACTAGATAATCTGGAAATCGCATAATAATAAATTCATACTCCTGCATAACGCTAGTTTTATATAACTGGGGAACACGGAGTATACAGTACACATAATTATTAACGCTATGTGGCTTATAAGCATAATGCTAGCATGACAGGCTGAAAGCAGCACACACATCCGCCAATAATCCTTCTCTGTCCATGTTTAAATGTGATCTAAAAAGTTCGTGTATTCTGAGTGCGAACGGCGAATATCCTGATGTGCATTGTGAGGAGGTATATACAGCGCCGGGCTGTTTCTATTCACCCGTTCATTCCATATAAACGTCAAAAAGACTGCCTTTGAGAAAAAAGAACACACTACGGATTAGATTATGGAAGTCTCGGATTATTAAGATGCTTCATAAGCAGTAATGAAGTTTGCAACACTGCTTCCATCTGTATTGGGGATTCTCACATGTTTGCGTTTGAGCATTCCCATTATTGAAAATAGGGGTGCGCATGCACAACGAAAAAAAAAACAACAAACAAAACAAACAATAAAAATACAAAAAAAAAAACAAAAACAAAAAAAAAACATAAAAAAACAACAAAAAACAAATAAAAAACAACAACAACCCCCCCCCCCCCAAAAAAAAAAAAAAAAAAACAAAAACAAAAAAAAAACAATCAAACAAAACAAAAGCCATGTCACAAACAATACTATGTCAAAAGCAATGTCACGTCAAATGTAATTATACTTCTACTTCTCACAGTAATATTTCTGGATACACTTGGTTGTTTTTCCCTACGGTTACATGGTTTCAAGAAAGACAACGTTTTGACTTCATCCGTCTTGTTTGTCTATAAATAATTTTCTTTCCACGCTTACGGCATAAACTGATTGAAATTAAACAATTTGATTTAATTGATAGACTGTAAAATGAAAATTCTTTACCTTGCATGTAATGCGAAACATACTGTTTTTGCTCTCAATTCCGGGGATCATGACTTTGGGGGCTTGATGTGGATCTGTGTGTATCAGTTTCTAAATCCTCTTATTTACTTTGTATTTTCAGAAAGTTTTTTAGGCCCTTACATTTTTTCTTGATAATATTATTATTCAGTTTGGTACTAAAGTATACCATAAAATGTTGTATAATTATGGATACAAATTATGCCCTCGACCCCCACCCCCCTTACACCCCCCACCCGCACACATACACTTACTGTAGATAAGTCTCTGTTTTGTTACAAAAGAGACTGTATGTTCTCCTAAAAATCGGGTTAATATTATTAAAACATTCAATTCAATGTTTCGATATTTGGATGACTTACTAAATATTGATAATGATAATTTGCAACTAATGATTGATAAAATTTAATCCAAAAGACAAAGTTTAGATAAAACTAATACATATACCTCTCAAACCGAAGCACCGTTTTTGGATTTATATGAATCAATATGTAATGAAATAATCTCAACAAGAATTTATGACAAATAGGATGACTTTAATTTTGATATTCTTAATTTTCCATTTTTGAATGGAGATGTCCCTCTTGCAACACACGATGATGGATATATTTCTCAATTAAAGAGGGAAGCCATATTGTTGGAGAATGTATCTTTAATACAAAATCTTGACTAACCGCAAAACGTAATTAAAATCAGATGACAAGTAAGTTAATATTCCAACTTTGATGATACTAAATTGTCCTTATGGGCACCACAATTTTCAATTTTTATTAAGGCTGTATTATACAGCCTTTTAGCGTTTTATTTTACTTCACTGCAGCTGGTCTTAACTGCAGTGGGGCAGTCGTAAAATGTCTCCCGTACTTTACCATAGTGCAGATTATATCACTGAGCCCATTCTGATTATCCCTTAACCGCTGTTTGGGGGCGTATGCAGCATCGCAAACTCCAGTGATGTATATGAAACGAGTCTGTGAGTTTTGTTCTATTGTGTGTTCTTTGGTTCCAAAGACAACCTTTTAGATTTGTTTTATTTTATAACGTCATAAAGCCTTAATTATATATACAGAATCTTAACAAATAAGATCTACAACAATTTCAGCCTCTCCCTCTCTCTATATATTTTTACACCCACGATAATGGCGAGGTATTATAGTCTTACGGTGGACATCAGTGTGCCCAACCATCTGTCGTTCGTCCGTCTATGTTTTTGTTTCCGGACGATAACTTGTGTAAATGTACAACTGACCGTTCTAAGGCGGTGGTCCCGGCGTTAGTCTTACTCTTTGTTGCTTTGTGGTTTATTCTACGAGGCTATTTGTTTTAAGTCTTGCCTTGTTTTATTTTGTTATTGTATTGTTTAGTTCTTTTAGCATTACAATTACCACGCTTGGGGAAGAGAGAGCTAATCTTAGTGCTCTTCGTACGTTTGTTCGATTTGCTGCGACGCGATTTGTTGTATGTCTTGCCTTGTGCCATTTTGTTCTTGTGTTTTTCAGTCCTTTTAGCATTGCGATTACCTCGCTTGGGGAAGAGAGAGCTAATCTTAGTGCCTTTCGTATGTTTGATCGCTTTGTGCTTGTTTGGATTTGTCTGTTTCTCTTGATGTCACGGAAGGGCTGCGGTTTGTGATTATGGCACTTCCTGGACTTTTCTCTTACCTTTTTGCGCTTGTTCAGTTTTTACTCTTCCTCTTGGTGTCTGGGATGGGCTGCGGCTTGTGATTGTGGCACTCCCCGGAATTTTCTCTTACCTTTTTTTTCAATGTTGAGTCTAATACTTTAAATAATTAGAAATTAAAGACTTTTAAGATCATTGATGCACTTGTGTTATTTTACTCTAATAACTTTGATCTTTTCCCTCCTAAGCCTGAACTATCTTTTCAATATTTGAAACAAGGTATATAAGAATTTCATAGGAAGTGTGTTTTGGCTCCAGCTGATAAAGCTGCTAATAATGTTTTTGTTATGTGACGACTTCTTTATATCAATACTCTAATACAAAAACTTGGGAAGTACCAAGTAGTAGTAGTCATGGTACCCAAAAAAGGTGAGACAAAAGTCAAGGCAGTGCCACATCACAAGCCGTAGTCCTTCCCAGACACCACAAAGAAGAGAAAACAGACACACCAAACAAACGCAAATCGGACAAGTGTACGAAAAGCACTAGGATTAGCTCTCAAAGTACTGTAAACACAAGAACAAAATAACATTAGGCAAAACTAAAACAAATTGCCTCGTAGAATAAACCACAAAGCAACAAAAAGTAAGACTAGCACCGAGGCCATCGCCTTAGAACGGTCAGTAGAAAAATCATAAGTCCGTAAATAAATGACAAATCAGAATGTTCAGACCAACAGACATGGACCCCAGAATAAAGGGTGTAATTAGGCGTCCGCGGATAGTAAGCATTACTTGGTTAGCAAGCTTCGCTCACCATGCGCATAGGCCTGTACCAAAACATATGAACGGATTTCTACTGGCGAGATGTCTATTGTTAATATCCATTTTATCTACTGACGAGAGATATTTTGTCAATACCATTCTATTGATATCACTGCTAAGTTTGCAATGTGTATCAATATCGATATTACTGCTAAGTTTGCAGTGGGTAATAATGAAAACCAAGACAGACTTTCTACGTTATATTTGTTACCGGAACTTCATAAACGACCTAATAAAGCACGTTTCATTGCAAACTGTAGTTCATATACGACTATTAGTTTGTACAAACTGCTACCCATGCCTTACTGCTGTTAAAAAAAAACATTGATGCTGTTTTCTGTTTACGAAAGGGGCGAAATTAACTATTTTTGGTCAATTAAAAATTCAGAGGAAGTTTTCAATAAATTTAAATATAAAAGGTTTATGGCCTTTAAATTGTCTACACATGATTTTTCTACACTGTATACTACGTTACCTCAACGTCTTATAAAATAAAAACTTATTGATTTAATTAACCGAACGTTTATTCGGGAGAATTCAATATCTGGCTTGCAACGAAGAATGTGCTTTTTTTTTTACTTCTGATGTATACAAGAATTACAATTTATGGTCTTGTCAAAAAGTCCGTGATCCCTTGTTTCCCTCTTTGATAACATTTATATTAGATTTGGAACTATACTTTATAGGCAAACTACTGGTATTCCGATGGGAACTAACCATGGACCTCTTGTTTATTACAGACTTGTTTCTTTTTTGTTATGAAAGAGATTTCATGAAGTCTCTCTCACGGGAAAATCAGGCTGACATTATTGAGGCTTTCACTTCCACTTCAAGATACCTAGATAATTTATTAAATATTGACAATATTTACTTTGACCAAATAGTGAACCTCATGTACCCTACTGAATAAACGTAAAAAAGATTGCCTTTGGAAAAAAGAACAACTACAGATTAGAAAATGGGAGTCTCGGTTTTATTGAGACTCTTCATAAGCAGTAATGAAGCTTGCAACACTGCTTACGCCCTCTAGCGTATACATGAGCAGAACTCCATTTTCAAATATACCACAATAGGCCCAATAATCCAAAAGGAAATGAAATATAATCTGCACTATGGTAAAGTACGGGGAGACGTTCTACCGCCGCCACACGGCACTAATACCAGTTAAATAAAGCCAAATCTTCCGATACCGAGGCATTTGTTTTTGGATTTGTATCTTTGTATATCTAATGGTACATTATCCACCAAAATTTATGATAAAGGGGACGCTTTTGATTTTGATATAGTCAATTTTTCTTTTCTGGATGGCAATGTCCCCCGAAGTACTTCATTTTGGGCATACATTTCTCAACTTATTAGATTCGTCAGAGCTTCTTCATATCTTAGAGACTTTAACCATCGTAATAAACAGAAAGAATGGCAATGATCAGGACTCGATACAATTATCCCACACCTCCCATAAAGCCCTAACTGCCAAACTACTTAGGCAGGGCTATCGTTATTTTAAACTTCGTAAGGCGTTTTGGAAATTTTATCGCAGACACAATGCCTTGGTAGAAAAAATATAACGTCGGTCTGAAAACACTTCTGCAACAAAGTATATCGAAACCAGATTTTTACGGCGACTAAGTGTACAGATTTAGAAAAAAGTGGGAAAATCTAACTTTTCGGAGCAATTCAGAAAATTAATTAACCGTTAACAGAAAGGCCTCTGTGGCACTAAATTAGGTATAGTTAAGCTCATACTATAAAGGAATTGGCTATAGGCTGGATATTATGCGGCAGTCTGCATGCCTAGTTATCAACCAAATCATTATTGATGGCTGTGCTTTACTCTTTAATTGCACGACAGCGGTTTGTGCCTCAGGCTCAATGATGGCCTATTCGTAAAACTTAAACCAGTGGGTTGGGGCTTGATGATATGTCTTTGGCTTGGCTCGCCGTGGTTTAACTATTGGTTTTCATTTACTCTGGCACACAGCAGAATTAGCCATAAGTACTCGTTTCTGTTTATCATAGTGATTAATTTGATTTTATGCTTTTGCTTTGATGCATTGAATGTGTAAGGAGCCTTTATTCGAAACATTTTTTATGTATTCCTGCATTAAGAGTAGCGTCGGGATCCAGGGTGAAGTTGGTTGGCTGTGAAAGTGCTCTAACACCCCGGTGGGTTATTCTACTAACGGTTCTAAGGAGGTGATCCCGGTGTTAATCTTACTCTTTGTTGCTTTGTGGGTTATTCTACGAGGCAATTCCAAGGAGGTGCTTCTGTTGCAGTTCTATTTTGTTTGTGCGTCTGTGGTTTCATATGTAGCGTTTGTTTTTTTATCGATCTCCACCTCTTCTTCTCTTGGTGCCTCGGGAAGACTGGACTTCGTGGACTTCAGTTATTTATTAATTAATTGCCTGAACATAATAAATATGTATGTACATTAGTCAATATTAAATATCTTTTTCAACCAGCGTTGTTTTAATTATGGTAATTTTTATGACACATTGAATTTAGCATAATACATTCATACCTATGGCAGTTGTGGGCGTCGTTATAGCTGTCGGACTTGTTAGATTCACGTCGAAGTCTGGAAATGAGAACAACCAAACCAAAAAGAACCAAACAAAAAAACTTTATTTTTTGAGTAACTGAAAGATTTTTAAACTAAATTAAAAATCTTTTTGTAGGTTAAGATGAAGTTCGTGTGGATGAAATTAGTTTATATGCGTGCGAAAATTCCAAATTAACCGAGATATAAAGTTTTAATATATATTTGGAATAATTTTGTTTCGAAAAACAGAACAGATATGGAGATAGTTACACACACACACACACACACACACACACACACACACACACATATATATATATATATATATATATATATATATATATATATATATATATATATATATATATATCATGGCAGTCGTTGAACAGATGGCAACTAGAATAATCGGCATTATGTACAGGTTCAATAATAAATTTATTGGATCGCTACTATACATACTAATAGTGGTTTTATGTGAACCGAATTTTTATGTATTTCTGTATTAAGAGTATCATCGGGGCCCAAGGTGAAGTTGTCTAGCTGTAAAAGTGCTTTAACCCCCACTGTGGTTTATTCCACTGACCGTTCTAAGGCGGTGGCCCCGGTGTTAGTCTTACTCTTTGTTGCTTTGTGGTTTGATCTTTTTGACGTTTATTTATAAGAATTGGCTATAGTCTGGATATTTTGCGGCAGACTGCATGCCTAGTTGTCAGCCCAATCATTGTTGACGGCTACTTGATATTGTTTCGAAAGGGACGGAATTAACTATTTTTTTAGTCAATTAAAAATTCCAGTGATGTTCTCAATGAATTTAAAGCTAAAAACTTTCAGGCTTCTAAATTGTCTTGATATGATTTTTCTACACTGTATACTACGTTACCTCATCATCTTATAAAAGATAAATGTATTGATTTAATTAACAGAACGTTTATTCGGGAGAATACCCAATATTTGGCTTGCAACGAAGAATGTGCCACTTGTTAAAGCATTACGAAGAGGCCGTCATTGGCCCGGACCGCCGTCGTGCAATTAAGAGAAAAGCATAGCCATCAACAATGATTGGGTCGACAACTAGGCATGCAGTCTGCCGCATAATATCCAGGCTGTAGCCAATACTTTTATAACGGTTAATGAGTTTTCTGAATTGCTCCGAAAAGTTAGATTATGTGCAAACTGATACTGAAAATGATGCTGGCAGCTAATATTGAATGCTTACTTAATCTTTGTTTAAACTAATGTTCTTATGATAAAAGACGCTGAAAACACTCTAAACTCAATTCAGTTTCATTTTTCTTGTTTAAAATAGTATAGATTACTACTAAACGATGCTTACAGCTTATATAGAATGTTCACTTCATCCTGTCGTGCGAGTAAATAGAAAGAAAGGCAATAATCAAACATCGATACAATTACCTAACACCTTCCGTCCAAGACACCAAAGGGACAGAAGAAAGCACTTAAAGCAAAGGCACTACAAGCCAAAAAGGCAGTTTCTTTCCCCAGAAAATGGCCAAACGGCTATCGAAAATAAGTTTCAAAATAAGAACTGTTTAAGCGCCCCAGCAGTTTTTCTGTGCGAGCTTTTTCTACGTGAGCGTTCAATGGCGGCTACTTTGTTGTTGTTCGTGCGTCATTTGGTTTTTACTTGATGCTTGTTTTGTCCACATCTCTTCTTCTTTTGGTGCCTCAAGGCTTCTTTACTTATATATCATGTATTGCATACTTTCGGTTTGTGCTTCCAATTTCTGTTAATTTCCCGAAACTCTGACGTTGATGACATTGGCTTACAGAATAAATTGATGAACTTGTTGCAACATGGCATTTAAAAAGCTATTTTGCTACCATTGGTTGAATGTGGTCTACAAAGCCGTTCTAGTAAGGATGACGCTCACAAAATCTTTACAGGTATTTTTCTACATAGTGGAGCGCATTTTTACGCTCTTTATACAAGTTTTCAAAAGAGTAACTTAAAGCTGCATTAACATGATGTAAACCCCATCTGTAACTGAAAATATTTATGAGCAAAAGGATTGTTTCTCGCCTTGGTCTTCGTCATTGGCTTTGCTCCATGTTTATTTTTTTTCTTATTATTATTTTCCTCATATGTATACACCAGCTAGACAAAAGATAAACACAGTATCCATCAGCATCAAATATATTGCATTTTCATATCGGCAAATTCTGTTGGTATGAGGTACAACATAATATTCAGAATAGGACTCCACAAAATCATTTGCAGACCTTCTGGCAGTATGAAAAAAAATACGTCTCCGGGTCAAATAAGCTGTTTAGACTACAATTATTTGTAGCCACTGAGTGCATCTGGTACATGTTAAAAAGGTAAATGAAAAGTGCAGGGAATGCCACAATCACAAACTGCATCCCTTCTCAGACCCCAAGAGGAAGAGGAAACCGACAAATCTAAACAAGCACAAACCAAACAAACGTACGAAAAGCACTAAAATTAGCTCTCTCTTCCCCAAGCGAGGTAATCGCAATACTAAAAGGACAGAAAAACACAAGAACAAAATGACACACGGAAAGACATACAACAAATCGCCTCGTAGAATAAACCACAAAGCAACAAGGAGTAAGACTAACACCGGGACCACCGCCTTAGAACGGTCGGTAGAGCACTTTTACAGCTAGGGTTTAAAGTACTTTTACAGCTAGTTAACTTCACCCTGGGTCCCGATGCTACTCTTTATACATAAGAACATAAAAATTCGGTTTGCATAAAGGCTCCCAACTCAGTCAATGCATCAAAGCGAAAACATAAAAATTAAATTAATCACTATAATAAACAAAGATGAGTAATCATGGCTAATTCTACTGTATGCCAGAGTAAATGAAAACCAATAGTTGAACCACGACGGGCCAAGCCAAAGACATATCGTCAAGCCCCAACCCACTGGTTAAAGTTTTACGAAGAGGCCATCATTGAGTCTGAGGCCCGAACCGCCATCGTGCAATTAAAGGGTGACGCATAGCCATCACTAATGATTGGGTTGACAACTAGGCATGTAGTCTGCCGCATAATATCCAGGCTATAGCCAATTCCTTTTATAACGGTTAATAAGTTTTCTGAATTGCTCCAAAAAGTTAGATTTACCTACAATATTTCTAAATCTGTACACTAAGTCACCGTAAAATTCTGGTTCCGATATACCTTGTTGCAGAAGTGTTTTCTGATAGTGTGTCGTTGGCAGAGTATTTGTTACCCGTAATGATTTATGGATGACTTAGAAGACCTCCCCGCATAACAAATATGTTTTTTACCGCTATGAAAGCTGAGGGCGGGAGTTTGGATGCCGTGAAGCTTGCTTAAGCCGACCAGTAACTTAAATCAGGCTGACATTACGTGAAAATCAGGCTGACATTACTGAGGCTTTCAATTCAACTTCAAGATGCCTTGACGATTTATTAAATATTGACAATATTTACTTTGACTAAATGGTGGACCAGATATACCCTACAGAACTCCAATTAAATAGAGCAAATTCTTCCGATACCGAGGCACCATTTTTGAATTTGAATCTATGTATATCTAATAGTACAGTTTCCACCAAAATTTATGATAAACGGGACGATTTTGATTTTGATATAGTCAATTTCCCTTTTCTGGATGGCGATGTCCCCCGGCGTACCTCATATGGGTATACATATCTCAACTTATAAGATTCGCCAGTGCTTCTTCAAATCTTAATGACGTTAACTACCGTAATAAAGCCCTTACTGCCAAACTTCTTAGGCAGGGCTATCGTTATTTTAAACTTCGTAAGACGTTTTCGAAATTTATCGCAGACACAGTACCTTGTTAGAAAAAAATAGCGTCAGTCTGAAAACACTTCTGCAACAAGTTATATCGGAACCCAAATTTTACGGTGACTTAGTGTACAGATTTAGAATAATTGTAGGTAAATCTAACTTTTCGGAGCAATTCAGAAAACTCATTAACCGTTATAAAAGAATTGGCTATAGCCTGGATATTATGCGGCAGACTGCATGCCTAGTTGTCAACCCAATCATTGTTGATGGCTATGCTTCACCTTTTAATTGCACGACGGCGGTTCGGGCCTCAGACTGACTCAATGACGGCCTCTTCGTAAAACTTTAACCAGTGGGTTGAGGCTTGACGATATGTCTTTGGCTTGGCCCACCGTTGTTCAACTACTGGTTTTCATTTACTCTGGCATACAGTAGAATTAGCCATGAGTACTCGTCTTTGTTTATTATAGTGATTAATTTGATTGTTATGTTTTCGCTTTGATGCATTGACTGAGTTGGGAGCCTTTATGCGAACCGAATTTTTATGTATTTCTGTATAAAGAGTAGCATCGGGACCCAAGGTGAAGTTAGCTGGCTGTAAAAGTGCTTTAGACCCCCGGTGGTTTGCTCTACTGACCGTTCTAAGGCGGTGGTCGCTGTGTTAGTCTTACTCTTTGTTGCTTTGTGGTTTATTCTACGAGGCGATTTGTTGTATGTCTTTCCGTGTGTCATTTTGTTCTTGTGTTTTTCAGTCCTTTTAGAATTGCGGTTACCTCGCTTGGGGAAGAGAGAGCTAATCTTAGTGCTTTTTGTAAGTTTGTTCGATTTGTGCTTGTTTGGATTTGTCGGTTTCCTCTTCCTCTTGGGGTCTGGGAAGGGCTGCGGTTTGTGATTGTGGCACTCCCTGGACTTTTCTCTTACCTTTTTTTTGTAACAGAATGTTGTACTTCTTAATAGCTTTGTAACAGGTTGCTATGTTTTGCATTGGTTTGTAATAGGTTGCTGTGTTTTACATTGGTTATGTAATTGGTTGCTGTGTTTTTCATTGGTTATCGTCAAGCAGGCAAGAAACACCTCGCACAACAATTCAATTTCACCTACAGATATATAGATAATGTATTGTCTCTGAAAAACACAAAATTTGCAGAGTATTTAGAATTCATCTACCCACGTGAACTTGAAATAAAGGAAACAACGGAGACTTCAGCCTCCTCCTCATACTTGGATTGTTATCTCTACATCGACAATGGAAAGCTTACTACTAGGCTTTACGACAAACGGGATGACTTCAATTTTCCCATCGTTAACTTTCCTTTCCTGAGCAGTAATATCTCTTCTGCACCAGCATACGGCGTTTACGTTTCACAGTTAATCCGTTATGCCAGAACTTGTTCAAATTATCAGGACTTCATGGAGCGTGGGAAAGTGCTCACTCAAAAGTTGTTGAGCCAGGGGTATCAAAAAACCAAACTGGTAGCAACACTTAAGAAGTTCTATGGGAGACATCATGATCTAGTCAATCCCTACAATGTGGCAGTTTTCAGAATTGTTTCTGATGTTTTTGCCAGTGACGCGCCATAAGTAGACTTCCCAAATCCCGGACATACGCTTCTACCGATATTTCCTTCGTTCAGGCCCATGGGCATGGTGGGCGAAGCTTGCTTACCAAGTAATGCTTACTATCCGCGGACGCCTGATTACACCCTTTGTTCTGGGGTCCATGTCTGTTGGTCTGAACATTCTGATTCGTCATTCGTTTATGGATTTATGATTTTGAATTACGGCTTTGGTACCATGACCGCAACTACTTGTAACAGGTTGTTGTGTTTTTCATTAGTTTGTAACTGGTTTCTGTGTTTTTTGCTGGTTTGCATCATTTTGTTCTGGTGTTTTTCAGTCCTCTTAGTATTGCGAGTACCTTGCTTGGGGAAGAGAGAGCTAATCTTAGTGCTTTTCGTACGTTTGTTCGATTTGTGCTTGTTTGGATTTGTCGGTTTCCTCTTCCTCTTGGGGTCTGGGAAGGGCTGCGCTTTGTGATTGTGGCACTCCCTGGACTTTTCTCTTACCTTTTTTTTTTGTAATTGTTTTGATTGTTGTATTTTTATTGGTTTGAAACTGGGTGCTGTGTTTTTCATTGATTTGAAACTGGTTGCTAGGTTTTTTTTATTGGTTTCTGTTGCTATGCTTTTCATTGATTTGTAACAATTGCTTTTCATTGGCTTATAACTGGTTGCTGTGATTGTCATTGGTTTGTACCTGGTTGCTGTATTTTTCATTAATTTGTAACTAGTTGCTGTGCTTTTCATTTATTTGTAACTGGCTGCTTTGCTTTACATTGTTTTGCTACTGGTCGCTGTGTTTTTCATTGATTTATAACTGGTTGTTGTGCTTTTTATTGGTTTGTAACTGGTTGCTGTATTTTTCATTGACATGAAACTGGTTGCTGTGCTTTTCATTGGTTCGTAACTCGTTGCTGTATTTTTCACTGGTTTACTCTTAGTTGCTTTGTGGTTTCTTCTGCCATATGATTTGTTTTAAGTATTGCCTTGTATTATTTTGTTCTTGTGTTTTTCAGTCCTTTTAGCATTGCGATTACCTCGCTTGGGGAAGAAAGAGCCAATCTTAGTGCTTTTCCTACGTTTGTTCGGTTGCACATGTTTGGTTTTGTCTGTTTCCTCTTCCCTTTGGTGTCTAGTAAAGGCTGCGGCTTGACATTGTGGGATTTCCTGGACTTTTCTCTAACCTTTTTTCGTAACTTGTTGCTGTATTTTTATTGGTTTGTAACTGGTTGCTAAGTTTTTCATTGGTTTGTGCTAGTTGCTGTGTTTTTCATTGGTTTGTAATTGGTTACTAGGCTTTTCATTGGTTTGTAACTGGTTACTATGCTTTTCATTGGTTTATAACTGGTTGCTGTGCTTTTCATTGATTTATTACTGGTTGTTGTTCCTTTTATTTATTTGTAACTGGTTGCTGTGCTTGTCATTGGTTTGTAAGTGGTTGCTGTGTTTGACATTCATTATGAAGAGTCTCAATAAAAACAAAAATCCCATTTTATAATCTGTAGTGTGTTCTTTGTTTCAAAAGACAATCTTTTTGACGTTTATTTTACTACACTTTAGCTGGTTATAGAGTCGTGTGGCGGCGGAAGAACGTTTCCCTGTACTTTACCAAAGTGCAGATTATATTTCATTTCCTTTGGCATCATTGGGTCTATTGTGCTATCTTTGAAAATGGAGCTCTGCTCATGTATACGCTAGAGGGCGTAAGCAGTATTGCAAACTTGATTACTGCTTATGAAGAGTCTCAATAAAATCAAGACTCTCATTTTCTAATCTGTAGTGTGTTTTTTTTTTCCAAAGGCAATCTTTTTGGCGTTTATTTTACTACACTGCAGCTGTAAATGGGTATCCGCGTGGCGGCGGTAGAACGTCTCTCCGTACTGTACCATAGTACAGATTATATTTCATTTCCTTTGGGATCACTGGGCCTATTGTGCTATCATTGAAAATGGATTTCCTCACATGTATACGCTAGAGGACGTAAGCAGTGTTGCAAATACCACTTATAAAGAGTCTCATGAAACTAAGACTCCAATTTTCTAATCTGTAGTGTGTTCTTTGTTTCCAAAGGCAACCTTTTTTTACGTTTATTTTGTGACTGGTTGATGTGCTTTTCATTTATTTGTAACCGAGTGCTGTATCTGTCATTGGTTTGTAGCTGGTTGCTGTGTTTCATATTGCTTTTTTGTAATTGGTTGCTGTGCTTTTCATCGTTTTGTAACTGGCTGTTATGCTTTTCAGTTATTTGTAACTGATTGCTGTAGTTTTCATTAGCTTGTACTTGGTTGCTGTGCTTAACATTGAATTGAAACAAGTGTGCCGTCTGTCATAGTTTGTTTAATTTCCCCCTTTGGCTCACTATAGGTTATGATCTGTGATTCCTGGACACTTTTTATTATTTTTTTTTCTAATGACATGAATTAACGTTTAACAGTGAATGAGGGTAATAAAATATAAGTAAAGATACCGAGGAAACGCAACAATCATTAAGCACAACCTTTCCAAGATTTCAAAGTAGGAGAGCTGAGGAACAATGACAAAACATCTGTCACATACGAAACTATCGATAGAAATGCAATAGAGGAGGCGCCTTAGAATGAGCAGTAGAAAACCTACTGCGGTAGAAAAAAAAAGTTTTACTCGCTCGAAACTTCGTCTTTTTCTTGTGATGCAGCTCCAAACATTAAAATACAGAGAGAAAACGAAAAGCAAAGTGGGCAGACTTACCTCTCACAATTAAATGGCTGACCACTTCATAAGTGGATGTTCCGTAACAGATACAGACATAGATTCCTGCGTCTGAAAACTTGACGTTACGTATAACTAAGTTCCAGTCACGTCTTGTCGGCTGTTCAATGCTATATCTTTCGGAGCCTTGCAAGAAGCGAAAATCTTCAGAAATGATGCCAGCACTTTCACTTTTCCATTGTACCTGATTAAAAATAAAAAAAGTAAAAATCACGGACCGTGTCATGTGAAAATGTGTCTTGGCGCATATACGGACAGCGAAAGTCCATATCAGACTGCGCAGTTTTATCTGGGCTTTCCCTGCCCGTTTACATTATTGGTGGCTATTGCAGAAAGTACGAAAATACGCCTATTCAAATATATAGAAAACTTCACCTCCAAAAACTGAACATTTTCAGATAAAAACTCATATTTTTTATATTTCTGCTCAAAATATAGATTGTGGGTACTCGTTAGAACCGCCTCAGCGAGGCGGTTCTAACGAGTACCCACAATCTATGTTTTGAGCAGATATAAGAAAAAATAATGTATACCCCTGTAAACCCCAGTTTTTCTATATAAAAGTGGGGTTAAAGGGGGTCAAAATCATATAGGCGTGTTTTTGTGATGATGTACGGGAATAAATGTCCCTGATAATTTTGTATCTGCACATTTCGCATTTCGTACATTTTCCCTTGACACGTCTCAAGTAAGTCCATCCGCAATTTAGTTATAATTGAGTTTTGTCAACAGTTTGACAGAGAATACTGCTGTTACGTATTAAAACCAATATCATAGGCGTAGCACTTTTTTACGCGCATTAAGCATGTGCGTAAGAAAATGTTTGCCATAAAGAAAAGTTACCTGACACAAAATATTATTAACTGACTCGTATAGGCTATAATATATGGAAGGATTTTGTTCCATCTGGGAGTAATTTTTTCCTTGAAGAGTTGTCCTTATTTTGGAAGCGATGCTGTAGAGACATTTTTTTGAATTTTAAGGGTGCGCGTAGAAATATTTCTGCTCATCACGAAAACACGCCTATATAATTTTGACCCCCTTAAACCCCACTTTTATATAGTAAAACTTGGGTTTACAGGGGTATGTGTTATTTTTCTTATTTCTGCCCTAAACATAGATTGTGGGTACTCGTTAGAACCGCTTCGCCAAGGCGGTTCTAACGAGTACCCACAATCTATGTTTTGAGAAGAAATATGAAAAATATCATAATTTTTATCTGATTTTTTTTCTATTTTGGTTGTAAAAATTTTCAATATATTTGAATAGGCATGTTTTCGTAATGTATGACTGCGCCACAGAATATACCCATTTTATCAAAGAAATCACGAGCATATACAAAGAATAACGACAGGTAAAGAAACGTTGATTAAATTTTCATTGTATCAAAACGTTAACCCAATTATGGTTAATATCTTTGCTTTCCTGTTTAATTGCACAAGAATGTGTCGGACCTCAGATTAAATACTGACTCACTTCACGAAAACACGCCTATATAATTTTGACCCCCTAAACCCCACTTTTATATAGTAAAACTGGGGTTTACCGGGGTAAACATTATTTTCCTTATTTTTCTAAAACCACAGATTGTGAGTACTCGTTAGAACCACCTCGCCAAGGCGGTTCTAGCAAATACCCACAATCAAGGTTTTGAGCAGAAAAAATGGAAAATATCAGATTTTTTTTTAATTGAAAAATTTTCTTTTTTTGGTTGTAAAATGTTCAATATGTCTAAATAGGCATGTTTTCAAAATGAGCTATTCCAGAACGCTGGCGTCCGATTATTATTGAATGAAGTTAGGTCCATCATGCTCCAGCTTGTGGTTTTCTTATGCTGTAGCTTCAGATTGAGCCGTCTACTTTATTTCATTGCTGTTTCTGTGTTTATTTGTGTTTTGACTGATCGGGTAGAATACCCTACGCACCAAGCACATAAATGTCTATTTTGAAAGGAAAGAATGTACACCCAAGGATCTGGGCCCAGTTGTTTGTACACCCAAGGAAATCTGGGCCCAGTTGTTCAAAACTAACGATGTCGTTAGTTAACGATTCGTTAAAATTTACATCGAGTGATACGCAAATATGCTGATTTTTTTTTGCTGAAAAAATGTGAGTAGCTTTTGCAGTGCAAAAGCTACTCACATTTTTTCAGCAAAAAAAATAATCAGAATATTGTATATTGAATCCGCTAAAACAGTTAACAAAATGACCCTAAACGAGCTCGTTAAGCTAACGACGCTTTGAACAACTGGGCCCTTCTTTTCAGAAGGGAGGCAGACCAGTTTTAACAGAGTTACCTTTGAAAAAAAATATCAAATCCTGGCGCTCGGTGAGTTACTGTCAACAAACATTGTAACTAACAACCATATCAGATAACTTGAAGTCCATGTTGACATTTACCTTTTCAACATCTGCTTGTAATACACAAGGCAGTTTTGCTGTCTGTCCGACCAGAAATGAGACATCGATGGGCGACGAAAGAGTCCCGTCGGTAACACCAGCAACATATACTGAAATACAATATGAATACGATGTATGTTGTTCCGAGTACCATCACATTGAAAACTTAATAAAGATTTCGGTAAAAGGTGAATACTTTTGGACTCCTTAGTGTCTCTACACCTATTAGTCCTGTTTAAAATATGAGTTATGCCTGGAAATCTGTGGTTAAGTGTACTTTGAATCTTCAAAACAAGACATGCCTGGATATTCATATCACAGATATCTAAATATCCAGCATGTCTTGTTTAGAAGGCAGGATTCGAAGGTACACTAAGCTTTGCTTCGAAGGTACACCAAACTCCTGATAAATAAACTTGCAAAAACTATAGCCTTGGGAAGAAACTCCAAACACAAAAGATTTACATATCATACCGGTTCTCCAATTTTATAATGTAATTTTTAAATTTTGCTTCGGCACTTAACAGGGTTTATAATAAAATAACATACATACATACATCCATCCATACATACATACATACATACATACATACATACATACATACACTTAACAGGGTTTGTAATAAAATAAAAAAAATACATTAATAAAATAAAATACATACATACATACGTACGTACGTACGCACGTACGTACACGTACGTACGTACTTACGGACGTACGTACATACGTTACGCACTTACGTACATACATACAAACATAGACTGCAGCGTCACCTACACCCACGGCGAAAGCTTTACCTGTCAAAGAGATAACGAAAATTTTAATATAATACATCCTAGCATGCAGCTTTCCAGCATTCTACAATATGCCCTATTGATGGACGAAAACTGTATGTCCTATCGGTGAGCAATGCCAAATCGTTTCCATATTAATCATAATTGCGCAATTTTATGATGAATGCATTTACATATCTTTTTAATTTCCTTTTACCATTGTCTATAATAAGTTCATGTCCGTATATTTTATAGTTAGTTAATGTCCGTGTCTTATACTTACTCTATAGGTTACGTACTTACATCAAGGAAGCAGTCAGACCCATAACGAAAACACGCCTATTCAAATATATTGAAACTTTTACAACCAAAACAAGGAAAATTTTCAGATATAAAATTCTGATATTTTTTATATTTCTGCTCAAATAATAGATTGTGGGTACTCGTTAGAATCGCCTCGGCGAGAAAATTCTAACGAGTACACAACAAGCTGTTTTTTTTTTCATGCAAAATAAGATAAATAATATATTCCCCTGTAAACCTCGATTTTACTATATAAAAGTGGGGTTTAAGAGGCGTGTTTTCGTAATGTAAAATAATTGAAAGCCAAATACCATAATAACCCTAAGTATTGGGGCGGCTAGGCCTTTGCAAACAATGTGATAGCAATCTGTAGCCTCATGAGGCCTACCACTGCAAGCTTCATCCGAAAAGTCAGTTTTCCCTGCCGAGAAACGCGCTAACCACATGTAGGCTGTCTTAAAAGACAGTGCATTATTTTCACAAGCTTCACATAAATTTTCATGAAATTCTTTGCCAGATTTCCCTCTTAAATATTCATTTTTTTATGTACGACCGTTGTTCTTCTAAGCTTACCGCGGCCATGACGTTCCAAGAACGTGCAAATGATATGACGTTAACTTGACGTTATAAGGCGCACGCGCAAGTTTTTGACGTAATTTGATTCGCGAAGTGTAAAAATCTCAGTGTGTGAAATTTCATGATCGTAGAATGATAGACAAAAATGTTATGAGACCATTGTCAGAACTGTCTGACTGACCCTCGTATATAGAAAATTCCAACTTAAAAACTGAAAATTTTCAGATAAATATCTCTGATTTTTTTTTACATTCCTATTCAAAACATGGGTACTCGTTAGAACACCTCAGCGAGGCGGTTCTAACGAGTACTACAATATATGTTTTTGCACAGAAATAAGAAAACTAATGTATACCCCTGTAAACCCCAGTTTTACTATATAAAAGTGGGGTTTAAGGGGGTCAATATTTTATAGGCATGTTTTCGTGATGATTTTATAATAATTCACAAATTAGCCAGCTGGCAAGATTGTTAATAATAATAATAATACATTGTATCTAGAACTTGTCTTTTCTTAACAAGCCCCCAAAGCACAAATGCCCTACCCCCTTTTTGAGCCATACTGCATTGTACATTTGGTCTGTGTTTAAACAGTTTGACACGCAGAAAACAAGAACCATTGATTTTGCGCTTTTGTTTTGAATACCGTAATAGCCCTAAGTATTGGGACACCTTATCTACTTACCATACGTGTCTCGAAAATTTTATATACGCTCGTAGTCTACAACTTCTTGATGTGTCTAAAATATTGCTGTATGTATGGCGTTTTGCGGTGTCTGATCCGGGTCTACACTGTCTTCAAAGAACTATCGGCCCCAATACTGTGGGTTTTTACGGTGATGCTTCTTTCCACATTGCAAATCAGAATTTTGTTTGTGAAAATGTGTCTGCTGTATAACAGTTTGTAGTTTTCAAAATGTTATATAAACTTTAAACATGATGAACCATTCGTTGTCGAATGTCACTTTTTTATTTATATTACATTGAAAATTGAATAAATCACAAGTCTGACAAAACAAGTCATGTCCTTGCATTTGACTTAAGGTTATAACACTTGCACTCTGCATCTCATTGTATTGTGCTTAATATTTGCATGAAATTTCATGAAGATATTTTGAAGTTATATGGCGGGCAGGATTTTGTCATAGAAACTGCTACTTACAAAGTCCAAAGGGTCATAACTCAAAAACAAATATCCAAGATTTAGTTTTTGCACCCTGTATGTCATCCAACGTTAGCAAATATTTTTATGAAGTCTCATTAAGATATCCTAAATGGTTAAAAAGTTAGAGAGCGGGTACGACTTTGTAACAGAAACGGCTGCTTACAAAGTTCGTAGGCGGGAAAAAAAAAAATACAAATCAAAGCGTCACGATTTTTGCGCTGTGCACATCGCCCAGTTTTAGTTAATATTGTTTGGAGATTCTTTGAAGCGGTCACGTTTCTATCACTGGAACTGCTGCTTACAAAGTCCAAAATGAGCATAACTCAAAACTGTATATCAAAGAGTTATACATGTAGCTTTTGTACTCTGCACGTCGTTCAATGTTAATTAATATTTCTATGAAGTTCCATGACGACATCTTGAGCCGTTATAAGCTGTAGAGAAACGCGTTTTTGATTGACTGACAGACAGACGGACGAACGGACGGACAGACGGAAGGAAAGAAGACCGTGCCAAAAGAATATGTCATATACGTGCATATGCATATATGTTCAAGAATATCAGATTTCAAGCAAGGTAATTTTTAAATGAAAATATAAAAAAAAGTATTTTGCGTGTTTGTACGCTTAAGTATTTAGAAAACAAAACTGCGAATATTTTCCCTATGACGCACCTTCTCATGCAACCGACTTTTCAATATGGTAAGTGCTTGGATGAAACAAATGTCGCAACGTCTGAAAAGGAACCTTCGGACATGTGCGCCCAGCGAAGATTCAGATCAGCATGCGTCAAGCGTAGAAGATGATTAGGCCAGTCTTCAAGCAGCTCATTATCTTAAATGCAAATGTCCCCATTTCTTCAACGATATTGAATAAAAAATCCGAACATATCCGAAAACTACCGTGTTTTTGTGTTTGAAAGATTTAGAGTACCAAGTACTGATCATTTGAACTTTAAACAAATAGTAGAACATTTGTAACAAGTAATATCTTAAAAAAAAAAAAAAAAACAAAAAAAAAAACAAAAAAAAAAACAAAAAAAAAAAAAAAAACAAAAAAAAAAACAACAGATGCACGACGTAGAAACGGAAGTATATTTACATACTTATAACAATAAAAAAAAAGGGAACGGGACAGATTCATAAAAAAAAAAAATCAAAAAAAAATCTGGGTTTTGAACCCGTAACCTTCCGCGTGGTAGGCGAACCCTCTCCCGACTGAGATATGGGGGTTGTTTCGTTGCCGCCCGAAAACTAATTATATATTGTTAAGCAGCTACAGTTTTCTACAGCTAAAAATAAACATAACTCAATAATGTGCATATGGAAGGACAAAGAGTACAGTATCGTTCGAAAAGAATTATAAGTATCCTGTTCTTATTTTTTAGTACTTTCCTGTTTAGGTTTGTCCTAACCTCGCAGTTTTACCGTGATCTTGAAAACACTTGTCAAAGCATAATGTACAATGACTGGGATGGCGTGCCCTTTTACGGTAATAACAGAAAAGGTCGTTGTGCAGATTCTTTTCGACTGTATGGCATATTCGTGATTTCATACAGCTGCTCAACGACTACATCGAACAATATAAGGAAACGTAGTCTGTACTTAAATTTTTATGCCTTCGGCAAAACAATCGGATGTTTCAGGAATCGGAAGGCACTGTATCTGTTCGGTTGTTTGCCGCAAATATTTGTGCACCATTACACTATACCATACTCGATCTAAATTGTAATACCGCTTTTACCCTAAGTTTTTGGACACCTTATCTACTTACCATACATGTCCTATAATTTGAAATAATCCCTTCTATTACATGTTGATGTATCTAAATTTTTGCGGTATGTTAGGCAAACAGTGTAGACCCTGATCAGACGCCACGTTCTGCGGCGTCTGATCTGGGTCTACACTGTTTGCAAAGGCCTATCTGTCTCAATACTTATGCTTATTACGGTATACTATTGGACTGTCTGGTGGTGTGTCTGAAATACTATGACGGAATGGCACATGGTGTATACCCTAATCAAACTGTTCCGCGTTGTCAATGTTTAATCAGGAGTGTCTGTCAACATACATGTATAAAGAGTAAATATACGTAGTCCCGTGAAACCTAAATATTGGAATAGAAGTATGGAGTATACAGTATAGTTCCTGATAAAATAATAATAATAATAATAATAATAATAATAATTAATAATAATAATAATAATAACAATAATAATTATGTTATTTAGAGTCAGCACATTTTGGCATTGAGCGAGCACATTTTGGTCAATCAACGTACATTAAAATAGACTTATCAAAATGCAAGGATGAGCATGGTAAAGAGTTTAGAAGTCAGAATATCTGAGAGAGCTGATGGACAAGAAAGAGTACAGAATTCGGTATAAGAACGACGAAGGATCAACTGGTTTAGTTTTGGCTCCCGTTACACACAACAAACCACATCGCACAGCATTTATGAAATTTGTAGAAGCTAAACATAAAGAGGAGCTGTAAAGAATCTGACAAGGATGGTGGGCAGATATGTCTGAACAAACAGTGTATATCCAGATCAGATGCCACAGAACGAGGCGTCGGATCAGGGTCTACACTATTTGTCCTTCAATCCAGTAGTTTTTTGACATATGTAGTCAAATAGATTTGTTCAAATGTTTGGACATATAACATCAAGTATACTAAGGCTGTAATGTCTCTAAATATTTAGGGTTATTCCTGTATTCAAAATTTGTATTTTTAATTTTGTCGAATTGCCTAAAAAATTACCGTATTTACCATAAGTATTCGGACACCTCAACTCCTTACTATACTTGTTCTAATATTTGAACAATTTACTACCCGGTGTTGTGTCTAAACATTGCTGGATGAGTGGCAAGCAGTGTAGACCCAGATGAGATGCCGCATTCTGCGGCATCTCATCTGTGTCTACACTGTTTTCTCAGGCCTGTCTGTCCGAATACATATGGTATGTTTGGTACATTTGGTAAGAAATTGGTTCTTATGCCATATATGGAGAACGACGACCATGATCAGACGGTGCAAACGCACAGACTGATCTGGACTTTACGTGACCGAATATGTTGCAAAGACATATTTTCTCATGGCGTGCCCAGGTCATAAAGACATGCACATTCTCAGGTATTATTATCGGAAACATCAAGAATTGTGCAAACTCTGCAAAAACCTACTAATCCATGCGCACGTTGTCTATAACATATCACTTCGGTAAATTAGCTTGTCTGTGTTCGCGTGATAACCCGTCAAGACAACAGGAATTAAATTCCGTAATTTCCGGGCATCTTGACTTTGAGGAAAAAGAAAAACAAGGATAGCATTAATTTTTGTGAACGTAGAAAATGTATAACTCATAAACATATTTTTATTTACCGAATAACTTTATTTTTAACACTATCTGGACTATTTCAGATGACGACTATTTGATTATATTTTTCTATTTTTTGCCAGAAATCAGGTTTTGACATTTTTGCAAATTGTCTCCGCAGGAGTCAATATGCATGATATGTTGATACATATTTTTCTAGACAAAAAAGAAGAAATAATCAAAATGTCATCTGCTGAAATTTTTACCCAGCTTGCTAAGCGTTAAAAAGACAAATCAAACATGGTTTCTCAGTTCCGAAGAATGACTCTGTATTCCATTCTTTTGGTATGTGCAAGTAAGCAGGTGTTATCATGTTGTGTAAACATTACTGTTGCAGTGATCATGGAAAGAGCATTAATGGACATGCCTTTTGCAATTAACAGGACCATAGGAGTGATCAACATTGCGATGGCCAAGTCGCAGGAAATGGTAAAAAATTCGGTGAACTTGAACTATATAGTCCGCTATGCGGACATTCCGACTTGTACGTATCTACAGTTTGGTGCGTTAGCGGCGGAGATTTACCACAACAACGAGATACATGCAATCATCGGGCCAGGTATGTTACCATGCTTATCATAGTCATTCGGACACCTTTACATCTCACCAAAGTTTGACCGTCCATTTTACCACCTGTTGATGTGTCTAAAATTAATTGGACTAGTGACAAAAAAAACAACAAAAAAAACAAAAAAACAAAAAAACAAAAAAAAAAAAAAAAAAAAAAAAAAAGTGGATTCTGATCAGACGCCACAGAAAGGATCTATCTTGTTCGACCAAAGACAAGAGTGTTTACCTAACTATTCGAACACCTTAACCCTTGTCATGCTGAATAAATTAAGATGCCACGCCCATTTCTTATTTTCAGCCAACCAGATTATTTGATCCGGGTTATTGATAAAAATTTGTATACTTTATTGGCAAAGAGTGCAGATCCAGATCAGTTGGCTTCTTCTTCAGAAGCCAACTGATCTGGATCTAAGAAGCCAACTGATCTGGATCTACACGATTTGCAAAGACAGTGCATATCCGAGTTCTTGACTTTCAACAGGACAAGGGTTCTCTCATACATATGACGTGTCTAACGCTAATTGGATAAACGGCAAGCAAAGTAGATTCTAATCAGACGTCGCGTTCTGCAGCGTCTGATCAGGATCTTCCTTGTTTGATAAATGAAACCGTAGTTACCCAAATATTCGGACATCTAAACTTCTTCAAATCTCATCAAAGGAAAATAAATGATGCGCAACGCACGAAAAGGGCCTTTATGCAATTTGCGGACAACGCAGGCCCAGCTCTACCCGCGCATTCGCGCAGGCTGATCTGGGCCTTCATCGTCCGCTTACTGAATCAATGGATACTCGTATATGTCGAAGAATAGAGAATACTCAGATCAGACTGCATTGCTGCGCATATCGATCTGAGCCTTCGCTGTTTGCATATGACATAAGATCCTTTTCACCACGTTGTGCATCAAAAGTTAAAATATCTGTATTAAGCAGCTATATTTTGGCAGTCCCTTAGGTGCTGGCATAAAAGTGTATTTATATTTAATTTTGAACAAAATGGTAAAGAAGATGTCACAAGTCCATTTGATTATCTATTAATGTTATTAAGAATTGCTGGCTGAGTGCCAAACAGTGTAGACGCCGTATTATGGGGCGTCTCATCGGGGTTAACATTTTTTTTCAGACCCGTCCTTCCGAATACTTAGGGTAAATAAGCATTAAATGAGTATTCATGTGTAATGTTTTAATGCTTACAGCCTTCGGTTACAATCTGTATGTCACTTTTACAACAAACTTCTCTTTTCAGTTCATCCTAGCATAGTCTAGCCTAATTGAAAAGTCAAGCCAGCGTTATAGCTGGAATCAAGTTTAGTGTCGACTGTAAAACCTTGAACACGTTTGATAATAAAAGCTTCCTTGAAATAATTTAGCCCCATCCTGAAAATAAATCCATCCTCTTTATACCGACACTCGCCACAACGACAAAATTGGTTTTAATGACAATTTGAATGTTACGGAACCTTCGCTCAAGAAGTGACAGTTTATGAGAAATTATGCAAGAATATTGCATTAAAACTTCAAGCAACATATGTTTTAGATATTTGTTAGAATCGCCCACTGAGACGATTCTAACAAATATCCAAAACATATGTTCTATGAAGAAATAAGAATAAGACAGGGCGTTTCTTACATATCATTCTAACCATCAAGGATTCTTTACAACAGCAAATTCGTTTTAATGGCAACATCTTCGGGAACAAATGCTGTCGTTGTAAAGAGGGTTTACTATATTTTAAGAAATAATTTGCTCTCACAGGGAGGAAATGCTTTGCTTTTAGAGGGGATTGGTGTGATGGAAAGCAAAATTTATGTCACAAAAGTTGTCTCCCTTATAAAAAGGGTGCAACAGCTACCAGATGTAGAGACGACCCCTTTTCGGAAGGGGATTAATGTGCAGAAACGCGAACATGACGAAAATGCAGAAGATGCAGTTTTTACCAGGTGTATCCATTTTGTCTGTGCTCTGGTAACGACCAGTCAGAACATTCACAATAAATGGTGAAAAACATTTATCCACGTAGCTTTTAAAAAGCAAATATCCCATTCATATCACATAGGCCTAGATAAGAGTGGGTGTCAGGTTAATATTTTTTTTTATTTCTCCACGAAAACATATGTTGTGGGTACTCATTAGAAGCGCGTCGGTGAGGCGCTTCTAATGAGTACCACAATATATGCTTTCGTGGAGAAATAAGAAAAATATTAACACTTTTGGATTGAAAATATGCCTTAACGAGAACTATGATATCAGTTTGCATGTATGCACGGGATAGTCTGAGTGTTCGCAGTATCCCTATATAAAGACAGATCCTTTATAACGCGACTTATTTACTTGTTTCATAGGCTGCTCCAATGCAGTTACATCCATCGCAAGGTTGACGGCAGCATGGAATCTACCACACATTACTTACGCAGGCACTTTTGAAGCCCTCGGCAATAAAGCGGAATACAGGACGTTAACAAGAATGGCGTATAATTTGAATGTTTTTGCTAAGTTCTATATGGAAGTTTTTAAGGTAAGTCTAAAATAATGAATGCATTCATAAAAAATAAGATTTACTAAATGAGCCCTCGCATGACAAAACCAACAATATGGCATCCGCTCAGTCTGATCAGTCTTTGTTGTCTGCATGAAGAAAGCATGGGTCCTTAGCTACGAATATAGCGCACAGCGAAGGCTCTGATCAGTTTGGGCGGATGTCCAGGCTGATCTGAGTCTTCGCATGGCGCATATACCATTTTGTTGGTTTTGTCATGCACTGGCTCAAATTGCAGTGGCTCAAATGACTAAATGAATTTTAATTGAAAGTCTGACAGAGAATGAATATTCCCATCACGAAAACCTACCTACATAATTTTGACCTCTTAAACCCCACTTTTATATAGTTAAGCTGGGGTTTACAGGGGTATACAGTATTTTTCTTATTTCTGCTCAAAAACATAGATTGTGGGTACTCGTTTGAACCGCCTCATTGAGGCGGTTCTAACGAGTACCCATAATCTATATTTTGAGCATAAATATAAAAAATATATGAATTTTTTATCTGAAAATTTTCATTTTTAGAGGTAAAATTTTCAGTATATTTGAATAGGCATATTTTCGTAGTGCATTTTCCTATCGTAAATATACATGCAAGTAACAAATAATCAGTGTTAAGATGTTGTGTTCTTCCATCATTTAGTTTTGTCTTTATAGTGTATAACCAACCACTCAGTTCATCAGCCAAATATAATTTCCTTAAGAAAACAAGCCTATTCAATGTATTGAAAATTTCATCAACAAAATCTGAAAGTTTTCAGACAAAAATTCTTATTTTTTTTTTCATATTTCTGCTCAAAACTTAGATTGTGGGTACTCATTAGAACCGCGTCTATGTTTTTGAGCAGAAAGAGGAAAATAATGTATATCCCTGTAAACTCCAGTTTTACTATATAAAAGTGGGGTTTATCGGGGTCAAAATTAGATGGGTAAGTTTTCATGATGATATGAACATGCAGTTACAATTCAGACAATTTAAGTCTATAAAGACAAAGATGACAATAGCTAAATGATGTGTAAGTAAATGACACTATTTTAGGACCTAGTACACAATCAAAATGCCTAAATATATGCACAAATCCATAAAGGCACCACCATGTGGAAGAAAATTATGGTCTCTTACAGCATTCATATAGTATCTAACCTAGGCAACGGTTTCATTCACCCTTTCACACCTGAGTGTCGTACATGGACTACTTCATCTTTTGAAGTGGACATGTACATTTTTGCTTTGCAAATCAGCATGTCAGTAAAAAAAAAAAATATAATAAAAATAAAATGGCAAAACGTATAGATTCTGATGAAACGGCTCATATGAGCCATTTCATCTGGATCTACACTGTATGCAAATGTGTCTGTTTTTGTTTAGGGGGCTAAAAGGATTAAAACGGCAACTTTAATAACACAAAATACGGGGTTTCATATTATTTTCCAGTTAAATCCTTGTCCCAGGTGTAGTTGGCTTATCGTGCTGTCATTGAATGTCTACAATTCAATACAGTTTAGAAGACTTTTCTATTTTCAGGCATTTTCTTGGACGGATATAGCAAATATCTACGATTCTTCGTCATTTCTTGGAGCGTTGTCAGCAAGAAGTCTACAGGTATGCGTGTATATCAAATTCTTATGCACCCGCCAGCCGAAGGCAGGAGTGGGGCATATAGCGATTCGCCGTGATGTTATAACCGTGCGTCTGTACGTGCGTTTGGCACCTTTGTAGCCAGAGCCATATCTTGGGTACCTTTTATCCTAGGGATCTGAAATTTTGTATGCTACTTACCCAGACCTTAACCTTCAAATCTGTGCTAGGTCATGCCCTGGGGTGGGACTAGGGGTTAATGTTAAAGTTTACATTCAAGTTTACATTGGCATTTACGTCAGCGTTTTTCTTGGAGAGCATAACTTGAGTACTTTTTATGCTTGGAAGTTGAAATTTGGTATACTTCTTATCCAGACCCAAACCTTTAACTCTTAGTGGCCTCTAGGTCATGCCCTAGGATGGGGCTACGCGTCAAAATGAATAACAGATGAAATTTGGGTACCTTTTATACTAGGAAGTGGAATTTGGTATGCTAGTTAGGTCATAACTCAGATACCCATTACAAAAATACGCCTAATCAAATATACTGAAATTTTACCATCAAAAAATGAAAATTTTCAGATAAAAAATTTCTATATTTTACATATTTCTGACCAAAACATAGATTGTGGGTACTCGTTAGAACCGCCTCGGCGAGGCGGTTCTAACGAGTACCCAAAATCTATGCTTTTGAGCAGAAATAAGAAAAAATAATGTATACCCCTGTAAACCCCAGTTTTACTATATAAAAGTGGGGTTTAAGGGGGTCAAAATTGTATAGGCATGTTTTCGTGATGTTTTATGCTATGCAGTTTAACTTGGTATGCTACTAACCCAGACCTAAACCTCTAACTCTGTGGTAAAGTTACCCTTGAGTCATGCCCCAGGAAGATGCTAAGGGTCAAAAGGGCAGGCTAATTTGTGTACTTTGGACACATGCCTAGTATGTTCAATGTTTTCTTAAATTCATATGTCAACAATCTCTTATCAGAAAGCATTCATATTTAAACCACAGTTACCCTGACGGGTCGGCTTTCATTCCATGATATAGACTCTAGGGTTTACACTCCGGGGAGAGGTTAAAGCTCAAAATATAGGACACCTGTAAAAGCGTTGTTTTTTTTTTCTATTATGAAAACAACTGGAGCAGATACTCGGTAAGACATCACGTAACCTTGTGACATAAACTTATAGGTCATGAGGTTTCCGCCACAATGCGGTAAAGTATTACGTTCAAGTTTGTTGTTTTTTTTTCTCCAAAAGTTCATATCTTAACAACCTCTTGCCAGAAACCATTTATATTTATTCCATGGATGCCCTGGAGGGTTATCTTTCATTTCATGGCCTCGAATTCTAGGGTCCATGCCCCGGGCTTATGCTAGAGGTCAAAATTTAGGACACCTCAAAAAGCAATTCTCTGCTGTTTTTGATATGTAAACAAATTATGGAGATACTTGATCAGACATAAGTCAGCCTTATCACATTAAGTTGTTGGTCATGAGGTGTAGGTCATTATGATGTGATATGTTGCTTTATATCTTAAAGACTTTTTGATGGACGAAAATCAAACCTTTAAATAACGGGTCAGTGGGACACAGCCGTTGACCTCATATTAAATGTAGGTCCCTTTGGCCTTTTTTTCTTTGTCCAGAGATTTTGCCTTGAAGACTATTTGATTAATGAGCATTTAACTGTTTTATAATGAGTCAGGGTGTCATACCTTTGACCTCAAAATAAATGTTGGTCATTCTGACCTATATTTCATTGTGAAATAGCTTTGCCTTATTTCTTGAAGACTATTTGATGAATGAGCATGATTAGTTTATCATCAGTCGGTGGGACACAAACGTTTTAATCTCAAGCTGTTAGAACACAAACTTTGGCCCTTATATCAAATGTATGTTACTATGACCTATACTAAATGATTCAGTGATTTTACCTTAAATCTTGAAGACTATTTGATTGATCAACATCAAATATTTTGATATCGAGTCAGTGTGCTACAACCTATGACCTCAAAATAAATGTAGGCAGCTATGACCTATGTTTCATGGTCCAGTGATTTTACCTGATAACTTGACGACTATTTGATGGATGAGCATCAAATGTTTTGATACGGAGTCACTGATACCTAAATTTCATGGGTCAGCGATTTCAACTGATATGCTTATGTTATTTGCAAAACACGATTTAGGCGAGCTACGTTGCTCTTCGACATCTCTTATTATTGCTGTGTTTAAAACTTCAGAAACAATTTATGAAACTGTTGGGTTTAATAAATGCCCACCGAAAAGGTACCAAGCCTAAATTCGCTCAAGCACAGTAAAGAGGTCCCAAAGTGGAAAGCTTAATGTTTAACTAACGGCCATAAACATTAAAAATATTTTACTTATTTTTCACTGAAAATAAGACTAAATATTTCATTCAAATTTTCACTATCAAGTGAATAAACTATCAAGTCTGTGAAAAAAAGATTGTCACATTTTTCATTAAATAATTTAGCCTACATTGTGTTTAACTTTACAAGGTATATCAGACAGATAATGAAGGAAAATTAGCAAAACGTTAGTTTTCTAGTACACCTTATCTAGTGTTATGTTGTAATAAACCAGAGAACAGCATTTTCTACAAAAATTGCATGTGCGCCCAGCGAAGACTCGGATAAGCCCTCATTTCCACACTGGCTAACTAGTCTTCGCTGTCCGTGTGAATACGTTTGGATTCTTGGTTTTCCAAAGACTGCCATGTGTAGAATTTTATCAGACTACGCGGATGCGCAGGCTGACCTAAGTCTTTGCTGGATGCACATGCAGTCTTGTATTAAATGCTGTGCCCAGACTCTAAATGTATTTTTTTTTTATTGTTTCTATGAGCACAATCCGTCGTTCAAAGTTTTTCTACCGTAAGCATATAATTTATCAGGTGCAGACGATGTAATTTGAATGATAGTAGATCTTATTTATAATAGATAGCGAATGTAACAAGTACCCATGAAAACGCAAAGTCTGCTCAAGTGTAAGTAACGCATTTAGAACACAGTAGGAGTTCATAGTGCACCGTGTTCTTGTGGGGAAATAACTATAATTAAGAAATAGTACTGCTTAAGTTCGATTGTGGCGAGAGACAAAACGGATGCTGCAGTTTTCACAGTTGATCAGAACGGTACGGTATGCTAGGCAGCAGAATCTGAGAAATTAAGTAAAATATGTAATTTGCAGCAAATGCCATGCTGTGTGCACCCTCATGGTCCCTCATAAAGGTAAAAGTACTTTAACAATGCCATGCTGTGTGCACCCTCATGGTCCCTCATAATATATGGTTAAATTATGGGTGTACAGGGTTTATGTTTATAAGGAGGATTCTCGGAAAATGCAGTTTTCAAACTACATGTAAGTACAAGGAATTTCCTTAAATCCGACTGTCCACACATACCGCTGGTCACGGAAGTATTAGTTCAGATATGGTAGTAGTATTGGGTGGCCACCCAATACTACTTATGGTGTCGTATATTCACTTAGGAGAGACCGCATGAGCTAACAGTGTAGACGCAGATCAGATTTCGCAGTATGCAACATCTAATCATAGTCTACAATGTATGGCATTCATCCTGCAGTTTTAGACACATGCACCTTGTTTGAAACCGGGGAAATAAATAAAATTATTAAATAAAACTGCTATAGTTCACTTGTGGTGACAGGCATAAGGTAAAGAACTGTCGCACTATCACAAATGCAATTGATTTAGTGCTGTGTCATCGATCAAAACCGTATGTGGTTTGTTAGACAAATCTCTGTGAAAAACCGTACCCGCTGTCATGGACGCCCAACGAAGACTCAAATCAGCCTGATGCTAAGTTTCGTCATGCGGAACAAAGACTCTGATCAGACTGCATGCAGTCTGACCAGAGTCTTTGTTCCGCATGACGAAACTTTGCATCCTTTACTATCCAAATGTGACATGTAAAGATTCTGCACAGACTGCACAGATGCACAGGTTAATCTAATTCTTCGCTGTGTGCGCATGTCCGAAGGTAGGTTTCCTGACGATGCAGCTCAAAATATAATTTGCTACATAAGTATATGCTTGAAGTTTCCTCCCGAGTTTTCGTTTAATCTGTATGACCTCATGACCACAAAATCAATAATTCAAATATAAGGTACCGTTTTTGTCCTCAGTAAAAAGTGTAGACACAGAACGTACTCCGCGGTACTAGGCATGTGATGAAGCTCTACACTGTTTGGTACTAGCCCTTTAGTTTTAGACACATAAACGTGTTTAGGATTAGGACATATTTCACCAGAAAGAGTTGTCGAGAAACAAAAACATATGAGATGACGAAGGGATCGAATAGTTACAGCTTTTAAAACCATTTTCTGTTTCAAGAAGACAAGCTAGGTATAAGCTAAGTATAGACTCTAGAGAACGCATAACTTGAAGTTTACTTAAGGTAAAAGGATATGCAGAAGAGGGATGCAACGCTACCTAAAAGGTATTGCCTCTCTTCTAACAAAGGATCTTCTGTAAAAGGAAAGTATTTACTCCCATTACGAGTTGCCTCCCTCTCCCGAAAGATATGCTGTCACCGTTGTGTTAAACATCACGAAAACATGCCTATATAATATTGACCCCCTTAAACCCCACTTTTATATAGTAAAACTGGGGTTTACAGGGGTATACATTATTTGTCTTATTTCTTCCCAAAAAGATAGATTGTGGGTACTCGTTAGAACCGCCTCGTCGAGGCGGTTCTAACGAATACCCACAATCTATGTTTTGACCAGAGGTATGAGAAATATCCGAATTTTTATCTGAAAATTTTCATTTTTTGGTGGTTAAAATGTTCAGTATATTTGAATAGGCGTGTTTTCGTAATGAGTTGATAGGATATACATTTGGGAGAGGAGGCAACTCTGCCTAAAATGTACTGTCTCCCTTTTGAAAAGGGATCTTCTCTAAAAGGAAAGAATTCTCACCCATTAGGAGCAGAACGTTTTCAAGAAGTCACAAAAGTTGTCTTCCTTGTAATACACGGCCAAAAAATCTCCCGAATGTATCAAAGTCCCTTTAGCAGATAGATCTAAAAGAATACCGCATTTACCCTTAATATTCGGACAGCTCAACTTCTTATCATACTTGTGTCTAAAATTTCTAGATGAGTTGCAAACAGTGTATACCCTGATGCGACGTCGCTTTCTGCGGCGTCTCATCTGGGTGTACACTATTTATACAGGCCTGTCTGTCCGAAAACATACGGTAAATACGGAAGATAACGCACCTAATATTGTTATGTTGGTTACCGTATCGATCCTAAGAATCGGACAAGCCTGAGGATACAGCGTTGAACCTAACCAGATGCCTATAATTGCGGTGTCTTATCAGGGTCTGCTCTGATTGCCAATCATCATGTAAGATTTTAGACGCTAGAACATGCAGCAAAATGGGCCTGTTTCAATTTTGTATAAGTGTGACAAAATTTTTAAGTGTCTGAATACTTAGAATAAAGACAGTAGCGCATTTCCGGGACTTTCCCTCTTAAAACATGTCTTTATTTGTTTTACTTTTTATTGCCTTTCCAGAACAGTTTTGTTGCAGCAGGTGTCAGATCATACGAATTATCTTTCAACTCTATGGCAGATGACGTGGACAATGTAATTCTTACCATGTTGAAAAAAGCCAAAACAATGGCAAGAGGTAAGATAAAGGGCCACGGTGTAGGAGAATGTACATTATCATGTGCATTACGTGTCCAGTATCATATTTATTTTAAACTTTAGCACTGTGTCTGCAAATAATCAGATGAATATTAGTGATATGTTTTCGGGGACAACTTGAATTCAATGCCAAGTCTTCTTAAAATGTTTCAAATGTCTAGAAGTTATAGTTTAAGCCTTCAGCTTTGGAACCTTTCTAATGTCTTTGCTCCAAGCTAGGCTCCAATCCTTTTCTGTGGGCGTTTTAACCCATTTATGTCGAGTGGACACTTCTATCTTGATTGTTCGGAAAGCTATATTTCCATGAGAAGGGGCGTCAGGTCATTTTAACATCACAATATTTCATGGTAATTCCTGTATTTAAAGCAAGCAGTGTAGACCCTGATCAGACGCCGCGTTCTGCGGCGTCTGATCCGGGTCTACACTGTTTGCCAATGTCCCTTTTAACGGGACGCTAGGCATAAATGGGTTAAAATCTGATAGTCTAATAATTATTTCAATCTGATAATCTAATAATTATTTCTGATGCCTCCTTTTAAAAATATATACAGTCGACTCTCGTTATCTCGAACTCCAAGGGACTCTCTGAAATACTTCGAGATATCCGTAGTTCGACATATCAGGTTTGCAGAATTGAGGAAAAAATAATTTGATTAACCACATTTAACAAACTGATAGGTAATTGGACTTTTGAAGTTCGAGATATATTGAAAATATTGTGGAAAAGAGGAGAAATTGCTCCTTAGGAGCAATTTCTCCTCTTTTCTACAATATTTTCCATCTGTTGTTAGGTTTTCATGTATAGGCAGGGACCAGATTTTCACTTCGAGATAAGCGGTTATTCGAGATAAGCGAGGTCGAGATAACGAGAGTCGACTGTAGTTGAGAACTGGAGTTGTGGAACCTGATTTCTGTATAAATGTAGCTTTTCTTCTTATGTCTGTGGTTTGAATCTCAGAAATATATAATTTATGAAACTGTTTCCAACCCACCAGTTAACAAGCATACTACTACACACGTAGGTCTGCTGATGAACAGGCTAAATAAAGCCGAGTGCTTTGTATTCATTTTTGGTGTGTTCCTTCCTTTGACGGACCCATCGCTTTGGACTGCTGCCCGCCACTGATGCAGTTATAAAGGACTGTTGCCCGCCACTGATGCAGTTATAAAGGCCAATGATTCCGTATGACCCGATAAGATTGTACGGATACAAAGCCTGACCTTCGCAGAGCACATAGATGTCAGACACCATTTCGTTTTGCGCGGCAACAAAAGAGGAACTTTTTATTTGATAACTGTTATTTTACTATCGATAAATGTTAAAAACTCCTAAGATATTTTACACCTGTAAATGTAGACCATACAACCATACAGCCATATTACCAATTATGAATGTTTAAAGCTCCATATTCCTCAAAAGTAGACATTTTTTTATCCAAGACAGTTTAAATAAATTGATATACAGAATTAATACGATCCTAAAATGTGGCATCTGACAGCCCGTAAAATTTTAGTAAGTCACTCGTTTTTGAACTGGATTAAAAATGAAATGATTTTTATCATGTCTCTGAATTAATGTTGCCATGCAACATTAATTTAGAGATACGATCATAAAAAATCATTTATTTCAAGAACAAGAGACTAGCTGAAATTTTACAGGCTGTCAGGTGCCACAGTTTATGATTGTATTAATACCGTAAATCAATTTATTAAACCTTTCTTGGATAATAAAATGTCTATTTTGAGGAATATGGAGCCTTAAAAGATGCCACTTAATATGTTTTCTTTTCTGTTTTACCACTAGTATTTTTAGTCAGCTGCCATGGGGACTTTTTAAGGAAGATAGCGTTGACGGCACCGCACATAGGGATGGCGCGAGGAGAGTACACCATCATCTATTATTTGTCCGACCCAATCAGCGCCTACATTGGGGATTATAAATGGCTAAGAGGAGACAATCATGACTCAGTAAGAGAAATAAAATACAATGACAAAAACAAGCCTATTCAAATACAGTCGAACCTCAATGGCTCGAACATCCTTGGGACCATGAAAGTTTGTTCGAGATATGGGTTGTTCGTGCCACTGTGGGTTAATCATGCTGTCAAGCGGAGAAGCAATTAGCGATAAGTTAGGGAAATATTTTAATGTTTTACACAATAATTGTATGTTGTGTGTACTCGATGAGGCGATTCTAATGAGTACACACAACATACAATTTCATGATAAAATAAGAAAATTTCCCTAAATATTTGTTTTTTTGAGCTGTCGGAAAAATTTCATAGGGACTCAAAAACGAGTTCGAATTAGCCATGGTAAACGAACCACCGGTGTTCTAGCTATTTAAGTTCGACTGTATACTGAAAAGTTTACACCAAAAAATGAAAATTTGCAGATAAAAATTCTGTTTTTTTTTTTTTTTTCATATTTCTGCTCAAAATATAGATTGTGGGTACTCGTTATAATCCTTCGGCGAGGCGGTACTAACGAGTACCCACAATCTATGTTTTCGAGCAGAAATAAGAAAAAAATGTATACCCCTGTTTTACTATATACGTAAATGTGGGATTTAAGGCGGTCAGATTTATATAGGTATGTTTTTGTAATGACACATTAAACGCAGAATGGGGCTTAACTTCTATGAAACTGTTACATGCTTAAAGAACTCGTGGCTACTGTAAAATGTGCATAAATAAAACAGATACGAAAGCCCTATACAAAATAGTGATACCGAGAAAAGGCCTCAGTCATGAACACAGCCCTACCGATGAAACATGTACCGGATAAGGATTGGCTGATATTAAAATGATATTAAAAAGGAACACTTCATTAAACTCTGACAAACAAATGAAGAAGAAACTGATTAACTATCAAAGTATGATTTCATTGTATTTGGTAACTGTGGTAGAAAACACATCTATCACAGCAGGACATGGTGTGTCCTGACTCCTTTTATTGTAAGTACTGATACACGTACATACTCGTATAATTTGCAAACCAAATTCGTTTCTTCTGGAATATGCATAGCGTTATTTCAAATAGTAATCCTACCCACAGCAGACACTCTACCCTGATAAAGCACACCATGACATAGTAAACAATAATGTTGCCGAAACGGAATTATTTTTGTATGTAAGCACACCCAGGAAAAATCTAGAAACATTCTCCTAACCACCTTAAAATACAGGTTCATTTAAAGAAAGATTGTGCCCCGGGGGACCAACCTGGTACCAAACTTTATACAATGCACGTGTCCATTCGACCCCAATTGTGTATACAATATTTTTCTCTTGTGAAAAAGATCCCATAGATATCTGTCTTAGTGCAACGATTTCTATGTACATAACAGGAAGCCAGACTAGCTTACGAGTCTGTGATGGTCATTTGTCCACGCCGACCAAACAGTGCTGAGTTCTTTGAACTGGAAATCAAAGTAAAGAGACAGGCATTATCGCTGTATAATTTTAGATGGAAACCTGGTTCACAGGTAATATTTCGTCATTTTGATTGTATTGATTATCTAATTAACCCATTTACGGCGAGTGGAATCTTCTATCTTACCTCTTTGGACAGGTCCATTTCCTGTATAAGGGGTGTCTTCTTATTGGACTCTTTTTTTTAAATAACGTCCTTTAAAAAAGCGATCTCCGGGCGGTTGGGCTTCGGGCGTGCGGGCGGGCAGGCGCCGGGCGTCGTCCGAGGTTTACCTTTTGGTTAACCTTTTTTTCAAAGTTGTATGTTACCTTTATTCTTCAGTGGATTGCTTTCATATCTGGTAGGGATGAAGAGGAGGACCTATAGGTGTGTCGCATGCAAGAGGGACAACTCTCACTTTCTTTGTTATAAACTTATCTCACCTGACGTCCGAGGTTTACCTTTTGGTTAAACTTTTTTCAAAGTTATACCTTAATTTTTCATGGATTGCTTTCATATTTGGTAGGGTTGAAGAGGAGGACCAGTAAGCGTGTAGTCTGCAAGAGCGACAACTCTCACTTTCTCCGTTATGTACTTATCTCCCTTGTTCACCTTTTGGTTAACCTTTTTTCAAAGTTATATGTTACCTTTTTTCTTCAGTGGATTGCTTTCATACTTGGTAGAGATAAAAAAAAGAGGACCAGTAGGTGTGTAGAGTGCAAGAAAGACAACTCTCACTCTCTTGGTTATGTACTTATCTCCCCTGAAGTCGAAATCTTGTGCAGTCCTTAACTCCCATACTGTTTGAGATAATTTGATAATATTTGGTAGGGTACATATATCAGGTCAAATAGAAGTGTTGCATGCAGGAAGGAAAACTCTTGCTTTATGTACTTATCTCCCCTGAGACCAAAATTTTGTGCAGGCCATAATTCCCTTACGGTTTGAGATAATTTGATACTGTTTGGGAGGGACATATATCAGGTCAAGTAAAAGTGTCACATGCAAGAAGGACAATATCTTTGTTCTTTCTTCAAATTATCTCACCTGAGTGAATTTCTAAGCCAAATTCTTCTGCATTTCATAACTTCTTAATGGTTTGAAATATTTTGATACCATTTAGTAGAGGCAAAGATTAGGACCAGTAGGCATGCCCCATGTAAGAGAATCAACTCTAACTTTCTTTGTTACATATCACCCTGAAGCCGAAAGCTTGTGCAGCCAAAATTGATTTTTGGAGAGGGTTTTCAAACATCTGTCCTTTAAAAAAAGATGTCATGGCCGGCGGGCGTTGGGTCTCCCGAGGTTTACCTTTTCATTGACCTTTTGAAAAACCCGTCCATAACGCCGATAGGCATTTTTCTTGTTTTTATTATTATCATGTTTTATAGAAATTTCTTAACTTAATGCAAACAGTGTAGACCCTGATCAGACGCCGCGTTCTGTGGCGTTTGATCTGAGTCTACCATCACGAAAACATACCTATATAATTTTGACCCCCTTAAACCCAACTTTTTTTTATAGTAAAACTGGGGTTTACAGGGGTATACATTATTTTTCATATTTCTGCTTAAAACATAGATTGTTTGTACTCGTTAGAACCGCCTCGGCAAGGCGTTTCTAAAGAGTACCCACAATCTATGTTTTGTGCAGAAATATGAAAAATATCTGAGTTTTTTTATCTGAAAATTTTCAGTTTTCGGAGCTCAAATTTTCTACATATTTGAAAAGGCGTGTTTTCGTAATGATTGTTTGCCAATGTCCCTTTTAAGGGACGCTAGGCTTAAATGGGTTAAGGAGTGTACTTTTTACTACTTTGTTGTTTTTATTGGTGTAGTTGCTGTTAAATGTCATCCCGTTCTTAATAAGAGTGCAGTTATTTTTTTTTCTAAAGCTTCGGGATCAGTAAGCTTATTTTGAATGTGAAAGCAGACGCCACTGAAACAATTGTTAAGGTGTGTGAGTAATGTTGGAAATATGTTCTGTAAAAGGGGATCATTTGGAAGAAATGAAAACTGCAATCTTGATTTTACTGAGACTATTCATGTTAAGCTGCCCACGCTCTCTTGCCTAGAAATGAGTCTAATTTTGTTTTGCATATAACTGAAACAAGCGCAATGGTCCCAAAGGAGCGGCACGTATACATTATGATAAAGTACCTAGAGGCGTTTTACGGGCGCCAGATGGCCGCTGTTGTGATAAATACCGTATTTGACCAAATTACCGCACATATCCCTATAAGCGCACAGTCAAGCAGTTCCGTAGTCTTCAGATTACAGCCAGTGTACTTTTTGTCTACTTTTTTGTAAAGGCATATGTTGTGGGTACTCATTTGAATTGCATCGACTTGTCGATGCAATTCAAATGAGTACCCACAACATATGCCTTTTTAAAGACAATCAGACAAAAATTCGCATAATCATCAAATACGTCATTTTCTGATGTTTTTTTTTAAATGTACCCTTAATAGTATATTTTACAACAACTGAGTGTTCCCAGTAGTTTTGAAAAACCTAAGCGCACAGTGCGGTAATTAGGTCGAATACGGTATATGCTTTAAAAGGGGATCCTTTGAAATAAGTAACAGGTCGCCAACAGTAGTGTTCAGGAATGAACTCAATAAACCAAAAACTATAAGTGAATTGTTGATACCACATTCAGGAAACACAGCCTTCCAGAGATCAAAAAAAAAAAAAAAAAAAAAAAAAAAAAAAAAAGAAAAATGGGTGAGAGACACGCAATAATAAAACGCCTTATATGAAACCACCGAACACTAACGAAGAACTGCAACAGAGGAACCGCCTTGTAACGGTTATTAGATGAGATGGTGTGTGTGTGTGTGTGTGTGTGTATGTGTGTATGTGTGTGTGTGTGTGTGTGTGTGTGTGTGAAACTATTTTCAAACTCCAAATGGGATGAAAGAAACCAGAACATAATAAAACCACAAACAGGGCCACGATGGGCCAGACCACAGACATTGATAGTCAGGCGTCAACCTCCTGGAACAGATTGAAGATTGGGGATGGAGCCGTCATTTAGCCTGAGGACCGAACACCGCCGTTCAACTGAAATGGTGTAAAGCAGCTGCGGTCAAGGTACCTAAGTCGTAATCCAAACTCATAAATCCATAAACGAACGACGAATCAGAATGTTCAGACCAACAGACATGAACCCCAGAATAAAGGTGTAATCAGGCGTCCGCGGATAGTGAGCATTACTTGGTAAGCAAGCTTCGCCAACCATGCCCATAGGCCTGAACGAAGGAAATATCGATAGAAGCGTATGTCCGGGATTTCACGAAGCAAGACTTCTGGAGGCATCAAAAGAATGAGGAATGAAAACACCTAATAAAAAAACGCTACATATAAAACAACCGACGTACAAACAAAGAAGAAATGCAACAGAGGAACCGCCTTGGAACGATCAATAGACAAACTACTGGGAACATGGCGGAAAGACTACAAATCTCTATATAAAACTGATGTGATGTATCTACTGATGCAGGTAAGCTAATGGACAATGTTACACATGTATACACAGTCGACTCTCGTTATCTCGAATTCCAAGGACTCACTGAAACACTTCGAGATATCCGTACCTCGACATATTAGAGTTGAGAGAGTGAGGAAAAAAATAAATTGAACAACCACATCTAACAAATGAATATGTAATTTGACTCTTGAAGTTAGAAATATATATATAAAATCATACGGAAAAAAGGAGAAATTGCTCCTTAGGAGCAATTTCTCCTCTTTTCCACATTATTTTGTTACCTATTGTCATAGTTTCATGTTAAAACAGGGACCAGATTTTCACTTCGAGATAATAGGTAATTCGAAATAAGTGAGTTCGAGATAACGAGGTTCGACTGTATATTATAAAGCTCGATAACCATTTGAGCCTCAACGTGGGAAAACATATATTCGTACATATGCACTTATCGAACATTCAGAAGATTATCTGGGTGTATTTTGATTAGCTAAGGCTGCAAAGAATCTTCATGCGGACTAAGAGGATTCTGATCAGACAGCGGAGATGCTCAGGCTGATTTGAGTTTTCGTTGGGCACTCATAACAGAAGGTAGTTTTTTTTCACGTTGCGAATCATAAAGAGATAGTTTATTCTATTGTATTTAAAGCAAACCGTACAGACCATGATCAGATGTTGCGTTCTGTCGCGTCTGATCTGGGTTTACACTATTTGCCTATGTCCCTTTTTATGGGGCGCTGGGCATAAATGGCTTAAAGTCTAATAAGTCCTGTTTTTTAGATTGGTATTTTTAACATCGCCCAGTACGATAGCTTTATATTGTATGCATATGCAATCAAAGAAACTGTCGCAGCAGGAGAGGATCCAAGAGATACTTCAACTGTACTCCGTCGAATGTGGAACAGGACATTTACAGGTAACAGTATTTATTTTGTAATGACATACTACAAATAAATAGTGTGTCCACTACAGTCATAGATGTACCGGTATAGAGCAAATTTATTTAACTGTACGTATCAATAGTTTTATACTGGTTATCATTGAAAACCCGTTAACCAGATTAAAATTTGAAGGACTGTAGAACCTTTACGACATTTACCTTATCTGCTTCCTCTGAAACAGCCATTTTTTTATCCTTAAAGCGGCAATTAAATGTGCATTTACTCTCTCTTGAACAACTGCCAACTTGGGGCCTTCCCTAGCATGACTGTTGTAGTGAAGTTGTGATGTACGGTATTTCTTTTGAACGGTTCGCGAAATAACCGCCTACCTTGAATATTCTTAGAAAGAGATCTAGTGCACATTTTAAAGCATTTGTAAAGCATCACCATGCCATATCAGCTAACGTATGTAAAAAATGTAAGAGAAAAGTCCAGGAGTGCCACAATCACAAACAGCAGCCCTTCCCAGACCCCAAGAGGAAGAGGAAACCGACAATCTAAACAAGCACAAACCGAACAAACGTACGAAAAGCACTAAGATTAGCTCTCTCTTCCCCAAGCGAGGTAATCGCAATACTAAAAGGACTGAAAAACACAAGAACAAAATGACACACGGAAAGACATACAACAAATCGCCTCGTAGAATAAACCACAAAGCAACAAAGAGTAAGACCAACACCGGGATCACCGCCTAAGAACGGTCGGTAGAGCAAACCACCGGGGGTGCGGGGGTTGTGGGGGGGGGGGGGGGGGGTTAAAGCACTTTTACAGCTAGCTAACTTCACCCTGCGTCCCGATGCTACTCTTCATACAGAAGTACATAAAAATTCGGTTCGCATAAAGGCTCCCAACTCAGTCAATGCATCAAAGCGAAAACATAAAAATCAAATTAATCACTATAATAAACAAAGACGAGTACGCCTGGCTAATTCTACTGTATGCCAGAGTAAATGAAAACCAATAGTTGAACCACGGCGGGCCAAGCCAAAGACATATCGTAAAATTGAATAATACAAGGATGTCGTAAACTTCAAACATGACACGGAATAGAAAAAAAACATGCTACATGATGGAGATCTTCCATTAGCTACAGTTCAAAAGAAAAAAAAAACATCGGTTATCCGTATGAATATACAAATCATAACACTCATTTTTAGTGTTGATATGTTTTAAAACTGTTCTGTCCATTTTAAATGCGTTTATATAATCTGAAAAAGATTTCCTGCTGTTAACGTACTGCTTCGTGATATTGATTGTTTTCATTATTTCTCAGAAACAGACTCCGCCAAACAATGTTTGCTTTCTTTTTTCATCAGATTCTTTGTTCAGCATTCGCAAAGCATTTCAGCTTTGAAATAATGGAAGATCACAGTAGCTGTTGTTTCTGTCTGTTAGCACTACAAAGGCTCTAGCACTTACTGGAGGCGATTGGCATTTCGCCTTTTTTACATTCAGCATGCAGCCACTCCATTTTGCTGATACTACCAACCTAATAACTGCTTAAAATAGTTCCATGCTAACGCTGATAACACTAAGTTCTGCATTCAAATATATCAGCCTATTACAGTTTGATGCTTTAAATAGCGAATATAAAACAAAACCAAAGACACTTCAAACGTTTGAAGAAAAGATATTTCAATCATACTGAGTACAATATCGGCGGATGAGTATGAATCAGTAAAACTTGTGCCAAAGCGTGAGTAAAACGTATAACTTGAGCCGCAGTCCTACTAAACACCAAAAATGACCTTTTCCACCGAAAAGGGCCTATCGGGCTTGTCCCGATTAATTTCATGAAAATGTTATCTATGGGACTGAGGTAAACATACCAAAATCGTAGTCCGGAAATCATAAAGTCTATAGATACAAGGCAAAATAAGGAAAGTTCAGACGGACAGACATGGACCCAAAATAAATGGGGTATAATCAGGTATCCATGGAAAGTAAGCATTACTTGGAAAACAAGCTTCGCCCATCATGCCTATCAGCCTAAACAGGGATTTTAAAAGAAATACGGGAATTAATGTCGGGGGATAAGAAATCCGTTTACGACTTGGCTTTGGCAAAAACATCAGATATAAGTCTAGAAACAGCCACATTGCAGGGATTGATTCAGTCATGGTGCCTCCTATAGAACTTCTTAAGTGTCGACACCAGTTTAGTTCGACGCCTAGATATTTGGACGATTTATTAAATATTGACAACTGATTCAATGGTTTGATCAGTCAAATTTATCCTTCAGAGCTTCAATTAAATAAAGCAAATTCTTCTAAAACTGAAGCCCCGTTTTTGGATTTGCATTTGTCTAATTTAGATGGGTTTATTTCAAGCAAAATGTACGACAAACGCGATGCTTTTGATTTTGAGATTGCAAATGTTCCTTAAATGGATAGGGATGTTCCTCGTCGAGCATACTAAGATGTATATATATCGCAACTAATTCGGTTCGCCAAAGTGTCTAGTCATGTTACTGACTTCAACATTCGAAATAAATTGTTAACTGCTAAACTTCTAACTCAGGATTACCATAAACCCTGCAAAGCCTTTTCTAAGTTTCATGGATGTCATTTCGATTTAGTTTCAAAATTTAATGTTGGACTTAAATCTCTTCTGCATTAAGGCTTGTCGGAACCTGAGCTTTACATTACAAAAACACGCCTAGTCAAATATATAAAAAATTTCACCTCCAAAAACTGAAAATTTTCAGATAAAAAACTCTTATATTTTTCATATTTCTGCTAAAAACATAGATTGTGGGTACTCGTTAGAACCGCCTCGGCGAGGCGGTTCTAACGGGTACCACAATCTATGTTATGAGCAGATATAAAAAAAATAATGTATACCCCTGTAAACCCAAGTTTTTCTAGATAAAAGTGGGGTTAAAGGGGTTCAAAAGTATATAGGCGTGTTTTCGTGATGATGGTAACTTAGTATATAAATTCAGAAAAATTATATACATGCACTGATTTTAGCACTAAATGTCGTAAAATCATTCTTCGATATATAAAAATTATGTACAACATAAATGTAATACGACAGACTGCATGCACGGTCGTTAACCCAATCACGGTTAATAACTTGCTTCCCTCTTCGGTTGCACACGGGCGGGTCGTGCCTCAGACACTATGACGGCTCAGGCCTAAAGATTTTTAAGTCAGCCGATTGGTGCCTGATGTTCTGGTCGAGCCCACCGGAGTCAAAATGTTAGTTTTCTTTTGCTTCAGTACTTCAGTTATTTTTTGCTCTCGAGTCTTCATCGGTGTTTCATCTCTGTATTCGTTTGATTTTTATGTTCTCGGAGATGTTGCACCGCTGAGTTAGAAAGTCTTCACACGGACTGAACAAATGTGTGGTGTATACCGTGGCAGACTTAAGGGCGAGGGTTGTGGCCACGTAAATCTCGATTTAAGACCCCTAGTAAAATGTTTACTGACCGTTCGAAGGCGGTGCTTCTGTTGTGGTTTATAATTTTTGTCTTTATATGTCTTCGCATGTATGTCCTTGTGATTTTTTTTATTTTGGATAGCCGTTTGACTAATTTTTGGAAAGAAACTGTGCCATTGGCTTTTTGCTTGTAGTGTTTGATTGTGGCGCATTTGCTTTAAGTGCGTCATTATTTTTCTTTGAAGTCTTATTCGGAAAGTTTTAGGAAACCGTGTCAAATCCGATCATTGCCTTCCTTTCTATTTATCTATCTTATACTCAGAGCAGGCTTTAGCAAATTAACACCGTATGCTGAGGCAGAAGGAATATCATCACGAAAACATGCCTATATAATTTTGACCCCCTTAAACCCCACTTTTATATAGTAAAACTGGGGTTTACAGGGGTATACATTATTTTCCTTATTTCTGCTCAAAAACATAAAGTGTGGTACTCGTTAGAACCGCCTCACCGAGGCGGTTCTAACGAGTACCCACAATCTATGTTTTGAGCAGAAATATGAAAAATATTAGAATTTTTATCTGAAAATTTTCATTTTTTTTGGTGGTAAAATTTCCAATATATTTGAATAGGCGTGTTTTCGTAATGTAATGCTCAGAAACAAGTAACGAAATCCACAAAATGTTAAAATAGTTCAGTGGCATATGCCTACCGTTTTGATTTCAGATTAATGTTTAAAAAAAATAAACAAATTGGTTTACTGTTTACCTGCGTCTTTTTTTAAATTTCAGCGCAAATCCCAACTGTTCTAGAGGCCTATAGAATTTCAGGCACTCGCCCCATTAGCAGCCTCAGTGCTTTGATATTATAAATATTATTTATATTCGAGACGGAGACGGTTGCGCTCATACTTTAATATAAATGAAATATATAAAGACTTGCCTTAAAAACAGCGAACACAGACAAGAACGATTAACAGAATCTCGGTTTCATTAGACCCTTTGTGTGGCAGCAATTGTTTGCAGGGCTGCATAGGTCCCCTAGCACCGACTTAAGCAGAATTCGATTTTCCAAGATATCTGAATTGGCTCAGTCACAAATAAAAATCTGTACTATAATGATAGGGAGACTTTATACCGTACTTAAATAACATACGAAACTGAAACTAGATGTTCGGTTAAAGCGTGGCTTGGAGCATCTAAGTGGTAACATATTTTATTATGATCTTTCATAAAAAATCATTTAAATTGGGTACGTTCATTTGCTATATCTTCTGCTAACTGAACGGGTTCGTTTTCGAAATACTATGAGAATTTGCTGCTAACCGGTCGCGCCGAGTAGTAAGTTTTCCCAGTTGTAGTGCTTTATCAAATATTTTATATTAGTGTCAAATACATACAAAATATATGCAAAAAAACAAACAAAAAAAAAAACAAACAACAAAAAACAAAAAAAAACAACAACTCAGTAACAATTTGAATAAAATAAAAACTTGCTTTATGCTTATAATGACATTGCTTACACCTAACCTTTCCCAAGGTTGAATATTCTCTCCATCACGAAAACATGCCTATATAATTTTGGCCCCCTTGAAACCCACTTTTATACAGTAAAACTGGGGTTTACATGGGTATACATTATTTTTCTTATTACTGTATAAAACATAGATTGTGGGTACCCGTTAAAACCGCCTCGCCGAGGCGGTTCTAACGAGTACCCACAATCTATGTTTTGAGCAGAAATATGAAAAATATCAGAGTTTTTTATCTGAAAATTTTCAGTTTTTGGAGGTGAAATTTTCCATATATTTGAATAGGTGTGTTTTCGTTATGCGTACAACGTTCGACACGAATATAGATTACAAAGAAGGAAAGTTAAGTCATTACGAAAACACGCCTATTCAAATACATAGTAAATTTCACCTCCAAAAACTGAAAATTTTCAGATAAAAAAACTCTGATATCTTTCATATTTCTGCTCAAAACATAGATTGTGGTACTCGTTAGAACCGCCTCGGCGAGGCGGTTCTTACGAGTACTCACAATCTATGTTTTTGAGCAGAAATAAGAAAAATAATGTATACTCCTGTAAACCCCAGTTTAACCGTATAAAAGTGGGGTTCAAGGGGGTTAAAATTATATAGGCGTGTTTTCGTGATGTTGCGCAAGAACAAAGACATTTTTGTAGAGGATTGAATATACCTTAAATACCCTAAATTTACAGACATTTTAACTCCGACTAAAATGGTTCTAAAATTTGAAATCGTTCTTATGAGAATCCGATGTTTTATTTTATAAACTGATAGCGGAATTTTACCACAGACAATCATGGTATAAAATTGTATATTCTGGGCTTTCGACATCACTTGGTGTTTAAATATGAATGCTAAAAAGTATTTGTGAGTGACAGTTTCTAATAAAAAATCATTTGTCGTTTCAGTTTCTTTGCTTTGTCCTCCAATAACCGACCTTTGCAATTTCAATAATAAACTACTTTTATGAAAAAACAAAAACAAAAAAAAAAAAAAAAAAAAAAAAAACAAAAAAAAAAAAACAAAAAAAAAAAAAAAAAAAAAACGAAATAAAAACCAACAACAAAAGGCAACAACAACACAAATAAATATTTGTTTTGTTACTTTCCTCCACTAAACTTTAATTATTGATGTTTCACAAAAATATTGTGAAAATTTAAGACATTACCTTCCACCAATCTATATATCCTATAGATATTTGCTTTTGCAGTTTACTATGTGAACAAATAAAAATATTCGAATTTTGTAGCTACGACAATAGTTTAGCATTGAATAAGGATCATTTTTGCAAAATTTCTACTTTTGATTAAAGTGCCATGCATGAAACCCAACATTTTTAAAAAAAATCGAAAGCAGGTTAAGCAGTTTGGAAATACAGCTGTATCTCTTCTGCTGCTCAAGCGATTAAGTCTAACTACCATCCGGTAATATAATTAGTTTCAGATGCTAAGAGCATTTATTGATTTCAATCATGGAGGGAGACGGTCTATCTTTCACAAACGCACTAAACCACACACACACACACAAATAAACAGAAAGTTTTTACAACAAACTTGCCAAGATAAGAGACAATAAGCTGGCATACAATGTAATGATTGCTAAATAATTAAAAGATATCGCAGCCTTGCAATCAAAGAAACATTTTACAATCTTTGAGCTTTCTAGTAAGGCGCTTTAAGGAGAATCGATATGCTTACAAAAGAGGTAACTTTCAAAATGGGTTTTATCCTTCAACAAAAGGGGTCTACACTGAAAGCAAGACTGCGCTACTCAAAGGCAGCAAAATCTTTTCTTTGAACATAGATGCCCTTTCAGAAGGGGCTTGGTTTGAAGAATTGCAATTAGGAAAAAAAAAGGTAAGAGAAAAGTCCAGAGAGTGCCACAATCACAAACCACAGCCCTTCCCAGACATCAAGAGGAAGGCACAATCAAAGCGCCGTAGGCGCGGGAGGCCTAGGCATCAGAGTAGTCTTCTATTGTCAACAGGTTTTCATAAGCATTTTATTAAAAACTTTCAGTTAGGTATTATTATTATTATAGCTCTCGATACTTTTTCATTCAAAAGGTATGCACACTTTTCTCATTTCTGAATGAAAACATTTGTTGTGGTTCTGATTACAAGCGCCTCGGCACGGCACTTCTAATTAGTACCCAAACATATGTTTTTTATGGAGGAATATGAAAAATATTAATCTGATACCTACCTCCATCCTCTCTTATCTAGAGATATTTTTAGCCTATCTAAAACTTAGTTTAAGTGTGTGTGTGTGTGTTTTTGCTTTAAAATATATTGTGGGATCTGATTGGAATGACCATTCTAATGAGTACCCACAACTTATGTTTTGCGACAAGCAATACCAAAAATATCACTAAAATTAGCTTCTTATTTATGTTGTGAACTACTCATCTTTCGAGATGACAGGTAATTATAGCCCAAGTCATAATCAATGCGTTGTAGGCGCTGGAGGCCTAGGCATCAGATTGTCAACAGGTTTTCGTAAGTATTTTATTTAAAACTTTCAGTAAGTAGTTATTATTATTATTATAGCGCTAGATACTTTTTTCGATCCAAAAGTATGCACGCTTTTCTTATTTCTCAATGAAAACATTTGTAGGGGTACTGATTACCAGCGCCTCGGCACGGCACTTCTTACGAGTACCTAGACACCTAATATGGTTTTTATGGCGGAACAAGAAAAATGTTAATCTGATACCCACCCCCATTCCCTCATATCTAGAGATATTGTTAGCCTATCTAAAACTTAGTTTAAGTGTGTGTGTTTTTTTGCATGAAAATATATTGTAGGATCTCATTAGAATGGCCATTCTAATGAGTACCCACAACATATTTTTAACAACAAACAATACCAAAAAATATCACTAAAACCATCTTCTTATTTACGTTGTGAACTACTCATCTCTCGAGATGACAGGCGATTTTAGCCCAAACATCCAACATTTTGAAATATTTGCGTATTTTTTTTTTTTATTTCTGAGCTTTGACAATTCCTGTTTTCTGGGAAAAAAATAAGGAAAGTATTATCAATTTAACATTGGCTGAATATTCCCAGAGAGTGGTAATGGTAAAAGACAAACCTCAATTATGCCTGTGTAAAAAACGGGTCTAATCTCCAGAAAGTAATTCAAAGATTTGAGGCACTATACTGTTTCAAACATCAAAATTGGTCAACATTTTCTTCAGCTTTTCAGATATGCAAGTACTCATACTTTTCCGTTCTACTGTCGGCTATATCCGTAAACAATTGTGTTTACCTCAGTGCTACAACCATCACAAAACATGCCTATATAATTCTGACTCCCTTAAACCCCACTTTTATATAGTAAAACTGGGGTTTACAGGAATATATATTATTTTTCTTATTTCTGCTCAAAAACATTGTGGGTACTCGTTAGAACCGCCTCGCCGAGGCGGTTCTAACGAGTACCCACAATAATGTTTTGAGGAGAAATATAAAATATATCAGTTATTTTTATCAGAAAAAATTCAGTTTTTTTAGGTGAAATTTTCTATATACGAGTTTGAAGAGGCATGTTTTCGTTATGTCATTAATTTGCAGTTATGAATAATCCCATGAGGGGCAAAATTCTTAATCAAACAGTTTCGTATGATTAACAACGCACATCTATTAAAATTTGTTGTTTTTTAGCCGATATGTCTTTGGCTTGGTCCGCCGTGGTTCAACTATTGGTTTTCATTTACTCTGGCATACAGTAGAATTAGCCATGAGTACTCGTCTTTGTTTATTATAGTGATTAATTTGATTTTTATGTTTTCGCTTTGATGCATTGACTGAGTTGGGATCCTTTATGCGAAACGAATTTTTATGTATTTCTGCATTAAGAGTAACATTGGTACCCAGAGTGAAGTTGGGTAGCTGTAAAAGTGCTTAAAAAAACCCCGGTGGTTTACTCTACTGACCTTTCTAAGGCGGTGGTCCCGGTGTTAGTCTTAAGTTTGTTGCTTTGCGGTTTATTCTACGAGGCGATTTGTTTAATGTCTTACCTTGTGTCAGTTATTCCTCATGTTTTTCAGTCCTTTTAGCATTGCGATTACCTCGCTTGGGGAAGAGAGTGCTAATCTTAGTACTTTTCGTACGTTTGTTCGATTTGTGCTTGGTTGGATTTGTCGGTTTCCTCTTCCTCTTGGGGTCTGGGAAGGGCTGCGGTTTGTGATTGTTGCACTCCCTGGACTTACCTGTTTTAACCTAATTATTCTGTTCAAACCCAAATACACATGTATTTTAATTTTCACGAGTCGTTTTCTTTCCTTTCAGCGTAGTGGGATGCAGTAGTGTGCACTTTTACTCGTGTTTTTTTCTGTAAATACTTTGATAGCGGTTAAATTTTGGTACGACTACTTTGACCTTCGGCTTGGCAAGTCAAGCCCAAGCTAAAAATTGTGTCTCTTCTGAAAAGGGCGGAAAACTGCACGGCTTGTTGATATGTCTAAATATTGCTTTATGAGAGAAAACAGTATAGATCCTGATCAGACGTCGCGTTATGTAGCGTCTATTCTTAGTCTTGTCTGTCTACTCAGACCTAATCAGTATAAATATAATAGGATATCACATCAGACCAATTTGTTTGAGCATGTCCTATATGCCAGCGGCAATACAGTGAACCAAAACAATATTAGCCGGGTCAGAGCATTTCTTACAAGATTTCAGCAAAGACCGAGAACAGCCTGCACATCCGCGCAGGCTAGTGAAAGTTCGTGGTCCGCCTGAGGACGCTTTGGATCCCTGGCTACCACAAATAGTGCCCTGGGACGATTCTGATCAGACTGCGTTAATGTGCAACCTGATCGGAGACTTCGTGGACGCAATCTTGTAATAAATGCTATGTCCCGGCTGATATTAACTATGAACGCATTTCAGGTATTGGAGGAATGACTTTTATAAATGAGAACGGAGACAGGGAAACTGACTTCACTTTATTAGATTTAGCGCCGGAAACAGGACAGTTTGAGGTAAGTACGAACTAAATGCATAGTCAAATTTGCAGTCAGATACATAGGCAGGTTTACCATTCATTTTAGTTTGAAGGAACAGTCATCGCTGTGTCAAAACTGGTTTGTTATTTCATCATAGGTACTTTACCCTTTCTGGTCCTGTGGGATCACTGAGTCAATGCACTCCTCCGCATCTCTTACATGGACAAGCCAATATGGATAGAATTTTAAAAGAAAACGTGTAAAGTTTGTCTTAAGACAAACTTTACACGTTTTCTTTTAAAATATAGGTAAGATAAAATGCAATGCATGTCTTACTTTTACCGTTTAATGATTACCTGTATTTTCGCTTTCATTGGTTATTAGGCACTTTTTGTGGAGAGTCAGCTTGGAAACGTTGAAAACAGAAATTCACTCAAGCGGGCGATAGGAGACGCAAACAGTTGTAAATTATATTTCTGAACAGACTGACTTATACCGGGTATGCTTAAATCGCATTAATTTACGTGCTCTTTCTCTCACAGGTTAAAACTTAAGGAATAAAATGCACACATTCATGTTGTTGAAAGAGTATGATTTTAAATAAAAAAACAAATTATCATTTTGTAACATCTACATAATTATTTGGTCCTTGACGGATAAACATTACAAATAAATAAAAATAAAACAGGGTTCATGGCTAGGACGGTTTTGTTGTTGTTCGACGGATATTATATACATAAAAAGCAATGCAAAGCAACACAACCAGCTCTATCTTCCCCAGTAAAGTGATCACAGTATTTCCTGAGTATACCGTTTACGGTTACAACTCCGATAAACATACGAAAACCCTAGCAATAATGTATTTACGAGAGTTGCCAATCATGAGAAAATATATATACTGTATTTTTAAATTAAATGCGCATTAGGACATGTTACATACAAACCAATGATTACATTTTCAATAAATTTTGTTTTATGTCCTTTTGTCGTTTTCAAATGACATTATGACGTCTTAACTCATCACACGGTAAACAATGTTCTCTCAGAATTATAAGTTCTATTTCCTGCGGATATTTTTTAATCGTTCCAGATATGAGCCGGGCAACAGTGTTTCTTACAAGATTGCAAGTGTGCCCAGCAAAGACACAGATCAGCAGGCTGATTTGAAAACGCTTTGGATCCTTGGCTACTCATAGAGTGCTCTGCGAAGACTCTGACCTGACTGTGTAGCTGCCTAATCTGATCTGTGTAGGAAATGCTATACCACGACTCAGTTAATTATATATTTTGTAAATTTAGGTGGTTGCCCAATATCTAGGCTACACTGGCACATTTGAACTATTACCTGATGTACCAATACACTGGCCCAACTCTGACAGTCCCCATCCCAACAAGCCACCTTGCGGATTTGTAGGTGAACTCTGCAAGACATTCAGTAAGTAATTTACATATTGTTTTCAGGACCAATGTATAGGACATGCCCTGTTTTAGCTAAAAGTCAAAAAGACTTTCAAACCGAATTCTGCTATTTATATACTCAATGATTATGCGGCTTGAGAACAGGGAAATGAGAACTAGTGAGAGAATTAGTGCTTTTCATATGTATGTTCGGTTTGTGCTTGTTTAGATTTGTCGGTTTCCTCTTCCTCTTGGGGTCTGGGAAGGGCTGCGGTTTGTGATTGTGGCACTCCCTGGACTTTTCTCTTACCTTTTTTGTACTACTGTTAAAAAACATTGGATAAGATACTATGATACTGTTTACAAAAGGGACGGAATTAACTAGTTCTGGTCAATTATAAATTCTAATGGTGTTCTCAATAAATTTAAATCTAAAAACTTTCTGGCTTCTAAATTGTCTATATATGACTTTTTCTACACTGTATTCTACGTTACCTCATCATCTTATAAAAGATATTCTAATTGATTAAATTAACCGAACGTTTATTCGGGAGAATACTCAATATTTGGCTTGCAACGAAGAATGGTCTTTCTCACTTCTGATGTATACAATAATCACAATTTATGGTCGTGTTAAAAAGTCTGTGATGCCCTTGTTTATCTTTTGGATAATATTTTATTAGATTTGGAACTAAACTTTATAGGCAAATTATTGGTATTCCGATGGGAATTAATTGTGTTCCTCTTGTTGCAGATTTGTTTCTTTTTTGTTATGAGAGAAATTTCATGAAGTCTCTCACACTCGAAAATCAGGCTGACATTATTGAGGCTTTCAATTCAACTTCAAGATACCTTGATGATTTATTAAATATTGACAATACTTACTTTGACCAAATGGTTGACCGGATATACCCTACAGAACTCCAATTAAATAGAGCTTCCGATACCGAGGCACCTTTCTGGGATTTGAATCTATGTATTTCTAATGGTACGGTTTCCACCAAGATCTATGATAAACGGGACGATTTTGATTTTGATATAGTCAATTTCACTTTTCTGGATGGCGATGTGTACCTCATATGGGGTATACATATCTCAACTTATTAGATTCGCCAGAGCTTCTTCAAATCTTAATGACTTTAACTACCGTAATAAAGCCCTTACTGCCAAACTTCTTAGGCAGGGCTATCGTTCTTTTAAACTTCGCAAGGCGTTTTCGAAATTTTATCACAGACAGAGTGCCTTGTTAGAAAAATATAGCGTCAGTCTGAAAACACTTCTGCAACAAAGTATATCGGAACCACAATTTTACTTAGTGTACAGATTTAGAAAAAATGTAGGTAAATCTAACTTTTTGGAGCAATTCAGAAAACTCGTTAAACTTTAACCAGGGGTTTGGGGCTTGACGATATGTCTTTGGCTTGGCCCGTCGTGGTTCAACTATTGGTTTTCATTTACTCTGGCATACAGTAGAATTAGTCATGAGTACTCGTCTTTGTTTATTATAGTGATTAATTTAATTTTTGTGTTTTCGCTTTGATGCATTGACTGAGTTGGGAGCCTTTATGCGAACCGAATTTTTATGTGTTTCTGTATTAAGAGTAGCATCGGGACCCAGGGTGAAGTTAGCTAGCTGTAAAAGTGCTTTAAACACCGCGGTGGTTTACTGTACTGATACTGACCGTTCTAAGGCGGTGGTCCCGGTGCTAGTCTTACTCTTTGTTGCTTTGTGGTTTATTCAACGAGGCGATTTGTTTTATGTCTTTTCGTGTGTCATTTTGTTCTTGTGTTTTTCAGTCCTTTTAGTATTGCGATTACCTCGCTTGGGGAAGAGAGAGCTAATCTTAGTGCTTTTCGTACGTTTGTTCGATTTGTGCTTGTTTGGATTTGTCGGTTTCCTCTTCCTCTTGGGGTCTGGGAAGGGCTGCGGTTTGTGATTGTAGCACTCCCTGGAATTTTCTCTTACCTTTCTTTGAACCATTTTCAGTGAGATCATTGAGCACAATGACCCTATTCTTTGAAAATAACCTCTTACTGCCTCAGGCACTAGGAGGCGCGAGCAGTGTTCCCAATGATAATTACATTCGGACGCAAACGAATGGAGGCAAAAAAACCCCCAAAAAACTAAGCTTCCTATTTCAGTTTTTAAGGTGCACTTTGCCTTTAAAGGACCCATTCTCCTTAGAATCTATAGTTACTTAGCGGCTTGCTTATATACTGAGATATAATCATTATTTTATGATATCTGATTTTGATGTCATATATTCTACTTTCAGCGTTTCCATTGATCGGCAGTGTCGCACTTGGTTTTTCGGCAGTAATTTTTGTCATCGTCGTGGCAGGGATTTTGTATTTGAGGTAGGAGAAAGTTTATGTGCAAGCTATAATATTGTAGATGTTTGCACAGAGGCGTATTGCCGACCAAATACATATAAACCACCAAGCAAAATAACCATATTTGTTCTAAGTATTTGGAAAGATAGGCAAGAACAAACGCATTCTGCGGCTTTTCATCGGGATCTGCACTGTTTGTCAGTAATCCAGCATCTTTAAGAACCATCAAAAGATATTGTAAACAGCTAAAAAAAAAAAAAAAAAAGCAGTGTGGATGTACATTTGAATCAGCCTCATTGTAGCCAAACTACTAGCGATCTGTATCAAACCTAGAGTAAACTACGATATATTATTCACAAAGCGATAATTTATTATACCCTTCCAAGCCTTGCTCAAGGCCAAGTTCAACTTCAATCACAGTAATGTAGACAGGCCTTCAAACAGATGCGCACAAAGTGAAATTTACAACTGATAAATGCATTATGACCACAGGCGCTTGAATTTTAATCCCGGCGATTTCTTTAATCCCTTTTACTTGTCAACAAGTTATTATAGAAGCTGTCTCGGAATAGCCAAAATCACACATCACGAAAACACGCCTATATAGTTTTGACCCCCTTAAACCCCAATTTTATATAGTAAAACTGGGTTTACAGGGGTATGTATTATTTTTCTTATTTCTGCTCAAAAACATAGATTGTGGGTACTCTTTAGAACCGTCTCGGCAAGTCGGTTTTAACGAGTCCCCACAATCTATGTTTTGAACAGAAATATGGAAAAAATATTGGATATTTTTTTGTCTGAAAATTTTCCTATTTTGGTTGTTAAATTTTCAATATATTTGAAGAGGCGTGTTTTCGTAATGAGACCAGGTCCTGTAAATGGCATCAAACCTTAAGAGATAGCACGTAAACCTCAAACCAGGTAAGAAAAAAGGCCAGGGAGTGTCACCATTACAAGCCGCAGACCTTCCCATACACCAAGAGGAAGCGGAAACAGACAAAACGAAATAAGCGCAAATCGAACAAACGTACGAAAAGCACTGAGCACAAACCAAAGAAAAACAACTAACTCCGTCTTTTCATGCACGCTCATCACAATGCTAGATAAGATCCACTAAGCACAACAATAGGACAAAGAACAGGGTTGAAAAAGATAGTGATGGAAATTCAAAAGCAATACCGCAGAATACCTCACATTTGAAGATAGTTTAAGGGTTGTCGGCAGAACTTTTTGTGTCTGTGTTCTGACATATGTGAGTTCAGTTTCGCATCATTGTCCACATAAAAATGCCATCTGCAGTTAACATAAAAATCGTAACTCTTTTAAATACAGTATTCTACTTTTACGTGCACTATTCATTATGCGTTCATTCTTATATACATTTAAGCCATTACGAAAACATGCCTATGTATATATACTGAAAGTTTTACCACCAAAAATTGAAAATTTTTAGATAAAAAATTATAATATTTTTTATATTTCTGCTCGAAACATAGATTGTAGGTACTCGTTAGAACCGCCTCGACGAGCCGCCTCGACGAGGCGGTTCTAACGAATACCCACAATCTATGTTTTTGAGCAGAAATAATAAAAATAATGTATACCCCTGTAAACCCCAGTTTTACTATATAAAAGTGGGGTTTAAGGGGGTCAAAATTATATAGGTATGTTTTCGTGATGTTTAGAACTCTACACGCAACATCATCAGACGAAATCTAGAGACATTTTTTTTTCACAAAAAGGACACTTCAAAGACACTTTGAAAACAGAACAAACAGACGAGAAGAAACGGCAACAGAAATACCGCATATGAACTGCCAAGTCTTATTTCACATAAACAATTAGAAAAAAAGAACTCTTAAATTCTGTTTGCTTTTGTTATAGTAATCTGGTTAAGAATAATCTTTTAGCTTGGAACCACTCTAATATGATTTCGCAACGCTTAGCTCTAATTTTTTCATTACAAATATTTCCGTAAGTTTTTTCGAGAATTTAAATACAGCTACATGCATAAATAAAGAAAGATTCTTGATTTATTGTGGACTGAGATAATTTCCTCCGATTTCCTACTTTGTATGCTGAAAAGAGAAAGTCGGTGAGGGTAATGGTGGTAGGGAAGGGAAAACAGATAAATAATAATATGTTACGTAGTAAGCATTAACAAATATTCATCTCTTTGCTAATAAACTGGCAGTCCGAGAAAACAGTACTACCGAAACAATTGATTCAGTCTTTTTGGTAGCAATTATCATTAATTTACTGTCAGACAGCACTGTATATATCTTATTCATTTACCCTGAATACTGGACAGGGCCAGGCGTGTTTGTTCAAATATGTATTCTCAGCTAACACTGATCATAGTCTGCAATGACTGACTGAAAGACCACTTGAGAACTTGTGACAAATGGAGTTCTTTAACAGGAAATGCGTAGTTAGACATTAAGATGTCCAAATATTTAGGGTAAATACGACAGTTGTACAGAAGAATAATTGCAGCATGCTCTTAATTGGTTGTAATCTTTTGATTTGTATATTTTTTTCTTAAGACATATACATGCAGAAGCCGCGATTCAGAGTGATTGGTGGCGCGTGAAATGGGAAGATGTTAAAACACAGAATAAATCGACGTCAATTTCAGCTGGAATGAAAGTAAGTTAAAAAACTATGATATAATAAAGAGATTTTCTATACTCAAGAAAAGGATATAGGACAGGCACATGGTATAATAAGCATCATGTGTACCTTAACTCTGAAACGACCACAAAATGGTAACAGTGTAAAATGTCAATTAAATTTTATCTGTCTCTTGCATAAATCCACGCACATAAACGAGTCCAGTGAAACTTCCTATAATTTCTTTTTGACGTTTATTTTACTACACTGCAGCTGGTGTTAGTGCCGATTGGCGGCGGTAGAACGTCTCCCCGTACATCACCATAAGGTAGATTATATTTCATTTCCTTTGGGATCATTGGGCCCATTGTGGTGTATTTGAAAATGGAATTCTGCTTATGTATACGCTAAAGTGCGTAAGCAGTCTTGCAAACTTCATTACTGCTTATAAAGTGTCAATAAACTGAGACTCCCATTTCCTTATCCGTAGTGTGTTCTTTGTTTCCAAAGGCAATCGTTTTGACGTTTATTTTACGGAATTACAGGTGCACTTTAAAGGAAAAGACACACTTAAAGCAAAGTGTTCTTAAATCTCTAGCTTTAGAAAGCAAGCATTTATGTGCAATTTTGATCAAAATCTGTTAAGAAATAAAACTATATTGTATTTTATATTTTATATAACCGTGAGCATGGACGCTGTCATTTTAAATTAGATATTTGATTTTTTTAGACACCAATTAAAGTTGCCTGTTGACAGGTATATTATGCCTATGTGAATTAGTTGACAGTGTATATGCAAATGAACACATTAAAGTTATACAACAACAAAATATTGTTTATTTCAAATGTGATTGATTCATTTTTTGGCATATTTAATTAGGTGGTTATGATGTCACTAGCTCACAAACATGGCGGCTTCCGTGTCAGTATTTTCTAGAATTTAAACATCCAATAACTCTCTTATTTTTCGACCGCATTTTATAGTTGTTTTACAAACTACTCAGGTCATCGTGCTCTTTATTTTCTAACCTGCTTTTTATTAGATGTGCTTTATCTTTTAAGCATTAAATATCGTAATCAGCAAATCATTGAATGATGTCGGAACAACACGTGGCATTCTATAAACAGCCTTTTTATTTTCGGTTTTAATGCGTTTTCTGCGGTATATATCCATACCAAAATTTGGCTTGGCCCGCTGTAGTTCAATTATTGGTTTTCATTTACTCTGGCACACAGAAGAATTAGCCATGAGTACTCGTCCTTGTTTATCATGGTGATTAATTTAATTGTTATGTTTTTGGTTTGACTGATTTGATGCATTGACTGAGCTGGGAGCCTTTATGTATTTCTGTATTAAGAGTAGCATCGGGACCCAGGGTTAAGTTGGCTAGCTGTAAAAGTGCTTTAACCACTTTGTGGTTTATTCTACGAGGCGATTTATTTTTAGTTTTACCTGGTGTTAATTTGTTCTTGTGTTTTTCAGTCTTTTGAGCATTGTGCTTACCTCGCTTGGGGAAGAGAGAGCTAATTTTAGTGTTTTTCGTACGTTTGTTCGATTTGCGCTTGTTTGCTTTTGTCTGTTTCCTCTTCCTTTTGGTGTCTGGAAAGGCCTGTTGCTTGTGATTGGGACACTCCCTGGACTTTTCTCTTACCTTTCTTACTTATGAAGAGCTTATGAAGAGACTCAATCAAACAGAGTCTCCGAATTTATTTTGTGTGTTCTTCGTTTCCAAAGGCAATCCATTTTCACTTTTATTTTACCTTTATGTACAAAATTATATTGAAGTCAGCCGTTTACTATATATTCATATTATACAGTGAACATCACCAATATCAATGTACCGTTTCACTTTTATTTGTTTTAAATCGGCACCCTTTCTGATACGCACTAATTTACCACCAGTAGTTACTACCACCCTGGAAATAGTTATAGACATTTTGTATTGTATACATAGCGTCAAAATTGAATCACTGTTTACATAACATTTATTGTTATATACTCCTGTCTTCAAAGTGTCCACATATTCAGTTTACATGTACCAGATGCACTCAGTTGCTACAAATAATTGTAGTCCTAACAGCTTAATTGACCCGGAGACGTATTTTAATACTGCCAAAAGGTCTGCAAATGATTTTGTGGAGTCCTATTCTAAATATTATGTTGTACCTCATACCAGCAGAATTTGCCGATATAAAAATGCAATATATTTGATGCTGATGGATCCTGTGTTTATCTTTTGTCTAGCTGGTGTATACATATGAGGAAAAATATAATAATGAAAAAAAACAATAAACATGGAGCAAAACCAATGAAGACCAAGGCGAGAAACAATCCTTGTGCTCATAAATATTATCAGTTACAGATGGAGTTTACATCATGTTAATGCAGCTTTAAGTTACTCTTTTGAAAACTTATATAAAGAGCGTCAAAATGCGCTCCATTATGTAGAAAAAATATCTGTAAAGATTTTGTGAGCGTCATCCTTACTAGAATAGATTTCAAGACTACATTTAACCAATGGTAGCAAAATAGCTTTTTAAATGCCATGTTGCAACAAGTTCATCAATTTATTTAGTAAGCCAATGTCAACAACGTCAGAGTTTTGGGAAATTAACGGAAATTGAAAGCACAAACCGAAAGTACGCAATACATTATATATAAGTGAAAAAGCCTTGAGGCACCAAAAGAAGAAGAGATGTGGACAAAACAAACATCAAGTATAAAACAAATGACGCACGAACAACAACAAAGTAGCCGATATCGAACGCTCACGTAGAAAAAGCTCTCGCAGAAAAACTGCTGGGGCGCTTAAACAAGTTCTTATTTTGAAACTTATTTTGGATAGCCGTTTTGGCCATTTTCTGGGGAAAGAAACTGCCTTTTTGGCTTGTAGTGCCGTTGCTTTAAGTGCTTCCTTCTTTCCCTTTGGTGTCTTGGACGGAAGGTGTTAGGTAATTGTATCGATTTTTGATTATTGCCTTCCTTTCTATTTACTCGCACGACAAGATGAAGTGAACATTCTATATAAGCTGTAAACATCGTTTAGCAGTAATCTATACTATTTTAAAGAAGAAAAATGAAACTGAACTGAGTTTAGAGTGTTTTCAGCGTCTTTTATCATAAATCAACATTATTTTAAACAAAGATTAAGTAAGCATTCCATATTAGCTGCCAGCATCATTTTCAGTATCAGTTTGCACATAATGACAAAATACGTTGCCCATTTTGTTTCTGTAGTAATAATAACACAACGGATTCCAGTATAAAAGGTTAATCTTAAAATCGCAAATATATACAATTTATTGCATTGCATTTCGCGAAACTGGCATGCTTCTACCAAGGCCTAGTTAATACTTAAGCTACATAATACATTTAAGTTACTGCTTTTATATAGCAGTTAACAGAATCTGTTTAGCAATATCTAGGGTAGATGGACTCTCAAGCCCTGGTCGGCAATCCATCTAGGAGTTGGCAACTCCAAACAAAAACCTGCATACCTGGATTTGCCTGTTCCAGTTATGTAAAGTCTGCTTCGGCAGCTGGGGCGGAAGAACTCATTACTATGATTCAACGGTCCAAGTGGAGCATGGAGAGCATGACAAGGCAGAAAAGAAGTTATGATCATCCACTGCATCCGGGCTTAGCTCCAGATGTCTTGATACTGTCTTGCCTCTGGATCCAGCTAGGTCAGGATGAGAGAGTGAGGTTGACTCTGCGCGCCTCTCCCTCACTATAATTCAATTCACAGCGCATTTCATCTTAATCAGCAACACACATTAATGATGAAGCTATCAACAGACTACCACAGGTGGAATGTAATCCGTTGCTTGATAAGCTCCCAACCGTCTCTGAAACAGTGAAAGCAATAAAACTCCTGTCATCTGGCAAGGCTCCAGGATCAGATGCAATACCTGCAGAGATCTACAAAGCAGGAGGTCCTCCAGTTGCATAGAAACTGACAGAGTTATTTCACATTATGTAGAGAAAAGAAGCCATCCCTCAAGAATTCAAGAATGCAACAATTATCCACCTATTCAAAAGGAAAGGGAATCCTGAAGTCTGTGACAACTGGGACAATCATTAAGGCATCTCTTTATTGTCAATTGCTGGGAAGATTCTTGCTAGGGTCCTACTGAACCGATTGAATGAACACCTTGAACGGTCAGGGCTTCTACCAGAAAGCCACTGTGGATTCAGGAAAAACAGAGGAACAATAGACATGATCTTCACAGCGCGACAGATTCAAGAAAAATGCCAGACACATAATGCGGACCTCTACATGACCTTTGTCGACCTTACCAAAGCATTTTACACAGTCAGTCGTGAGGGACGTTGGAAAATTATTGCAAAGTTTAGTTGTCCTGCCAAATTCATAGCAATGGTGCGGCAGTTCCATGATGGTATGCTTGCAAGGGTCCAAAATGATGGCAAGTTTTCTGATCCATTTCATGTAACAAATGGCGTTAAGCAAGACTTTGTACTAGCTTCAACACTATTCAGCATGATGTTTTCAGCCATGTTTACAGATGCTTTCCATGATGGTGACAATGGTATACCTATTAGATATCGCTTTGATGGGAAACTTTTCAACCTAAGAAGGTTGCAAGCTAAATCTAAGGTGCAGACAGAGATGCTAAACGAGTTCCTCTTTGCTGATGACATGGCAAAGGGAGCTCCAACAGAAGAGAAAATGCAAAAAAAATGTGGATCAAGTATCTGATTCATGTGACAGCAATGATCTCACAATCAGCATAAAAAGACTGAGGTAGTATATCAGCCAGCACCTGGAAAGCGTTACAAGGAGCCTACCATCACAGTGAAAGGTCAACGACTGCAAGTGGTAGACAAGTTCACCTACCTTGGAAGCACATTGTCTAGAGTTGTGCACATTGATGAGAAAGTCAATGCAAAAATTGCCAAAGCTAGTGCAGCATTTGGCCGGCTACGTGGAAGTATTTGGAACGGACGTCGAATAAGACTTGACACAAAGCTAAAAGTTTATAGATCGGTAGTGCTGCCAACACTATTATACGCATGCGAAACTTGGACAGTTTACCAACGGCATGCCAAAAGACTGAACCACTTTCATACTTAGAAAACTTCTAAAGATCAAGTGGCAAGACAGGATTCCAGACACAGAAGTCCTGTAAAGGGCAGGGATGCATAGTTACATTGTCTACTGAAATTGGCACAGTTAAGATGGACAGGCCATGTTACCAGAATGCCTGATGAACGTTTGCCAGAGAAAATCCTCTATGGAGAACTCCAAGTAGGAAAACGCTCCCATGGTGGTCAGAAGAAGCGATACAAGGACACCCTCAAAGCCTCCCTTAAAGACTTCAACATACCAACAGAGTCATGGGAACAGATTGCACAAGATCGTACAAAGTGGCGAGGCCTCAAACAAAGGGGAGCTGGTGAATACGAAGAAAAAAGTTTCAGCGAAGCGGAGCAGAAACATGCACAGCGGAAAGCCAGAGCTAAGGCATCACCAACAGAGCTTTCTTCCTCAGACCTCTCTTGTTCTATCTGCAACAGGCAGTTTAGATATAGGATTGGTCTCATCAGCAATCTTAGAACAAACAAATAATAACACATCACACAGTTGATTAGGATTGGTCATTGTCAGTAATGACAGACGAACAAGAAGTTAATAATTAATTAGTTCCAAATATACAAAATCTTGCACATTCAAATAACGCTATAGAAAAGAAAGAAAATAATGCTTAAAGCAGAAACCAGAATGTTTGTTTCTCATATGTATATTTAACTACGAATTTAAAAGCGTATCCTGGTGAACTGTCTGAAACTGATTAAAAACATCATGTGCAAACTGTATTTCCAATACAGCTTATACCGTTTTCTTATGTCATGCATTAAAATGTTCAGTGAAACGGATTGACACCAAAAATGTCTGACTTCAGTTCCAATATGGCTGTTAAGATAAACCTGTAAGAGAACGCTTGTTTTGGAAATTTAACAATATTGTTTTTATTGATACATTCTCAATTTTACCATCTTTCGGACGTTTGTGCTTGTGATATTTCTATTATATTATTTGTATAGAATACAATTTTATACTTATGTAATTCTTTAAAATGCATGCAGAGGGAGTTTTCTGTGATTTTTCATACCCACAATTTTAAAGAATTTGTTGACGGACTACACTCGTTAAGTATGTATGAAGACCAAACACAATAAGTCAAGTAATTTCCGTAAACAAAAATGTTCATCGATATTCCATAAAGTCAGAGCCATTTAACAAAACTGCAACAAGAAGTTTTAATATTCATTTCTCATTTATATTTCCACATCAACTGTACAAATCATTCTATCGCTAGTCGGGTGTATATACCTGTTTAGTATACATTTAACATTACTTACAGTTGCTAGGCGAAAGTTGAAAACAGTACAATACAAAATGCATGCAGTACGTCAAAATGTAATTAGTTTCAAATTGTTATACAGTGGTTTGTATCATGCAATATCCTATATTTAAATATAAAAAAAATCAGCCTTATATCTTTCCGAATGGATTTGTTTTTGTTCCATCAAAATATGAGAAATAAGAACCATGACTGTATAAGTAACTAGATGTGTAATCACTGCTTGAATCTCTGGTCTTTGGGAAATAACAAATGATAACTAGAATTTGTTTTTTTTTTTCTACAAAAAACATAGATGTCTTGTACCGTATTGTACAGCGAACATTTATATTAACCCATGAGATTTCAAGGTAAAAAACTCAAAAAGTGTATATGCAATAATTATGGTTCTTATACTTTGCACGTTGCCTAATGTTGATTGATATTCAATTAAAGTTTCGTGAAGATATCTTGAACGGTTTTTAAGCTATAGAGTGGACACGTTTTATTATGACGGACGTAGTTCCAAGGAAAATAATTCAAAAGTATAAAAACAACAATTATCGTTCTTGCGCTTTGCACATTGTCTAATGTTGATTGATATTTACATGAAGTTTCTTGAAGATGCCTTGAACAGGTTTCAAGTTATAAAGCGAACACGATTTTGTGCCGGACAAAGATCCAATAATAATAATAAATTCAAGAGTTATGGTTCTCGCGCTCTGCACATCGTCTAATGTTATTTGATATTTATATGAAGTTTCATGGACGTAGCTTGCACGGCTTTTAAAGTGTAGAGCGGAAACTATTTTGTGGCAGAGTCCATAGGAAATAACTCAAAAAGTGTAAATGCAAGAGTTACGGTTCTTGCGTTGTGCACGTCGTCTAATGTTGATATATATATATATATATATATTTATATATATATATATATATATATATATATATATATATATATATATATATATATATATATATATATATATATGTGTGAAGTTTCATGAAGATAGCTTGAACGGTTTTGAAGCTTTAGAGCGATTTTGTGACAGAGTCCAAGGAAAATTACCCAACAAGTATAAATGCTAGAATTATTGTTTTTCGGTTCTGCACGTCGTCTAATGTTGATTGATATTTATGTGAATTTTCGTGAAGATAGCTTTTAGTGTTTTCAAATTATAGACCGGACACGATTTTGTGACACAGTCCAAGGGAAAAAAACTCAAAACGTATAAAGGCAAGAGTTATGGTTCTTGTGCTCTATACGTTGTCTAATGTTGATTGATATTTATATGAAGTTTCGTGAAGATAGCTTGAACGGTTTTCAAGTTTTAGAGCGGACACGATTTTGTGACAGAGTCCACGGGAAATAACTCAAAAAAGTATAAAAGCAAGAGTTATCATTCTTGTGCACTGCACGTCGTCTAATGCTGATTGAAATTTTGTGAAGACAGCTTTAACGGTTTCTAAGTTATTGAGGGGACACGATTTTGTGACAGTCCAAGGGAAATAACACAAAAAGTATAAATGCAAGAGTTACTGATCTTGCGCTCTGCACGTCGTCTAATGTTGATTGATATTTATATAAGGTTTCTTGAAGATCCCTTGAATAACTTTCAAGTTATACAGCCGACACGATTGTGACAGACAGACAGACGCCCGTTGGAGAAACAATATGTCTCCCAACACTAAAAGGGAAAGGTATAATTACATTACCTATAATAAAATGTAAAACGTTTTTCAGCACAGTGTTGACGAATCTCTTTCATTAGCCCCGGCTTTAGCAGCTGTACAGACCAAAGCTATATATAAGGTATAGTACCAATGCGATTTCTGCAAGTAGGCACACTAACGCACACATAAACGCGCACACACGCACACACACATTTATACATACATACATACATACAGCTATGTCAAAATACGTGCAGCAGAGTCAAATAGAAAATACACAAATAGCCAAAGGGCTGTTTCCTTGCTTGGATTCATTGCAATTTGTTGCAAAATGGTGTACGAGAACGGTCTAGAGCAGACTGCACTGAAGCCTACGCTCATATAGACATAGAATGTCTCGTAAATAATGTTAATATCTGATACTACCACCACTATTTTGCTAATGACTTCTAAAATTCGTCGCCGCATATAATTTACGTAGCATTAAATGATGTAGAAATATAAAACCAATCCACCTGTAATGCGTAGCTTAGATCATATAAATTATAAACAGCATATCTTGATCTTACTCTGCTATTATTGGCTATTTGTGTATTGTTTTGACCCTGCTGCACATTGACGCGCCGTCAGGTTCAACAAAATTCAAAACAATAACATAATCATATTGAGCGGAAAAGCCTTGGCGAGGCGGTTCTAACGAGTACCCACAATCTATGTTTTGAGCAAAACTATGAAAAATATCAGATATTTTTATCTGAAAATTTTACTTTTTTGCGGGGTTTCAAAGTCTTTAAAATATTTGAATAGGCGTGCTTTGTTGTATGTTTTTCCATGTGTCATTTTGTTCTTGTGTTTTTCAGTCCTTTTAGTATTGCGATTACCTCGCTTGGGGAAGAGAGAGCTAATCTTAGTGCTTTTCGTACGTTTGTTCGATTTGTGCTTGTTTGGATTTGTCGGTTTCCTCTTCCTGTGGTTTGTGATTGTGGCTCTCCCTGGACTTTTCTCTTACCTTTTTTTGGTAATGAACTAGACAGAAGTGTACAATACTAAAATAGAAGTAAAACACCTGGGAACGTAATTTGTTCATAATATGATGCGCAACGAGGAGGATGTCCTTATATAATATGCGAACAGCGAAGGTTCCGTATGAGCGTGGGCATCAGTGCAGTCTGATCTGGACATTCTCTGTTTGTTGACATATACTTCAATATCCATTGTTTCTGTAAGCGGACAACAAAGGCCAAAAGCAGCCTGCGCCAATCGGACCTGCATTGTCCGCAACTTGCAAAATGGCTCTTTTCGTGTGCTGCTATTCAGTTATATATTTTGTCATACAGCAAATACGAGGGTAATTGCTCTGAGTATATTTTCATTATGTTGTAGGTAGTAATATTTTCTTTAGATGGAGCTAAAAGGTGACGCTATGAAAGGTAAAATATTTTGCATTTGAATGTTTCTTACAGGGCGAAACGGTTTATGTTCAGAAATTGAAGATTAATTTTCTAACCATTGATCGGAGTTTGATGCTTGAACTCAAACAGGTAAGTAACTAGAACTGCGGTCGTCAATAAATATTCTGCAATGTATGTTTGGTTGACCTTCCTTGCTTATGATGTTTAGCGACAATGCACTATCTATTTTTTTTTATTTATTTTTACTTTACGATAGTGCTTCCATAGGGATATATTCATATTTATTAAGTCGAATTAATAAAAAAGAGACTAGGATTCTTTGAGAATTATGAACTGACTACTGGATAATCTTGTGCTACTCTTACTGAACACGTTTTGTGTGCTGGCTCTGCTATTTTTTCTATATTTATACAGCTTTTGTCATAGACATATTCCATACATGTTCTTAATTTATTTACATCATTAAAGAATGAATTATTTTTAATGACACTGTTATAGTGCCGTATCAAATTATAACCGACACTTTACCTAGACAGGCTGTAATTGTATTAGATTTCGTTTTTGAAGAATTTTGTTTGTCCTCGTTTCATATTTTTTTCAGAAACGCAATAAACAAGTGTTCTAAAATTGACAATCCTTCAGACCGAGTTGTAATGTATATATCAAATATTGTTTGACATACTTTCAGGCCGAATTGTAATGTATTGATCTCTTTCGTATATATTACAGATGCGTGATGTGAACTGCCCAAATCTGACAAGGCTGATAGGATTGTGTCCCGAGAGAAATAACATTTGTATCATAACCGAATACTGTTCACGTGGAACTCTGCAGGTACGTGAATAAATATAGCTATATCTAATAAGTATAATATTTTGCTACTTGGCATAAATCGGTTAATTACCAAAGTTAAGAAAATAACAGGGCCCAGTTGTTCAAAGCGTCGTTAGCTAAACGATCTCGTTAGTGGTCAACTACTCTAGTAACTACAACATCTAATTTACAGGTATTTTTGCTGCAAAAATTTGAGTAGCTTTTGCAAATCACATTTTTTCAGCAAAAATATTGGCATATATGCCAAGTTTTAACGACACTTTAACTAACGACATCGTTAGTTTTGAAAAACTGGGCCCAGAGGTATTGGATTATGAAAATATGTTAAAATACTCAGGAAATGCCACAATCACGAAGCACAACCCTCCCAATACACAAAAAGGAGATATGACGAACAAATAAGGACAGAACACATATTAAACCATAGACACACAAACAAAGAAAAACTGCAACAGAGGAATCACATTGGAACGGTCAGTAGGAAAACTAGGTGAGGTCGGGTGCTAACCAGCATTAATCTCGCCTAACCACATCCTTAACCAGTTTGAGCACCTGGCATATAGTTCTCATTTCTGTGAGCATTCATCAGCAGTGTTTGTTCATCTATTTGGTCTTATATTGAAAGTTTGTTATTATCTGATACAAACAACCAAACATGTAACTTACACTGTGCGCTTAAGTCATGGCAGTAGTATTCAGAACAGCGTCATGCATAAACATTTTATTTAGTTACCTTAACAAAAACAAATACCATCACGAAAACATACCTTTATAATTTTGACCCCCTTAAACCATTGTTTTATATAGTAAAACTGGCGTTTACAATAGGTATACATTGTTTTTTTCTTATTTCTGCTCAAAAACATAGATTGTGGGTACTCGATGAGGCGGTTCTTACGAAAACCCACAATCTCTGTTTTGAGCAAAAATATGAAAAAACAACAACAAAAAAAAAAAAAAAAAAAAAAAAAAAAATCAGAATTTTTTTTATCTGAAAACTTTGAGATTTTGGTGATGAAATTCAATATATTGAATAGGTTTGTTTTCGTAATGCACTTATTAATAATGATCGATATTAACAGTACAATGACAGGGAACACATTAGCAGCTCAAAGGACTTAATTACAATATTTGTTTGTTTTTCAGGATATTCTTCAAAATAAATCAATACAGCTGGAAAGGGAGTTTCGGATCTCGTTAGTTAATGATATTGTTCAGGTAATTCACAGTTATAAAAATCTGTAGGTAATATTTCGATCGCTTATTTATGAGTAATTGTCTATGATGTTTGAAAACTTCGGTCTTTCTTTACGTATTTACTCCTTAATTCAAACTCATTTGAAATCATTATAATAATAGATTAAAGTTTAAATTAATGATGACCTAGGGTCGTCATATGCATTTCGAAATCTTGTATTGGTAAGCCTTGTAAGCCACCTCGGATGACATTGGGTGTAGAGCAACGACCAAAATAGGAATCAAATAAGTTTTTTTTCTGACAACCCATCCATTGCAGGTCTCGAAATCTTAAATGAATAATTTTTGTATGCACGTAGGAAAAAACACAACTATTGTGCACATCCCTCTTTAAATACGAAAGAATAATAAATACGCTCGTATGAAACAATAACAACAAAATCAAATCATGACGTTTCTATCCATGTACTTAAGCTATGTGTGTATACCTTTGCGAAAATGACCATATTCTGGATATCACCGTCCCTCCTTAATTTCTGGCCCTATGATAAGGGCCAGATTTAAATTCCATTGTTTGTAATGTTATCAAGAAGCTTCCACTCCGGATGCTTGTGTAAATCATTGTCTTTGTAGAATAGCTGTGTGCAAAAGAAGGTAAGAGAAAAGTCCAGGGAGTGCCACAATTACAAACCGCAGCCCGTCCAGACACCAAGAGGAAGAGAAAACCAACAAATCCAAACAAGCACAAATCGAACAAACGTACAAAAAGCACTAAGATTTGCTCTCTCTTCCTCAAGCGAGGTAATCGCAATGTTAAAAGTTCTGAAAAAAAAAAAAAAAACAAAACAAAAAAAAAAAAAAAAACAAGAACAAAATAACACAAGGCAAGACATAAAACAAATCGCCTCGTAGAATAAACCACAAAGCAACAAAGAGTAAGACCTACACCGGGACCACCGCCTTAGAACGGTCAATAGAGCAAACCATCGGGGGATTTAAAGCACTTTTACAGCAACATTACATGTATAAAGCAAGCTTAAAGACAATGTGTCGCGTGCAGTAAAACGCAATTGTGACTGATATCTCAGTCCCACAAAAGGTTTCAGTTATTATGTTATATCCGAAATATAGACAATCTTACCGTCAACGTTGTATCGTAAGCTAGAGATACACCGTGCGAAAACGTACCTTCCGACAGTAAAACCCACCAAAGTCTCAAATCAGCCAGCGTCCGCGCAGTGTATTAGGGGATTTTATTTGCCGCATGAAAAAGGCATTTCATTATGGGTTATCCAAAATGCGTCTGTTAAGATTCTGATCACATTTCACGAATGTGCATGCTGATTTGATTGTTTTCTGTGAAGACATGTCAAACATACGTTTCTTTGACCTTGCGCCTCAAGTAGAATCTTGTAGATATTTAGAAAATTATACATAGTCCTTTTTTAAACAATTACTTTGGCTGGAGTAGCACGTGAAACTTTATTTATATAGAACACAGAAAAAAAAGACGTAACATGTCGCAAGATAGAAATCTTGGGCCAATTGTTCAAAAGTATCGTTAGCCTAACGACCTTGTAAATGACAAACTCATTAACTTTTGTGGCTAAGGTATTTTTAGTATATGTTTTTGGCTTAGCCCGCCGTTGTTTAACTATTGATTTCCGTTTACTCTGGCAGGCGGTGGGGTTGGCCGTGAGTGCTCGTCTTTGTTCGGTATGGTAGTTGGTTTGGTTTTTATGTTTTCGCTTTGATGCTTTGACTTGGTTGGGGGCCTTTGTATGGGCGGTTTTTTTGTGTTTCTATGTAGGGGATGGCGTCGGGGCCCGGGGTGTGGTTGGCCGGCTGTGGGGCTGCTTTAGGCCCCCCCGGTGGTTTTTTCTGCTGGCCGTTCATGGGCGGTGGTCCCGGTGATGGTCTTGCTCTTTGTTGCTTTGTGGTTTTCTACGAAGCAATTTGTTAAAAAAAAAAAAAAAAAAAAAGAAAAAAAAAAAAAAAAAAAAAGGTAAGAGAAAAGGTAAGTCTTGCCTTGTTTTTTTTTTGTTCGTGTGTTTTTAAGTTATTTTAGCGTTGCGGTTGCCTCCCTTGGGAAGGAGAGAGCTGGTCTTGGTGCTTTTCGTGCGTTTGTTGGGTTTTTGCGCTTGTTTGGCTTTGTCTCCTCTTCCTCTTGGTATCGGGGGTTGGGGCGGAGGGGGGGAGGGGGGTGGGGGGTAGGCAGGGGAGTATGCGGCTTGTGGTTGTGGCGCTCCCTTGTCTTTTCTTTTGCCTTTGTTTTAAATAGATTGATACATTTGCTGCAAAAATATTAGTAGCTTTTGCAATGCTTTTTTCAGCAAAACAAAATATTAATGTATTTGCTATATTTCAAGATAGCTAAAGTGACGTCACGTAAATTAACAACTTCGTAAGGTTCTGAACAACCGAGCCCTGGATTTTCCATCCTCTTTACCTATAAGTCTTGTCATTACTTTTTATGGCTATAAACAATATCCTATCTGGAATGTGTTCAAATACGTTCAAATTGAAGAACTATGCTTCACGTTCAATGCTCGTAAACACTGATAAGATTAGAGTTAACCGTTCGAATTGGCTATTATTATTGCGGTTGCTCTTAGTTCTTAGGTTCGTTCTGTTTTCGTTAGTGGTTATTCTACGAGGCGATTTGTTGTATGTCTTTCCGTGTGTCATTTTGTTCATGTATTTTTCAGTCCTTTTAGTATTGCGATTACCTCACTTGGGGAAGAGAGAGCTAATCTTAGTGCTTTTCGTACGTTTGTTCGGTTTGTGCTTATTTAGTTTTGTCGGTTTCCCCTTCCTCTTGGGGTCTGGGAAGGGCTACGGTTTGTGATTGTGGCACTCCCTGGACTTTTCTCTTACCTTTTTTGCTTTGTTATGTGACTTCATGTCAGTCAAACCTGATTCGGTGCTTTTGGAGGACTGTGTTCAGTGATTGTTGCCTGACTTTGATATTCCAATATTTTTATCATTTACTGTTGTCCTGATTTTCATACTATATTGAATACAATGTATTTACGTTCAAATGAAAGCACATGCAATAAGCAGTGTAGACATAACCAGACGTCACTTTCTGCGGCGTCTAAACTATTAGCAGGCCTGTCTGTCCGAATACTTATTGTAAACTGTATTTTGTATATAAGACTGGGTATTAAAGGAAGAGTATGTACCCTAATATTTCTAAGTGCAATGCCAAGAGTTGCATCTGCTGCAATCATTTAATTTGTCATTCAACAGGTATTTATCTCGCTTGGGGAAGAGAGAGCTAATCTTAGTGCTTTTCATACGTTTGTTCGATTTGTGCTTGTTTGGATTTGTCGATTTCCTCTTCCTCTTGGGGTCTGGGAAGGGCTGCGGTTTGTAGTTGTGGCACTCCCTGGACTTTTCTCTTACCTTTTTTTTCTTTAGTCAGTCATGGGCAATTTTCAGTTGTAAACAACTCTGATTTAGACTGGATGTCAGAGGATGTTATATATGTTCTCACTTGCAGCGAAGAAGACTGAGGAATGCAGTATGTTGGACAGACCAAACGGGCCCTTAAAACTAGGTTTAAGGAACATTTGTTTAAAATTAAAAAAAGCAAAGAAAATTGATACATTTCTTTATAAACATTTCTGGAGAGCTGGTCATTCACGATCATCTAATAAAATTTTGAATCAACCTGTTAAAAAAATATACACAAGTCCAATTTTACCGAAAGATTAAAAACATTTTAACACATGAACTTGAACTTAAATGGCTTAAGCGTTTAGAAACCCCTTTTCCACTTGGATTTAATGATACTATTTACCATGGAGGAAATATTTCTAATATGCCGGATTTCAATGTTTTAGACATTAAAAACGTAAGAAACGATCCCATGATAAGCGCAAAAATGGGAATTTAAACGAAAACATAAAACTGTCTTAACTCTGTTTGAATTAAATATTCTCTTAAATTCTGGGCGCCATCAAATGCTTTCTAAACTAGCTTCACTGTCAATTTCTTCATTACGTAAGTTAGATGAAGAGGCGAATAAATTTCATGACAGAAAACATGATCTGTATGAAGCAGCTCTTCTTGAAGATTATAACTGATTCACGAATCCGTTCACTTATTTCAAAAGGACCTAAATGTAGACTTCAATAAATGTCGGGAAACAATTGACAGTGCTTTAAATGATTATCGTACGCGTTGGTGTAAACGAGAGCATTTTGAGTCTAATGCTTTAAATAATTGGAAATTAAAGATTTTTAAGATCATAGATGAACGTGTGTTATTTTATTCAAATAACCTTGATCTTCTCCCTCTGAACATTCTGATTCGTCATTCGTTTATGGATTTATGAGTTTGGATTACGGCTTAGGTATTGACCGCAACTACTCCTAAACCTAAATTATCTTTTCGATATTTGAAACAAGGTATCCAAGAATTTCATAGGAAGTACCTTTTGGCTCCAGCTGATCAAACTGCTAATAATGTTTTTGTTGTGTGACGACTTCATTATATCAATACTCTAATACAAGTACCAAAACATTGAACGGATTTCTACTAACGAGAGATGTATTGTGGATACCCATTCTATCGATATTACTGCTAAGTTTGCAGTGGGGATTAAAGAAAACTAAAATAAACTTCCAACGTTATATTGGTTACCGAAACTTCATAAACGACCTTATAAAGCACGTTTCATTGCACATTCTAGTTCATGTAAGACTACCATTTTGTCCTAATTGCTTATTTCGTGCCTTACTGTTGTTAAAATCATTGGATATGATACTATGATACTGTTAACGAAAGGGACGGAAGTAACTATTTTTGGTCAATTAAAAATTCCAATGACGTTCTCAATAAATTTAAATCTAAAACCTTAGGCTTCTAAATTGTCTATATATGATTTTCTACACTGTATACTACGTTACCTCATCATCCTATAAAAGATAAACATATTGATTAAATTAACCGAACGTTTATTCGGGAGAATACCCAATATTTGGCATCAACGAAGAATGTGTTTTTTTGCACGTATGATGTATAAAAGAATTATAATTTATGGTCATGTCAAAAAGTCCATGATGCCCTTGTTTATCTTTTGGATAACATTTTTATTAGATTTGGAGCTAAACTTTATAGGGAAACTTTTGGTATTCTGATTGGAACTAATTGTGCTCCTCTTGTTGCAGATTTGATTCTTTTTTGTTATGAAAGAGATTTCATGAAGTCTCTCTCACGGGAAAATCAGGCTGACAATATTGAGGCTTTCAATTCCACTTCAAGATACCTTGATGATTTATTAAATATTGACAATATTTACTTTGACCAAATGGTGGACCGCATATACCCTACTGAACTCCAGTGAAATAAACAAAAAAGGTAAGAGAAAAGTCCAGGGAGTGCCACAATCGCAAACCGCAGCTCTTCCATGACACAAAGAGGAAGAGGTAACCGACAAATCCAAACAAGCACAAATCGAAGAAATGTATGAAATGCACTAAGATTAGCTCTCTCTTCCTCAAGCGAGGTAATCGCAATGCTAAAAGGACTGAAAAACACAAGAACAAAATGACACAAGGTAAGACATAAAACAAATCGCCTCGTAGAATAAACCACAAAGCAACAAAGAGTAAGACTAACACCGGGACAACCGCCTTAGAACGGTCAGTAGAGTAAACCACGGAGTAAACTCTTCCGATACCGAGGCACCATTTTTTAATTTGAATCTTTGTATATCTAATGGTACAGTTTCCACCAAAATTTATGATAAACGGGACGATTTTGATTTTCTGGATGGCGATACTTCAAATGGGGTATATATATCTCAACTTATTAGATTCGCCAGAGCTTCTACAAATCGTAGTGACTTCAACTGTCGTAATAAAGCCCTTACTGCCAAATTTCTTGGGCAGGGCTATCGTTATTTTAAACTTCGTAAGGCGTTTTCGAAATTTTATCGCAGACACAGTGCCTTGGTAGAAAAACGTCAGTCTGAAAAAAGAGATAAGAGAAAAGTCCAGGGAGTGCCACAATCACAAACCGCAGCCCTTCTCAGACCCCAAGAGGAAGAGGAAACCGACAAATCTGAAAAAGCATAAACCGAACAAACGTACGAAAAGGACTGAAAAACACAAGAACAAAATGACACACGGAAAGACATACAACAAATCGCCTCGCAGAAAACACTTCTGCAACAAGGTATATCGGAACCAGAATTTTACGGTGCCTTAGTGTACAGATTTGGAAAAATTGTAGGAAAATCTAACTTTTCGGAGCAATTCAGAAAATTAATTAACCGTTTTAAAAGAATTGGCTGTAGCCTGGGTATTATGCGGCAGACTGCATGCCCAGTTATCAACCCAATCATTGTTGATGGCTATGCTTCACTCTTTAATTGCACGACGGCGGTTCGAGCCTCAGACTCAATGATGGCCTCTTCGTAAAACTTAAACTAGTGCTTTGCGGCTTGATGATTTATCTTTGGCTTGGCCCGCCGTGGTTCAACTATTGGTTTTCATTTACTCTGTCATACAATAGAATTAGCCATGAGTACCCGTCTTTGTTTATCATAGTGGTGGATTTGATTTTTTTCTGTTTTTGCTTTAATGCATTGACTGAGTTGGGAGCCTTTATGCGAACCGAATGTTTATGTATTTCAGTATTAAGAGTAGCATGGGGACCCAGGGTGAAGTTGGCTGGCCGTAAAAGCGCTTTAAACCCCACGGAGGTTTCTTCTACTGACCGTTCTAAGGTGGTGGTCCCGGTGTTAGTCTTACTTTTTGCTGCTTTCTGGTTTATTCTACAAGGCGGTTTGTAAGTTTTACCTAGTGATATTTTGTTATTGTGTTTTTCAGTTCTTTTAACATTGCGATTACCTCGCTTGGGGAAGAGAGAGCTAATCATAGTGCTTTTTGTACGTTTGTTCGATTTGTGCTTGTTTGATTTTGTTTCCTCTTCTTCTGGGTGTCTGAGAAGAGCTGCGGTTCATGACTGTGGCACACTCTGGACTTTTCTCTTACCTTTTTTTGAATTTATTGCTTCACAGGTTTTCCAACCTTAAACGAACTGGATCAAAAGCAAACTGAAAGTTACAAAATTTGTTTCCCCTGTATAAACGGTGGAATATCTACCGAGTGTTTTCAGTACTCATAACTTGTATAGTATCGAAATAGTTATACAAAGACACAAAAAGAAACAAATGACCGCAAATATATGTCTTTTGTCTATTTTTACTGGGTAAGTTGGTTTATGAAATCTGCTCATAAGGTACCGCAAAATATAGGTTATTAGTGAATTATAATACTTTTAATCCGACTGTTTACATTATTGTTTTTTTCTTTTGCAGGGAATGTACTATTTACATACTTGTCCAATAGGAGTTCATGGAAACCTTTCTAGCATAACATGCGTTATCGACAGTCGTTTTATACTCAAAATTACAGGGTTTGGACTCCCATCGCTGAGTAACATTTGCAAAGACACACTCGGTGCAAGTGATGTGGACTCTTATGGTGCGTATTATCGTAATAACAAATGACGATTGTATTGGGATCATTGGGCCTATTCTGGTATCTTTGATTATGAAGTTCTGCTCATGTATACGCTTAAGGGCGTAAGCAGTGTTGCAAACTTCATTTCTGCTCATGAAGAGTCTCAATCAAACCGAGACTCCCATTTTCTAATATGTAGTGTGTTCTTTGTTTCCAAAGGCAATCTTTTTGACGTTTATTTTATTATAAAATGAGTTTACTCAGCAGTGTAGAAGCCAATTTACTTGAAATAAAACATGCTGTCTTTAGAAACAATGAACACACCAAAGAACGAAAATCGGAGACTCTGTTATAGTAAGCATGAAGTATTAAGTTTTAAAAGTATCATTAAATGCATATGCTAAAATTTAAAGATTTTGATATGTCCTGAACCTCTTCATAATCTTATATTAATACTCATATACGAATACCTAACGGTGTTAGTCTTACTCTTTGTTGCTTTGTGCTTAATCTACGAAGCGATTTGTTGTATGTCTTTCCGTGTGTCATTTTGTTCTTGTGTTTTTCAGTCCTTTTAGCATTGCGATTACCTCGCTTGGGGAAGAGAGAGCTAATCGTAGTGCTTTTCGTACATTTGTTCGGTTTGTGCTTGTTTAGATTGGTCGGTTTTCTCTTCCTCTTGGGGCCTGGGAAGGGCTGCGATTTGTGATTGTGGCACTCCCTGACTTTTCTCTTACCTTTTTTGATGAAAAATAGAAAGGAAGGCAATGATCAGGAATCGATACAATTATCCCACACCTCCCATCAAAGGGAAAGAAACACAAACACAAAATAACTGGACCCTAATGGAGACATCACTAGCAGAAAGCCAAACGGACAGTTACTTTCCCACAAAGTGACCAAACGGCTATCCAAAACAATAAGATGTAAGCGACACACACATTTAAAGTCGAACTATAACAAAAATAAACCATGACAGAAGAACCGCCTTGGAACGGTCAGTGAAAAGTATTTCACTGGGGGGCTTAAATCGATTTTACGTGGCCACAATCCTTGCCCTTACTTCTGCCGCGGTATAGACACATTATTTGTTCAGTCCGCATAAAGGCTTCCTAACTCATCAGTGCTACATCTCCGAGAACACAAAACATCAACAAATTACAGAGATGAAAAACGATGAGGACTCGACAGCACGAAACAACTGAAAATGCCAGAGCAAAAGAAAACCAACAGTAAGACTCCGGTGGGCCCGACCAAAGATAGAGCATCAAGTACCTACCAACATTACCTAAAATTAAATTTCAAGTAAGCCTTTACGCTGGAACCGTCAAAGAATCTGAGCCTAACCCACCGGCGTGCAATTAAAGAGGGAAGCAAAGTTATTAACAGTGATTGGGTTAACAATCATGGATGCAGTCTGTCGTGTAACATTTATGTTGTACCCAATCTTTTTATATCGAAGAATGATTTTACGAACTTGGGTACTGAAGTCATTTCTGCACAAAGATGGAACATGTAAACAGATTATTGTGAATTATTTGTGTCATTGGCGAATAATAATAATACATACAAATTGCCTACTTTATGTCGTACTGTAACTGGATGCCAGAATTTCCTGTTTGAGGAAGCCTACAGGCAGTTAAGTATGTGACAACAGGCTGGAAAAAGGTTTACCATTCCTATTTCGTAACTACACACATCATCTTTAAATATTTTAGGGGATTGCTCTCCTTGTGATGATTTAGAGAGGATACGCAACACTGGGTGAAACAATTTTGCTTATATCATTGTTATTGATATCAATTTAGATGTTACCAATATCTGTGCGTTTACATTATCACTTGCTTCATATGTATGGTAGCCAAACTCAATCACAGACCACTATCTACTTTAACATGATCAAAATTATGGTTTTTTACGGCATCTTCTCAGATCTCCAAACGAATGTTGCCCTTCCGAGCTTTGTATCAGAATGATGATAAAGACCAAATAATTTGTGAAGCCGTAGACATTCAAAAATCTGCCGTTTGATGAATGCCCTGACTTCTTACTATTTAATATTCCCAGCCGCCGTGTTAGTTCCCTCCCTTCTTATTTGCCCGGCCACCGTTTCCGTAGCCATTGCTATTAACTCACTGTGGCAAATCACGATAAGCGATGCAAAACGTTTATGTAACGGGCACATTTTGGTTACACGTATCACGACGAGTTGACTGGTGTACGTGGAGCCTCCGTCGGTTCGGGGAACTACTTTGCAGTTCTCGTTGGACGCACATACAAGTATTCTGAATGATTTTATAAAACAGTATAATTTTAATATTTAATTGATCAATGTCTTTGTAACATGTGCAGTGCAAACACACCCGATTAAAACACTGATTATTTTGAAATTTTTTGGTTTTTGTATTGATATATTCCTTTGTCTAAGTTGCTGTTATTATATAAATCTAAATATTTCAGGCTCAATTCATGCATACTCTGATGCCTCTGATTCGTTCATTGCTGGTGTTTTTCTCTGTTCAAGTGCATTATTGATAGCAATTTATAGTAACCGAGTATGCAGCCTTTCATGAATACCTTTCTCCTTCAATAAGAATCACGTAATTTTTATTTATAGGTGTTCCTGACCTACTATGGAAGGCTCCGGAAATCTTAAGAAGCTATCCGTGTCTCTTAGCTTCACAGCCAGGCGATGTTTACAGCTTTGCAATAATTTTGTACGAGATGTGCACACGAAACGAACCATTTATATCTGAGCCATGGTATCGGTCTGTTGAAGGTGAGCACAATTTAATGAATTGCTTAGTGGACATGTGTTGATTTGATAATTACTTATGTAGAAACTGCACTTTACAGACATAAAAGAAAAAAAAAAATAATGTAATCGGTACTCCCTGTTCTTGTTGCCAACGGTATTAAAATACATGATGCATCCCAACGATATTAAAATGCATGACGATGTGGGCTGTCACAGCCCACATCGTCGTGCACTTAAATACTGTTGGGATTTCTTTCCTTTCGCTGCTTTTAAATTTATACCATCATCTATTCACTGCTCAATAAACCGAGAGTGTGATTTAGTCATTTGTCTCAGGCAGCTTCGAATACATTATCTGAAGCAGAAGTCACACACTGATCGTAAGGACCGATGGTTCTAAGACATTTACATATACAATTAACAACATAGTATTGCTCCCTACGTTAACTAGCTAACAAATTGCGAAACAGACACAAGAAAGCACAATCGATCACATACTTAAGTTAATGCAAGAGCACTGAATTTTTTAAACTATTATCTTCTTGCCTCACTACTATTGAAGATGTACAGCTGGTGTTATGCGCTGTGCGGCGGCGTAAAACGTTTTTTCTTATTTACGTTAGTGCAGTTTATATCTTCTGGTACTTTGGAATCCCTGACTTCATTAGAAATTACTAAATAATGGCATATCATTCAACAATGGGTTAAATGATGTGAGCAGTGTTCGGCCTTACATTACTGTTCATGAACATAGTCAATAAAACCGATTATGCTATTTTCCGGGGTTGTTTTTGGTCGAGTGTTTACATATATATATACAAACGACAAAATTGCCTTAAGGTAGTTATCCACGTGATTATCGTTGACCAATGTAATTAAACCATGCGTTAGACGCAATCCAAGAAACTGTTATTTATAGCCGTGCTATTCTAATGCGTCAGATAGAGGGTTATCTGTAAAACCTGAACTTGGACATTCGGAACATTGGCAAACAGTGCAGACCCTGGACAGAACGTGGCGTCTGATCAGGGTCTGCAGTGTTTGCTTAAACTACAGGAACTGTCTTAAGTCTCCGTTCAGGACAATTTTTCTATCCTACATACAGAGACTATCGACCTCTTATTGCTGTCAGTGCTCTCAGTGCTTAGATTTCTGTTTTTTTTTTCTACCAACGGATCAAACTTTTCAGTTTATTTTTGACAAAATGTTCCGATATTCCGATGGGGTCTACCTATGCTTCTTATAACTCTTTTGAAAGCATGGTTGATCAGATATATCATACTGAACTTCAGTTAAATAAACTAATTTCGCTGATACCAAACATTCTGACTGGATAATTACTAGCACAGTACCAAAACGTATGACAAAACAGGACCCTTTTGGCTTTGGCATTATTAAATCACGGGTTTTGATGGCGATATCCCGAGTCTCCTTCATATTTCTCAGTTTCTCAACTTACTCACTTTGCAAGAAAATGTTGCCATAAACATGATTTTCAAGCTCAAGTCCTGGCTGTACATTCGTTCAAACAGGTATATCTGAGTTATATTCGAAATGCGCTTTAAACAGTTTATCGATAACATTCTGAACTGATTGATAAATGTAGCGTTAAAACCACTTGGGACTATTTTATTAAATCCAAGACCAACAAACATGTCACAACACGGATTACAGTAAAATGAACACTCGAATACATCTGATTTATATATATATATAGGAAGATTGTTGAGAGATCTAATTTTCGGAATAATTAAAAGACATATCGCAGCCGGAGTTTTATGGTTTCTATTTTATAAATATAGGAAGATCGTTTTGATCAGTTTAATAAAACTATTAACTGTTAAAAATAATAGGGCATAACATTTATGTTATGCGACAAACTGCATACCCAGTTTTTAACCCAACTTTGCCTGATAATTTTCTCTTTAATTGCATGACGATTGGTCACGTTTCTGACAATGGCGGTCCCGGCATAACTCTTACTCAAGAGGGTAGGTACCTGATACTATGTCCTTGGCCTGACCCATGGTGGATCAGCTAATGACTTTCTTATACTCCGGCTGGCAGTGTGTATTGTTATTTTTGCCGTTAGCCTTAGCTTTGTTTTATTGCAGTTATTTGTATTGTTTTTGTGTGATCATCAATTGGGTTAGGAAGCCTCTGTACTAACCAAACCGTTCTATGTATTTCGAAAAATATTGGAACCTAGGTTGATGATTAGAAAAAAAGGTAAGAGAAAAGTCCAGGGAGTGCCACAATCACAAACCGCAGCCCTTCCCAGACCCCAAGAGGAAGAGGAAACCGACAAATCTAAACAAGCACAAACCGAACAAACGTACGAAAAGCACCAAGATTAGCCCCCTCTTCCCCAAGCGAGGTAATCGCAATACTTAAAGGACCGAAAAACACAAGAACAAAATGACACACGGAAAGACATACAAAAAATTGCCTTGTAGAATAAACCACAAAGCAACAAAGAGCAAGACCAACACCGGGACCACCGCCCCAGAACGGCCGGCAGAGCAAACCACCGGGGGGTCCAAAGCACTTTCACAGCCAGCCAACTTCACCCTGGGTCCCGATGCTACTCTTAATACAGAAACACAAGAAGCCAAAACAAATACATGAAACAGTGCTACTAACTGAGACCACAGTCTACAACTGTTAGCGTGAGGAAGCGCGAAATAATTGTTTCATCCACATCTCCCTAAAATTAGGTGACTACAAAGCTGGATAAGACAGAACAAACAGAAGAACAGGGCATAAAACAGGATGGCTCAAACGTAATAACATACTACAACTATTAAGTAATACAACAAATAAACAGCAATAGAACCAGTGTCTTAGAATAGTATGCGGTTTAAAAAGCACGTAGGTATTAACCAATTTTAGAGGATCCTAAATTACCTCCTAGATTCTGACATTATTCAAATTGAATTGTTCTGCTCGCGTACAGGTTTTCTACGCATTCTACTCATTCTGTGCATTTTACCCAACCACCGTTATGCAATTAGATAGGAAGGCTTAACTGACAAACTGACTGGATGAATATTTAAACATGCAATCTGTCTGGTAAATAATATCAATATCATAAGCAATTCTTTAATTCATAAGTTAAAATCCTTTTGAATTGACCCGAACAATCTTCTAAAACCAGAGCACCATAAAACTCCGGTTTCGGATGTGTCTTTTAATTATTCCGAAAATTAGATTACTCAACACTCTTAATAAATATATAAACCAGAAGCATAAACGACTTTATTGTACTGTAATTTCAATAGAAAAAAAGGTAATGATCAGGAATCGATACAACTGCCTAACACCTTCCGTTCCAAGACACCAAAGGGAAAGAATGACGCACTTAAAGAAACGGCATCACAATCAAAATACTACAAAAAAAGGGAGAACAGTCCAGGGAGTGCCACAATCACCGCAAAAACCGCAGTCCTTCCCAGACACCAAGCCAAACAGAAAGCCAAAAGGACAGTTTCTTTCCCCAAAAAATGGCCAAACGGCTATCAAAAATAAAAATTTTACCAAGACATACATACAAAGACATACAATGACAGATATAGTAAAAAAGGTAAGAGAAAAGTCCAGGGAGTGCCACAATCACAAACCGCAACCACAGCAGAAGCACAGCCTTGGAAAGTTCAGTAAAAATATTAATAGGGGCTTAAATCGATTTTACGTGGCCACAACCCTCGCCCTTACTTCTGCCTTGGTATACACAAAAAGGTAAGAGAAAAGTCCATGGAGTGCCACAATTACAAATAAAGAGTAAGAGAAAAGTCCTGGGAGTGCCACAATCACAAACACCAGCCCTTCCCAGACCCCAAGAGGAAGAGGAAACCGACAATTCCAAACAAGCACAAATCGAACAAACGTACGAAAAGCACTAAGATTAGCTCTCTCTTCCCCAAGCGAGGTAATCGCAATATTAAAAGGACTGAAAAACACAAGAACAAAATGGAAAGACATACAACAAATCGCCTCGTAGAATAAACCACAAAGCAACAAAGAGTAAGACTAACACCGGGACCACCACCTTAGAACGGTCAGTAGAGTAAACCACCGGGGGTTTAAAGCACTTTTACAGCTAGCTAACTTCACCCTGGGTACCGATGCTACTCTTAATACAGAAACACATAAAAAATCGGTTCGCATAAAGGCTCCCAACTCAGTCAATGCATCAAAGCGAAAACACAAAAAATCAAATTAATCACTATAATAAACAAACATGAGTACTCATGGCTAATTCTACTGTATGCCAGAGTAAATGAAAACCAATAGTTTAACCACGGCGGGCCAAGCCAAAGACATATCGTCAAGCCCCCACCCACTGGTTAAAGTTTTACGGAGAGGCCGTCATTGAGTCTGAGGCCCGAACCGCCGTCGTGCAATTAAAGAGTGAAGCATAGCCATCAACAATGATTGGGTTGACAACTAGGCATGCAGTCTGCCGCATAATATCCAGGCTATAGCCAATTCTTTTATAACGGTTAATAAGTTTTCTGAATTGCTCCGAAAAGTTAGATTTACCTACAATTTTTTCTAGATCTGTACACTAAGTCATCGTAAAATTCTGGTTCCGATATACCTTGTTGCAGAAGTGTTTTCAGACTGACGCTATATTTTTCTAACAAGGCACTGTAACTGCGATAAAATTTCGTAAACGCCTTACGAAGTTTAAAATAACGATAGCCCTGCCTAAGAAGTTTGGCAGTAAGGGCTTTATTACGGTAGTTAAAGTCATTAAGATTTGAAGAAGCTCTGGCGAATCTAATCTAATAAGTTGAGATATGTATACCCCATATGAGGTACGCCGGGGGACATCGCCGTCCAGAAAAGGGAAATTGACTATATGAAAATCAAAATCGTCCCGTTTATCATAAATTTTGGTGGAAACCGTACCATTAGAAATACATAGATTCAAATCCAAAAAAGGTGCCTCGGTATCGGAAGAATTTGCTCTATCTAATGGGAGTTCTGTAGGGTATATCCGGTCCACCATTTGGTCAAAGTAAGGATTGTCAATATTTAATAAATTATCAAGGTATCTTGAAGTTGAATTGAAAGCCTCAATAATGTCAGCCTGATTTTCACGTGAGAGAGACTTCATGAAATCTCTCTCATAACAAAAAAGAAACAAATCTGCAACAAGAGGAGCACAGTTAGTTCCCATCGGAATACCGATAGTTTGCCTATAAAGTTTAGTTCCAAATCTAATAAAATTATTATCCGAAAGATAAACAAGGGCATCACAGACATTTTGACACGACCATAATTGTGATTATTATATACATCAGAAGTGAAAAAAGCACATTCTTCGTTGAAGGCCAAATATTGGGTATTCTCCCGAATAAACATTCGGTTAATTAAATCAATAAGTTTATCTTTTATAAGATGATGAGGTAACATAGTATACAGTGTGGAAAAATCATATGCAGACAATTTAGAAGCCTGAGCGTTTTTAGATTTAAATTTATTGAGAACATCATTAGAATTTTTAATTGACCAAAAATTGTTAATTCCGTCCCTTTCGTAAACAGTATCATAGTATCTAATCCAATGTTTTTTAACAGCAGTAAGGCATGAAGTTAGCAGTTTGGACAAATTAGTAGTCGTACATGAACTAGAATTAGCAATGAAACGTGCTTTATAAGGTCGTTTATGAAGTTTCGGTATCCAATATAACGTAGGAAGTCTGTCTTGCTTTTCTTTAATACTCACTGCAAACTAAGCAGTAATATCGATAAAATGGGTATTGACAATAGATCTCTCGTCAGTATAAATCCGTTCATATGTTTTGGTACTACCAAGTTCTTGTATTAGAGTATTGATATAATAAAGTCGTCACACAACAACAACATTATTAGCAGCTTAATCAGCTGGAGCGAAAACATACTTCCTATGAAATGCTTGGATACCTTGTTTGAAATATCGAAAAGATAATTTAGGCTTAGGAGGGAGAAGATCAAGGTTATTAGAGTAAAATAACACACGTTCATCAATGATATTAAAAATCTTTAATTTCCAATTATTTAAAGCGTTAGACTCAACATCAACAAACCGCAGCCATTCCCAGACACCGAGACATTTGTTCAGTCCGCGTGAAGGGTTCCTAACTCATATGTACATTATCTCCGAAAAACTTAAAAATCAAACGAATAAAGAGATGAAACAACGATAAGGACTCGACAGCAAGAAATAACTGAAATGCTGAAGCAAAAGAAAACCAACAGTAGGATTCCGGTAGGCCCGACCAGAGCCATTAAGTTTGGATCTATATACCCTGCTGCAGAAGCACCTTCAAACCAACGGTATATATAAGAATCAATTCAGAATGTCGCTTTCCAGAAAAGGGAAGGAAATGTTCACTGTTTCAAGTATTTGAAGAAATGGTTTAAAATTAACTGATCATTCTAATGCTGTTTGGATATTGTTCGTTCTTTGTATTACTTTGTGACCTCTAGCTACGGCCTGTTCTTGTTCCATCATGTTTGCTTTATTGTGCATTTGTTTGTTCTGTTTTTGTAACTTTGTTGCAATCGCACTTGGCGGAGAAAAAACTGGTCGCATAGCTAGTCGTTTAGCTATACGGTCTGGCTGTGGACAGTCATGTTTGTTTGCTCACCCCTCGGTAACGTATGTACAAGGCTTTTTGTGTTTTTGGCAATTCTCGAACTTTATGAAGTTTTGGTATGATTGACAGTGCATTTACACCGGTCATGCAATACTTACTTTTTTATACAGTTTTATGTATTACCGAACTGATATATTAAATCATTTTATCGACTGTTTGCCTGTTCGGTGGAAAACTTTAAATAAAATGAATATAAAGTATTCGAACACCTCGAATTTAATCAATTCTTTTTCTCGCAGACACTATGGAACAATTAACAAAAAAGCAACCTATACCGCGGCGTCCTTCATTCGACAATCGATCTTCGTTTCCTGAGATCGCTGATCTTGCAACTGAATGTTGGAGAGAGAATCCTGAGGAAAGACCTACGTTTGCCGAGATAAAAAAGAAGCTTCAAGATATAAGACGGTGACATTCTTTAAAACTTTTTTTATTCTGCATAAACAGACATAAAATAAAAGCCTCCACTGAATATTTCTCGCAGTTTGCAATCAAAATGACATACATACACACACACACACACACACACACACACACACACACACACACACACATATATATATATATATATATATATATATATATATATATATATATATATATATATATATATATTACTCAAGAAAAGCAACACATGCTAAACTTTGTTTGATATTGGCTTGGTTTTTTCCCGATATTAGATGCAATGAGTAATATAACCGTAATTTTCCTACAAAGAAGACGACTTTTGGGACGTTTTGTTGTCTCTGCTCAAAAAACATTCTGAAAAAGGGATATACTATATACTCAAACTAGAACCCCCACCCCACCCCACCAAGAACAAGGGACCCATTTTCTCAGTGGAGACCGAAACGGGAAGCCCAAACATAAAATACACATTAAAGGACACAGATCAAAATTGATTTACCATCTATATACCATATATTTCTTCAAATTTTCTAAAGCTCTTAGATTTTTCATTGTAAGTCCAAAGGACAAACATTAAGTACTTGCCTGACAGCACAGTTTCTCTGAAAAATCCAAACCCAGAAAGGTTGTGGTAGGTAATGTGATATGTAAGAAGCTTTTTTATTATGGAACTACATATGTTTAAAACCATGCAATTTAGTACTTTATGATTTTAAACCTTACCAAATTTATAATCAATTGCATTTCCAATTGCTTTATAATAGTGTGCATATTAGCTGTAAAACATTGTTGACATCATGCAATATTTAAGGTGACTGTGTAAATAATTGACGGCATTTCAATTGTGTATACAGAGGAAATCCTCATGGCAAGAATGTATTAGATATGTTACTTCATCGAATGGAACAATATGCCAATAACCTCGAAGGTCTTGTCGAAGAAAGAACAAATGCCTTCCTGGAGGAAAAGAAAAGATCAGAAGAACTTCTGTATCAAGTTTTGCCAAGGTATATATGCAATCACTCAGACTAGCATTTTTTCTCTCATGTAGTTCTTTTGTCCTTTTTTGAGACAGGGTTGAAACTGTTGGGTGTTATGGGTATCCTTCAACCTTTACAACCTTCTCTGAGTTCATGTAAAACTAGAATACGAAGTCGATGGCGCGCCATCGCAAATCCCCATGCTCGTTGCTTATGTTACTACTAGCATGACGGACGGATGGATTTGCTCTCTCGCACCCTTACCATGAGTGGGGTGGGTGGGCGGAGGGGTGTCATGTTGCAAGTTTGGTTAAATTCTGCCCGGTGGTTTAGGAGGAGTTAGCGTGACGGACAGATGGACAGTTGTCAGACGGATGAACGGAAAAATAATGTTGCTCTCGCACACACTTATTATGACGACAAGTGGTGTAACAAGTTGGTTAAATTCCGCCCAGTGGTTTAGGACAGCGTGACAAACAGATGGACGGACGACGGACGCACGGAGAAATAATGTTGCTCTCGCACACCCTTACCATGGAGGGGAACTGATGCAGCCAGTTTGGTTGAATTCCGCCGAGCGGTTTAAGAGGAGATAGCGTGACGGACAGATGGACAGCCGACAAACGCATGGAAAAACAGGTTGCTCTCGCACACTCTTACCATGGGGGAAGTGATGTAGCAAGTTTGGTTGAATTCCGCCCAGAAGTTTAGGAGGAGATAGCGTGACGGAAAAATCGACGGACGACGGACGCATGGAAAAAATAATGTTGCTTCCGCACACCCTTATCATGAGGGGAAGTGATATAGCAAGTTTGGTTGAATTCCGTCCAGTGGTTTAGGAGGATAGCGTGACGGACAGATGGACGACGGATGCACGGAAAAAAATATTGCCCTCGTACACCCTTACCATAAGGGGAAGTGATGTAACAAGTTAGGTTGAATTACGCCCAGTGGTTTAGGAGGAGATAGCGTAACAGACGGAGGACGGACGACGGACGCACGGAAGGACGGACACACGGAAAATGATGTTGCTCTCGCATACCTAATCATGAGGGGAAGTGATGTATCAAGTTTGGTTGAATTCCACCCAGTGGTTTAGGAGGAGATAGTGTGACAGACAAATGTACGGACGACGGACGCACGGATAGACGAATGCTAAAAGAAATAATGCTGCTCTTGCAAACCCTTACTATAAGGGTAAGGGACCTAGCAATGTTGGAGGAATTCCGCCCAATGGTTTAGGAGAAGATAGCCTTACGGACAGACGGACGGATGGATGGATGGATGGATGGAGGCGTTAACAATATCCCCATCGTTTTTTTTATTAAAAAAAGCGCGGGGATAACTATTTTATGTCCCGTAATTATCTTTCAAACTTAATGGGTATAGGTCAATAGTAATAAGTGTTTCTCCTAACTGGTATACATCACGACTCCGAAGTATTGCTCTGTTAAAGTTGTTTAGAAACTGCTCGGTTTTGTTCTTTTTATTTTATTTATTTATTTTTTTTTGTTCATTTGAAAACATGGTGTAGTTTGGCAATTAAAAATGGAATATGTAAAAGCTGAATAATGCGGTGTAACATTGTGAAATACACTGCTATCTGTTATGTAGAAACGATTAGAATAGAACCTGTTGTTAGTCGAGTAGGCAGCAGAAGTCGCTTACTTTTCGGAGTTACAGTCACACTGGAGACTCGTTATTTAATCATTATCGTTTTTCCGCTTAAGTAAATTACTCAAGACCACCCATTAAAGTAATTTTGACTGCTTTGATGCATTGACTGAGTTGGGAGCCTTTATGCAAACCGACTTTTTTTTATGTATTTCTGTATTAAGAGTAGCATCGGGACCCAGGGTGAAGTTGGCTAGCTGTAAAAGTTCTTCAAACACCCCGGTGGCTTGTTCTACTGACCGTTCTAAGGTGGTGGTCCCGGTGTTAGTCTTATTCTTTGTTGCTTTGTGGTTTATTCTACGAGGCGATTTGTTTTATGTCTTACATTGTGTTATTTTGTTCTTGTGCTTTTCAGTCCTTTTAGCACCGCGATTACCTCGCTTGGGGAAGAGAGTGCTAATCTTAGTGCTTTAAGTACGTTTGTTCGATTTGCACTTGTTAGGTTTTGTCTGCTTCCTCTTCCTCTTGGTGTCTGGGAAGAACTGCGGTTTTTGATTGTGGCACTCTCTGGACTTTTCTCTTACCTTTTTTTATCACTATATTTATAAACATGGGTGTAATTATTATTACAGTGTATGTTACTACATCAACATATTTAATAACAAAAGTGAATAAGTAACTAGAATTACTTTCGATCGCGAGCCATCGAAAATCCCCCAAATTTCATCTTTACCACTCTCTGGACAAATTCAACGGACGACAAATTGATATTTTTCCCCCAGAAAAATTCAAAGTCCACTTTCGTCCGCTGAATGATTTATCCAACATTCTAGCATTATACCTTTGACCTTAGTCATGGAACCTTGGCATCATTTGAAAGCGAGGTACACGCAACATGAACAAAAAACAAGTTACTCTTACAAATTAATGACGTATTTTAGCATAGTTTTAGTTAAAAAAAAAAACCTTTATGTTAATTATTTTTCATTTATATTTTACGTACCGTTGAAGGTATAGTTATACTTTAAGTATGTATGTATGTATGTATGTATGTATGTATGTATGTATGTTCCTTCATTAAAAACAAAAGCATTTATTCTTTGGGACAAAAGTCTACGTTTTACTCAAATATCCCGTTGCTTGCTTGATATAAAACACACAATTGCGTTAGGCCTGGGCTTGGCTTGCCAAGCCAAATGCCAAAGTAGTTATACCAAAATTTCAACCCCTTTTAAAGCGTTTACGAAAACAAACCCGAGTAAAAGGATAAAGTACCATTTGAAATGCATCCCACTACGCTGAAACAACAACAACAACAACAAAACAAAACGTAAAAATAAAAATGCACATATATTTGGGTTTGAACATAATAATTAGGTTTCAGTTTACAACAGACTTTGATCAATGTGCAATGTTAAACGTGCGAAACTGTTTGACTAAGAATGTTGAGTCCTTATATAACTGCAAATTAGTACGCTGTAACATTTAAAGAAAACACGATTGTTTACGGAGATAGCCGATATAGATAACCTATACTAAAACGGAAAAGTACAAATACTTGCATACCAATATTGATGTTTGAAACCGTATTGTGCCCAAAATCTTTTTAACTCTCGGGACTAGACCCATTTTTCACACAAGCATAAATAAGGTTTCTCTTTTACCATTACCACTCTCTGGGAATATTCAGCAGACGACATTTTGATGATATTTTCTTTTCTTTTTTTTTCCAGAAAATAGGCTTGTCAAAGCTTAGGAAAAGTAAGCAAAACAATTTATAATGTCGTCAGCTGAAATTTTTAGATAAGTAGTTCACAATCATAGATACGAAGATAATTTTAGTGATATTTCTGGTCATTTTTGTCGCAAAACATATTTTTTGAGTAATCATTAGAATTGCCTCAATAAGGCCATTCGGATGTACAAAACACCTATTAAAACTAAGTTTTAGATAGGCTAAGGGGCTTCTAATGAGTGCCACAACATGTTTTAATGGAGAAATAAGAAAAAATATCCATCCTTTTGGTAATAGGAACTAATTGAAAATTTTAAATAAATGCTTATGAAAACCTGTTACCAATAGCGACTGTTCTGATGCCCAGGTCGCCAGCACCTACAGCGGTTTAATTAACTTTTTCATAGGAGCGTGGCAGATCAGTTAAGGAGTGGACGAAATGTGATTCCAGAAGAATTTAAGAGTGTTACAGTGTATTTTTCTGATATTGTTGGTTTCACGAAAATATCAGCGATTAGCACCCCATTTCAGGTAATAAAAAGACTGCAATAACTAACTTCAGTTTATTTACTTCTATATATCATATATATCATTTTCTGATTTGTCATTTTGTCCGGGAAAACTTTAGTTGCATTTGCTTAGTTGTCTGAGAATTCAACTATCATACAATTAGTTAATAATTACTACATTGGATGTCCACTAGTATTATATTTCATCTGAAGTCTAAATAGCAAACTATAAAGGTTGTATTGAGTCCGTGGGAAATACTGTTTTAGAAGTTACCTAAGTTTTGAATATTTATATTCCCAACTAAACAGGCTTGCACCATTTTAGCGCAGTTGGACTGGTTGAGAGCAAATGCAAATCTGCATTTACACTTCAATTAATCCATTGAGTCGAGTAATAGAATCTTTTTTATTGTCTAACATATGTTATAACTCAGATTTTCAACGAAGTCATGGTCGAGCTGGAATTAAATGAAAATATAATTTAAGTGGATTATATAAATGTGTAAATCGCTGATATCAACATATACATATATAGCACTTATATAGAGCTAGTAGCGGTCATAGTACCCAAGCCGTAATCCAAACTCATAAATCCGTAAACGAATGACGAATTAGAATGTTTAGACCAACAGACATGGACCCAAGAATAAAGGGTAAAATCAGGCATTACTTGGTAAGCAGGCCTCACCCACCATGCCGGATAGGCCTGACATATGGCATTTATAACACTTCGGCTTTATTTCGTATATACCAGCGTTTTCACATCGAAGAAACCCGCGAGAAATTGATTTTTGTAATGGAGCCTCTTGCATGTTTTAATAGACAGTCCATTCCTTTTCATCCAGGTGGTTGATCTCTTGAATGAGGTATATACATGCTTTGATGAAATAATTGAAAACTTTGATGTATATAAGGTAAGTATTAACTTACATCAAGCATGTCTTATTGAATAATTGTACATTTTGAGCCAATGCACCACATTTCCGACAAGATTTCATGTGCGCGCTACGAAGACTCAGATCAGTCAGCATGGATGAGCAGGGTCTTTGCAGTCTGACTGAAGAGTCTTTTGATCCTTGGTTACCCACAGAGTGACCTACAAAATGCAAAATCTACTCACATTTTTTCAGCATAAATATTAACATGTATGCCACATTTAATGATCAAAACTTTAACGATACGTTAACTAACGACATCGTTAGTTTTGAATAACTGGGTCCAGATCAGCCTCACAAATACGCAGGTTGATCTGAATCTTCGCTGGATACACATATAACCTTGTAGGAAATAGTGTGATCCCTGCTCATTTATTGCTCTCACACATTTTTTGCTACCTTGTTAAGTACATCTTTAACCCATGTCATGCTGAATAAATTGCCACGCCCACTTCTAATTTTCAGCCAATCATATTACTTGACTCAGATTGTTGTTATAAATTCACATATTTAATGGCAAACAGTGCAGAAGCCAACAGTGCTTCTTCAGAAGCCAACTGATCTGAATCTACACTGTTTGCTAAGACAGGGCATGTCGTGTTCAGCTAAAGAAGGGTTAAATCAATGACAGTAATCTAAAAATGACATTTGCAGCAGCCATATGAATAACAATATGGGATATTTATTATTTTTCATCTGTGATTAAATTTTAAGACATATATATATGTACTGAATTCGTCTTACAAAACTATATAATCACATTGTGAGGATGGCTATTCGTATGAAAAAAAATGACCGCAAATTCGAAGCTGTTATAAATTGCACTTAACTGAATCCATGTACCTCAAACTATGTAACGACATATATGACAGGGCAACGATCAGACAGATCTCCAATGTCAAGCTGCAAGACATTTTCACCATCAGGACCAATGAGCTACTTGCGCATTTAAGACCTGGCCCTTTTCCTATGGAGAGAAGGCCCGCTGGTATAAACACGTGTAACGCTCTAACGGTGCAGTCAAGTCAACCTGTGACATATAGGTTTATGGAAAGCCTGGGAGGCTCAAGATAGGCAGCTGATAGAGAGGGATTGCAGAGAGTGGAAGCCCTCTGATGTGCGATCTATCATGTATGCAGCACACCAGCTGCCTTGAACGGAGCCCACTGATATGAATGTACCCTGTTGATAAAAAAATCCGGTGATGACGATGATGATGATAATGACGATGACGATGACGATACATATAGTTAAACATATTGATACAAGTGTTGTCCGCTCCCTTGGTGTTTCTGCCTTTTTAGAGTATGAACCTGGGATACATACATGTATACACATGCACTATGAAATATCTGTATGCAACAGTCTGAGAAGAATGTTATTTTGTTTTGTTTTGGAAACACAGAACAAATTATCTTAAAAGCTCTCTGTCACAATCGAGTTTGTGTCCTCCGAGGTTTAGACTGACTCCACTTATAGAATATGTACTCATTCATATATGAGATTATAAAAGTATCATCACATGTTCATGGATGATGGCACTATATAGATGATAGCTTTTTTAGAGCTGTTCTTCAGCACGCCAGGGCCGAGTTGGTTAAAAGCTTTTACCAACCGATTCTTTGCCGTTTCTTCCCTAGGTAAAAACGACCAATATGCCATGTTGTTCTCTTAGAAAATTTGACAGCCACCTTCCCGACTAATACTATATCGAAATCAGGTAATTGGTGTACACATTTCCAAAAGACTAAAACCATAAAACTCTGCCGAGATGCCAATAAAATGATGCTCCATTACACAATTAGTTAAGTAATACTGATAAAACAGTTAACTATCAAAACCGATTCCAAAATATACATCTGCATAAAAAAATAATCAAAATACAAGTTTTAAATGGTTTCCTACGTTACAAAATACAGATTTTAAGAATTTACAGTACAGTGCGGGTATTAGCTCATGATCAAATATCACCTTGCTGCAACTTATGATTAACATACAATGCATGGCTATCAGCAAAATAAATGTGGCCTCGGTGGCTCAGTTGGATGCGCCGTCCGACTGGAGACCAGGAGGTCGCGGGTTCAACCCCGCCGAGGTCGGTAACATTTTTCGTGGAGATTGATCATGAAATATTTTCTACGGTCATTCTCTCCCTTCCGCTGATTCAAGAAGGGCAGTTGTCAGTTTCTGGCGAAAGAATGTGCACAATACTGGTTAACCGCTTAGAGGACTAAGCCTGCCCAGTAAACGTGTGGTTAGGTAAACTGACCGCGCTCGACATGACCCCATTGGGTTGATTGGGCCGTAAAACCTCAACACAAACAAATCAGCAAAATAAAATATAAACAAGCTGCAGTTTATGATTAGCTTAAAACAACGTATGACTATCAGCAGGGAAATATTTGAACTCTATAGAAGATTACCTTGCTGCAGTTTATGATTAGCATATCGAAACTAACGGCTTGCAGCAGGAAAATATTAGCACACAATAAAAGATTACCTTGCTGCAGTTTATGATAAACAAAAAACAACGTATGGCTATAAGCAGAGAAATACTAGCACACGATAAATCGTAACCTTGCTGCAGTTTACGATTAGCATCCAACAACGTATGGCTATCATCAGATTGTATTAGCACACAATAAAAGATTACCTTGCCGCAGTTTATAATTAGCTTTTAACAGCGTATGACTTTTAGCTGGAGAATATTAGCACACGATAAAATGTTACCTTACTGCAGTTTGTTGTTCTGACACAGCATTTCCTACAAGATTGCATGTGAGCCCGGCAAAGATTCAGATCTGCCTCGGATCTGCCTGCACATTTTCACAATTTGATCAGACTCTTCGCTTTGAGCGCTTTGGATATGAAATAAATCAAAATTTCTTCAAATAACCGGGGAAGACTTGATCAGACTGTACCGATGCGCAGGCTGACCTGAGCCTTCTCAGAGCACATGCAATCTTGTAGGAAATGCTGTATTGAAATAATAACGACTTGCTATGGCGATTAAACAGTTGTTCCACAACAGTTGCCTGTACCTTCTGACAGTAACCCTCTGATATATACATGTAAAAATTTGAAAATCCATTCAATACAAAATCAAATTTTAAAAGTTTTGTTTTCCTGAACATAGGCTATCGTTTTGACTTTTATATTATTATAGAATAAAGATTAAATTGATCTGAGTTCTCTGTTGTGGGCTGTCCCACACGTGCTAAGTATTATATTTAAAATTATATTTGAATTTTCTTTTGTTGAAAGTAGCTGCGGTCATGGTACCAAAGCCGTAATCCAAACTCATAAATCCATAAACGAATGACGAATCAGAATGTTCAGACCAACAGACATGGACCCCAGAACAAAGGGTGTATAACTGATAACAAATTATCCAAATAGGGAACGTTTCCTGTTACCTGCCAAACGTTATCTGTGCAAATGCATATGTATAAAGTCATGTCAAAGATCGGAATAAAACAATAAAACAAGTAGACGCCACAATTCACGAATCGTAAGACTCAAGAGGTACCAAGGGAAGGAGATATGAGGAACAAATAAGGAGAGAACATACGCCATATATAATATCACATATGCACAAACAAAGCAGAACTGCAACAGAAGAACCGCCTAGGAACGGTCAGTAGGATAACAACCGGGGGGTGGGGGGGGGGGGGGAGGGGGGAGGATTCACATTCATCTTAAATGGCAACAGGTTTGTTATAACAATAAAATAAAATATGTGGTGGGTTAGACTCGTGCATCTGTTTAGTGTTTCCAGAGGCAACCTTTATAGAATTTATTAATATTGTGTATGTATTCATCACGAAAATATTTCTATATAATTTTGACCCCCTCAAACCTCACTTTTATATAGTAATACAGGGGTTTACAGGGGTATGCATTATTTTTCTGCACAGAAACATAGATTGTGGGTACTCATTACAACCGCCTTGCCGAGGTGGTTCTAACAAGTACCCATAATCTATGTTTTGCGCAGAAATATGAAAAATATCAATTTTTATCTAAATATTTTCTTTTTTTTTTTGTGGTAATACTTTCAGTATATTTGAATAGGCTTGGTTTTGTAATGTGATGAATTTGTGTCTTTGTTTCCTCATTTACCCTTTTTTAACATTTTGATAGCCCAAGAACTGTTTTAAATGCATGTAACTATTCTGAAATCGTTAAAGTCCTATGAGCTGAGCACCCTAGTGGTTACAGCGCTCGATTTGCCAACGGAATGTCTTCGCTGGCGCTCATGCCATAAAGGGTATACTTTCTCATTTTATGGTTAGGTTGAAACTATTGGTGATGCTTACATGGTTGTTTCTGGACTTCCTATTCGAAATGCTAATGAACATGTCCGTGAAATCGCTCGGATGTCGATACGAATTCTTAAACAACTGCGACAGTTTGTCATTGGACACCTACCAGCAGCTGCATTACAAGCACGGATAGGAATTCACTCAGGTTTTGTATTCATAACTTAAGATAAAATATGCATAATTGCTAACTTTTCGGAAAGATAGACCTAAACAAACAGTGTAAACCTAGACCAGACCACACAAAATGCGTTTTCTGATCATAGTCTACACTGTGTGTTACTTATGAATCAGTTTAAGACGCATCCGCAGGTAGGAAACATTTAACATTCAATTCTTAGGACAAAACTGATTGTCCGTATATTTAGTGTATGTCGCTGTCAATGCGAGTTTGTGACCTATCGGTCAAATATTTTTTTGAATAAGCCGGTGTGAATTTAAACATAGTAAACTGCAACAAATACAGTATGAATATCAATAAGAATAATCATATTGATAATAACAATTATAATACCATTTGTTTTTGCGTTTTCAAAAACAGCTCAGTAGATATAGAAAGCCATAAACCTGAAAGTCATAAACCTAAACCATTCAGTACACATTCTTAACGTCGATGGCCCCCGAGTACGTATATCCATGTTACTACACTAAAATGGAAAGCTAACGTTATATTTGTAAATAAATAAATAATAAACAAATAATAAATAAATAAACTATCATAGTTGTAATTCTAATTTATATACCTGTCAACTAGTAATGGGAAAACATGACCGGAAAAACATCACTTAATCCTCTTCACATCACATTTCAGGCCCAGTTGTAGCAGGAGTGGTCGGTCGGAAGATGCCCAGATATTGTTTGTTTGGTGATACAGTCAACACCGCTTCGAGAATGGAATCTCACGGTCAACGTATGTATTCTTTATTGCAAACTGACTTTTATCAGAACTGATTGTAAAGACCTCGCATCCACAATCTTGGACATAATGACGATGTAAATGGCTTGCTTATTTGATAATCTCATCCGTTAATAACACAATAAATAATAGTATGTTCTGAAGCTGCATTAGATACTACTATTTAGACAGCGTGGTCTGTTTTTTTTTTTTTTGATTGATCAGAAAATCTGTGTACATTACGAAAACATGCCTATATAAATTTGACCAACCCCACTTTTATATAGTAAAACTGGGGTTTACAGGGATAGACATTATTTTTCTTATTGTGCTAAATAATATAGATTGTGGGTACGCTTTAGAACCGCCTCGCCGAGGCGGTTCTAACGAGTACCCACAATCTATGTTTTGAGCTGAAATATGAAAAATATCGGGCCTTTTATCTGAATTTTTTTGAGTTTTTGGAGGTGAAATCTTCTATATATTTGAATAGGCATGTTTTCGTAATGAAGCAAAATGATGTCCGTACACGGAACCCTTCAAGCTGTTTAAGAAGTAAAACGCATTTGATATATCAACTTTTTAAATGCACCGTATACTATTACATGTACGAGCTATAAACAAATGACCCGCAGTATGAGAAATATTGTCTATGTAGTTTGTGAATAACGTAGGCCTAGACGTGCCTGCTCATCTGGCAGACATTAATCAAGTTTTCTCTATTCATCAACACATTTTGCAGTATAGCATGATTCCGCAGGAGGACGAATAAGTCCCCAGACTTACGGTGTATATTCGATGGCTGACGGTCGGTCTTCACGATCCGCCTACGGAATAAACACTCTTTTTTTCATGACATGGGTCAGCTGTTTATCACTTTATGTTTCATTTATTTCATTTTCGTTATCTAACGGTCACTTTATCAAAACGTACCTTTTTATGTAGCCGATTTGCATATTCCTTTCCTTCAACGTACATAACGCACACGAATACACATCCCTACATATTGTAATAAACAATAAGCAATACAATTTACAGATTTATTATATTGATGAGTAAATATCAAACGTGCTGTCGTTTCGTTTGTTTGTTTGTGTTTTACCCAAGTTATCAAGATTTATATTTTATTCCAACTACTTCATACACGATCGATTAAAAAAATGTCGAATGAAGTCAAACAGAATCTATTAAGGTTTCCCACAGAATCATAGAACACATAGAACACGAACTTTTAGTTTTATTTAGACTTTCATATGACAACAATATAGTTTTCAGGGAGGACTGCAAACACTCGCCCCTTGCGTCACCATCCATAAACTCCGGCTTAAACGAAACTCGATTTTTCAAGATGCTAGAATGGGCAAAATGATCCATAGGGAAAAAAGTACCCGGATGAAGTACGGGGAGACCATTTCTCAGCCACCAACTGGCACTTAACAGCATCTGCAGTGTAGGGCGATAAAGTCTCTGAGACTTGCAGAAATTAGAATGACCAAACAAAGAAAGAACAAACAGATAAAGATGATTTGCAACACTAAGTGACTTTCAACAAGAAGACTGTTGGGAGCTTTAACCCCGTCAGCTACCCTGACGGGCCGATGACGGCCCGATATAGATTTACGTAGAATGCTAGCTGGGAATATCCTTGGTTTTACGGGTATCCAGCTTCCGTTCCTAAATTCTGATAAAATGCTAGTCAGGATGACACCACTTGGGAATAACATATTAAATCAAAGACCAACAAATTCTTCATGATTTAAATTACCGTACAAGTGAAAATAAATACAGACATAAATAGTAAATCTCAGCTGAACAGAAGATTAACACGCAACGACCGATAAAGGCGCTTCGATTCAGTGGTCATCATCGTTACGGTAGTGTTGTGAAGTAAATTATTAATACGTTTTCTTCTCTGTGTTGATGCACCGCTGACTTAGGGAACCCTTACACAGATCGACCAATGCATATTGGTATGTGTAGTGAGAGCTGCATCAGCGCAGGTCCATGGAACCAGGTTGAAGCCCCATTCCCTTGTTTTTGCTGTTGACCGTTACAAGATTGTATTTCCGTTAAAAATACTCATCTTTCTTTCATTCTCGTTTGGTGTGTACCTTATATATCATCGATATGTTATTTTGATTTGTCAGTTCATGTATAAATTAAACCCTTATTAAGTCTCAGATTTCAGATTCTAGTGTTTACTCGGTATCTCCATATTTCTTCTAATAAATCCGAGTCTGCTGTATTCGTATATTTGACGGATGTTTTGTCTTTAAGGAATCCTTTGTTTCGGAATGTAACGTAATTAAATCCTAAACATATCACGATAATACTGAATCAATAACAAATAATAAACAATTACGCTCTTTAGTCAGATAGAACCCTGTGCAATAGACACTTACGATATATAAGCATAAACAATATCTAAAATTTATGCAACCTAACACACACTCTTTATTTTAAAGCCATGAAGATACATGTCAGCGATGCCACAAAACATCTTCTTAAGACATTCGGAACATTTGTCTTGGAGGATCGAGGCTACGTCGATATTAAGGTAAATGAATACACATGGTACATTTGCTGGCATGTTTTGATAAGGAGACACCTTTTTGTGGTTTATTGTTTGCTTTGCCACTCCCGACCGGAAGCAAATTATTTCTCTGTGAGGTAGAACCCTTTTTTTCAGACGCGTACAAGAACAATTTAAACATAGTTGTCTCTTGACGCATATCGATTCTCCTTAAGGTATAAACAGATAAATGTTTACTGACTATAACATCGCACGGGGAATACTAAAATTCCAATGCTAAACATGGGGACTAGGAGCTATGGCATGGTTAGTAAACATTCATCGAATTATACTTTTCATTTTCTGTTGTTGTAAACTAACTAAAGCTGTTTCTCAGTTAGTTTTGGCTTTGTATCAATAATTACTAGGCTGAACAAGTATGTAAGTTAAAGATATTTAGTTAAGTCTCGGTAACAGGGTTGCCACCTTATTTTGGGAAATGGTTGTCAGCTCGGCTTGACATCTGGGCCCAGTTGTTCAAAGCTAACGATGTCGTTAGTTAACGATTCGTTAAAATTTACATCGAGTGATACGCAAATATTCTGATATTTTTTGCTGAAAAAATGTGAGTAGCTTTTGCAGTGCAAAAGCTACTCACATTTTTTCAGCAAAAAATATCAGAATATTGTATATTGAATCCGCTAAAACAGTTAACGAAATGACCCTTAACGAGCTCGTTAAGCTAACGACGCTTTGAACAGCTGGGCCCTGTTCTTTCTGTGGCTGTTTAACGCTTAGCACTCTGGGTAAAATTTTCAGCAGACGACATTTTGAAATATTTTTCTTATTTTTCCCAGAAAACAGGTTTTGACATTTCATGCAAATTGTCTCCATTGGAGACAATTTGCATGAAATGTCAAATCCTGTTTTGGGGAAAAATAAGAAAAATATCACCAATTTGTCGTCTGCTGAATATGCCTTGAGAGTGGTGAGGGTTAATTGTATTTCTCTGTCTTTCCATTTGATATTGAGAACTTGATGTCGATCTGATTGTATCAGTTTCTAAGTTCACCTATTTACTTAACAATAAAAATGCATAATACGACTATTGCATGCGACGCGGATTCAAATCCAATTACAATATTTTACTTTTATAATTACTAAGAATTTCTATGCTGTTTCCAAGTCCATTACTTTCATACATCAGTATAATTATAGATTGTATATGTCTTATAATAGTGCCCATGTGTAATTAGAAAGCTAGAGTCGCTGTATTGGCGTATGCATCAGTAATTAGAATGAATTTACAAGTACGAAGAACGTATACTCCGCCAAACATTTGATTTCTCCTAGTGGATTCATATGGAAATGAAATTACCAAGGAAATTCCACAATTTCCAAGAACATACTACCTGTCACCAAAAGTCACCAGGAGTATGGCAAATATATTCTCTGAGAGAATGGATGCGCAAAATCTCCGCTGTCAGAGTACCGACGAAACAAATAAGCGGATCAACGCTGGCTCTACAGCAACAACAACAACAACTGTTTTACTTATACCTGTAGTAATAATAATAATATGGGCCACATCCTAATATTATCTTACAGAAAGGACAGTTTCTGTTCATCAGTTTGCCCTACTATTCCAACATTGTAATTGAAAAGCAAAGGTTCTGATCAGACTTTTCGATTTATGATAATAATACAGTCGAACCTCGTTATCTCGAACTCGCTTATTTCGATTACCGCTTATCTCGAAGTGAAATTCTGGTCCCTGTTTTAACATGAAACTATGACAACAGGTAACAAAATAATGTGGAAAAGAGGAGAAATTGCTCCTAAGGAGCAATTTCTTCTCTTTTCCACATTACTTTATATATATATTTCTAACTTCAGGAGTCAAATTACATATTCATTTGTTAAATGTGATTGTTCAATTTATTGTCTTTCTCACTCTCTCAACTCTGGTATGTCGAAGTACGGATATCTCGAAGTATTTTAGACAGTCCCTTGGAATTCGAGATAACGAGAGTCGACTGTACGTGCTTTACTGTTATGCTTAATTGATAATGCAGAGACCCTGTAAGCGGAACAAAACTATAAATGAAGGTACCAAGGGAAATGCCACAAGAATGAAGCACAGACAGACAGACTTCCCAGTGCATCAAAAGAAGAAGAGATGAGGAATAAACGATGCCAAAACAAAAGCCAAAACCTTCGACATACGAACAGCGAATAACCACAACAGAGGATTCACCTTTGAACGGCCAGTAAAAAGCTAGAAAAATGTTGTGCGAGGGTAGGGTGGGTAAGGGAGGAGGGGACCAAAGCCAATTTTTCTCGCGTGAAACCTCGCCTTAAGTTCTGATTCAGCTCCAGTTTAAAACATTTTGTTCCATTTGCATAGTGATCCCCTTTCTCATGAGTGAAAAATCACAGTGAAATATACATGATGTATCATAAACATTATGATAAGGTAAAGAAACCTCAAAACATAGATTGTGGGTACTCGTTAGAACCGCCTCGCCGAGGCGGTTCTAACGAGTACCCACAATCTATGTATTAGGTGCCAACCATCTAGAACAGATTGAGGATGGAGCGGCCATTTAGTCTGAGGACTTACACACATTTGTCATTTTGAGGTGCATCAGTATAAAGAGCGAGATTTCGATCGAGTTAAACAAGTTTAAATCACCACCTACTCCCAAATAATGTTTTTTTCTTCTGGTCGTTCTAAGGCGGTTCCTCAGTAGCAGATTTTGTTTTGTGTATTTGTCGGTTAGTGTATTTGAGCTGTTTTATTTTGCCTGTTTGTTCCTCCTAGCTGATCACGAAAACATGCCTATATATTTTTGACCCCCTTAAACCCCACTATTATATAGTAAAACTGGGGTTTACAGGGCTTTACATTATTTTTCTTATTTCTGCTTAAAACATAGATTGTTGGTACTCGTTAGAACCGCCTTGCCGAGGTGGTTCTAACGAGTACCCACAATCTATGTTTTGAGCAGAAAGATAAAAAATATCAGATTTTTTATCTGAAATTTTTCAGTTTTTGGAGGTGAAATTTTCTATATAGTTGAATAGGCGTGTTTTCGTAATGTCTTGTATGAGCATTGGAAGGCTGCTGTTCGTGAGTGTGTACTATTTGTATCGTGAGTTTGTATTTTTGTATAGTTTCAACGTCCTCCAATGACTCCGTTTGAAAGTTTCCAACACAGATTTTTAGTGATCTTTGCCAAGTAAAAGGGTGTCTTGAAGCGTTATACTAAATGCGCCGATCCGAATATTGCGGGCAGTGTGTATTCACACATTCTTTTCGGGGCCTTCTCTCTACGATGATATATATAATATTGTATAACATTTCTGGAACCCTACAGCAAAGGGCCTTTTGATTTACTTCCATTTTGTTCTAACGGGCGACTTAGAAAATAATGATGAAATATTTCGCGTATGCTGGCCAAATATTTCGTTGATGGTACGATATACAAGACGTGATTCAAATTATTTTATTTTCCAATTGTAGGGCAAAGGGACCATGCGGACGCACTGGCTTCTCGACGAAGTACTGTAACAACTCTTTGAGTTTACAATGCGATCAAAGAGATTTCAAGTTCAACTTGTAAAGTATTCGAAATTAATAAAGATATAATCCACGTCTGGTAGTTTTGTTATACATTTCAGCCACTTAAGCCTTAAAACAAAGCCATAAGTATGAATTTAGGTGGTCAGCAACTGCCCAACACACCCTGTTAATCCGGTTAGGTCTATCAAGGCTTTTCCCATTTCATCAGAAAACTAACTTTAAACTTGGGGAGGATGTATTGCTGTTGACATACTGCTGGTTTTATATAATCAACCTGAATAAAGGAAGTCACTCTTGAGACTCTAGCGCTGACAGCAATTGTGGGCGTTATGGGATGAAACATATAAAATTGAGTTATTTTGTACCTTAACATAATATCCACCGAGTCCAACGTAGTTAGACAGATGTGCCAAGTGTTTCCATGGGTTTTAAAGCCATAAAATCTGTACCACGGTATGCTTGTATAAAATTCCAGGCTGCAATATTTGCCTATATAGGGATCACCCAATAATGAGTAAATCGTATATTATTACCTTATATATGTCCTGAAATTTTACAATGATTATTCTGATATTATCATGTTCAGCAGTTGATACGGTGTTGTTTATCTTGTAAGGATTCAAAAATGGAACAAACTGGATTTAGTGACCTTGACACTTAGAATATCGCATTTAACACGTAGTAAGTTTAATGTCAAGTACGTGCCATTCGTAACAACAAATGAGGCTCATAAGGTATTAAATTTAAACAATGAAATATAAGTGAAGATACGCTGGACTTGCTATAATGACGAAGCACAGCCCACCTGAGGCACAAAAAGAAGGAGAGATGATGAACAAATAAGGACAACAAAAAAGCCACAGACGCACAAAGAAAGAAAATCTGCACCAAACAATCATCTTGGAACGGTCAGTAAGATAACCATTTGGGGCCTTAAACGAGTTTTATTCTCGCAAAACCTGACACTTAATTCTGATGTAACTCCAAATTACAAACATGTGTTCGGTCCGCATAGAGGTCCTCTACCTCATCTTTGAAACGTCACAGTGATACACATATAATCAAAAACAATGTGATGAAACAAAGCGGGCTCAGTGGTGATCTGAAGCCACAATACAAGAAAACCACAAACAGGACCACCCACGATGAGCCCGAGCCATTGATAGCCAGACACCTACCATGTCAAACTGATTGAGGAGGGAGTCGTCATTTTGGCTGAAGACCGACCCACCGCTACGCAATTAATTAGAGAAGCAAAATTATCAACCATAATTGGGTTAACAATCATGCAAGCAGTTTGCAGCAGAATATTCATGTTGTATCCTATCTCTTTGAAGCGAGTGACAAGTGTTTTGAAATTGCACGGAAAATCAGTTTTGCCAATAATCTTTCTAACCATACGAGGGTCCTGCAAAAAAGTGTTGTCACTGGGCTCGGATTACTTTAGTGCTACATTTTATCAAACATATCTTTATTACAAACCTTCAAAGTATCCCCCCTTTACTGAAACACATTTTATAACCTTTTTACCCAGTCGCGAAAAGATAAACAGTCTTCTTTTGGTATTTGTTGGAGACACTGATAAATAGCGCTGCCAAGAGAACTTCTAGATGTATACTTATTTCCAGAAAGCATTTTCTTAAGCCTTGGAAATAAGAAGAAGTCACAGTGACTCAGGTCAGGTGAATAAGGTAGATGGTTTAAAACTTTCACATTTTCAGAAGCCAAAAAAGACTTAACAACCTCACACTTATGAGAGGAGGCGATGTCATGTAAAAGGTGGACTCCTGACCATCCTCTTCTGGTCCATGTTCCAATGTAACAAGTAAATTGGTCAGCGTATATGACTGCATCTATTTCAATTTGAAATAACTCGGTCAGTTGGAAAGCAGTTTGCACGAACTAAACGGGTACTGTTAGCTATTCAACCCACCACAAGTGCAGTGAAGCATTTTAAAATATACCTGGGATAAAACTTAGGCAAAAAAGGGTAAGAGAAAAGTCCAGGGAGTGCCACAATCACAAACCGCAGCCCTTCCCAGACCCCAAGAGGAAGAGGAAACCGACAAATCCAAACAAGCACAAATCGAACAAACGTACGAAAAGCACTAAGATTAGCTCTCACTTCCCCAAGCGAGGTAATCGCAATACTAAAAGGACTGAAAAACACAAGAACAAAATGACACTCGGAAAGACTTACAACAAATCGCCTCGTAGAATAAACCACAAAGCAACAAAGAGTAAGACTAACACCGGGACCACCGCCTTAGAACGGTCAGTAGAGTAAACTACCGGAGGTTTAAAGCACTTTTACAGCTAGCTAACTTCACCTTGGGTCCCAATGCTACTCTTAATACAGAAACACATAAAAATTCGGTTCGCATAAAGGCTCCCAACTCAGTCAATGCATCAAAGCGAAAACATAAAAATCAAATTAATCACTATAATAAACAAAGACGAGTACCCATGGCTAATTCTACTGTATGCCAGAGTAAATGAAAACCAGTAGCTGAACCAAGGCGGGCCAAGTCAAAGACATATTGTCAAGCCGCAACCCACTGGTTTAAGTTTTACGAAGAGGCCGTCATTTAGTCTGAGGCCCGAACCGCCGTCGTGCAATTAAAGAGTGAAGCATAGCTATCAACAATGATTGGGTTGACAACTAGGCATGCAGTCTGCCGCATAATATCCAGGCTATAGCCAATTCTTTTATAACGGTTAATAAGTTTTCTGAATCGCTCCGAAAAGTTAGATTTACCTACAATTTTTCTAAATCTGTACACTTAGTCACCGTAAAATTCTGGTTCTGATATACCTTGTTGCAGAAGTGCTTTCAGACTGACGCTATATTTTTCTAACAAGGCACTGTGTCTGCGATAAAATTTCAAAAACGCCTTACGAAGTTTAAAATAACGATAGCCCTGCCTAAGAAGTTTTGCAGTAAGGGCTTTATTACGGTAGTTTTAGGAAGCCTATTGGTGAAGAACTTTTTGCAGGACCCTCGTATAGACTATAGACCATAAAGTTCAGGGTTGGATAGACCTTCTTACTGATGTGTTTTCAAACCAATGTTATATTTGGACGTTCACTCAGAATTACGACGATAAGACTTTGAAACTGTTTTACGTAGATTATGATAACGGTACTCTTTCTTAAGATTAGCTGTTATATTTTTATTTCAAGTATTAACTTGACTAGATGCTTTAAAAAAACGAATTCACTGAGAAATATATACAGCATATGATGTAGAACGACGTATATCGCAATATTAAAATGGAACATTTAAACAATTAAAATCAAAATGGTCCCGTTTGTTGGAGATTATGTCATTATTGATAAGTTTAAATCCAGAAACGGTACATATTTGCGAAACATCTTTTGAATCAGTGGATATAATTCGACAAACTGACATTTTTATGATCTTCACATACTGAAGCATGGGAGCAAAAATAATTCACCAAGGGTACTCGAATCTAACGGTAAATTAAGTTTTGAATTTTAAATAAACTAGAATGCGCAGTCAATGGCGTACCATCGCAAATCCCCAAGCTATTTGCTAATGTTGCTCATAGCAAGACGGACGGATGTACTTACTCTCCCACACCCTTACCATGAGGGGAGGTCATGTAGCAAGTTAGGTTAAATTCCTCCCAGTGGTTTAGGAGGAGATAGCCTGACAGACAGATGGACAGACGCCAGACGGACGAACGGAAAATTAATGTTGCTTTCGCACACCCTTACCACGAGGGAAAGTGATGTAGCAAGTTCGGTTGAATTCCGCCCAGTGGTTTAGGAGGAGATAGCGTAATAGACAGATGGACGGACGACGGACGTACGGAAGAGATGTTGCCCGCACGGAAAAATAATGTTGCTCTCGCACACCCTTACCAAGAGGGGAAATGATGAAGCAAGTTTGGTTGAATTCCGCCAGTGGTTTAGGAGGAGACAGCGTGACGGACATATGGACGACGGACGCACGAAAACAATGTTGCTCTCGCACACCCTTACCATGGGGAAAAATGATGTAGCAAGTTTGGTTGACTTCCACCACCCCCAGTGGTTTAGGAGGAGATAGCGTGACAGACAAATGGACGGACGCACGGACCACTGACACACGAAAAAATAATGTTGCTCTCGTACACCTGACCATGAGGGGAAGTGATGTAGCAAGTTTGGTTGAATTCCACCCAGTAGTTTAGGAGATAGCGTGACAGACGGACGGACGGATGGAGGCGTTAACAATATCCAATTTCACTTTTCAAAAAACGCGTGGGGATAAAAAGTAATCCGTACCAAATGTAGTGTGCTAGAAGCATGGGTGTGCTAGAAGCATGGTGAGAGTGAGATCCATGTCTCAACAAAAAGGTGCAATCTGATCAAAAGTGCAGGGACATATCATTAGAACCCGCTGAACTTTCTATGTAATATTGATACAAGGTGGTTTTAAAAGTACTAAACCATTCTAAAGCGAAGCAATCGCACCCCAGATCTCTGAACTCGTCACCAACAAAACGAACAGTGAGTGCTCATCCAGTCAGTTATCGCACTGTGATAGTCGAAATCATCAGCTTTTGGTCTATGAACATTTAGCACAGGACAGTCTTGTGAGGTATATTTCATTTATGAAGTCTGCATTTCAACCACGCGTACAGAACACATATATATTATACAGTCGGCTCTCGTTATCTCGAATTCCAAGGGACTCTCTGAAATACTTCGAGATATCCGTACCTCGACATATCAGATTTGCAGATTTGCAGAATTTAGGAAAAATGAATCAAACAGCCACATTTAACAAATGTATATGTAATAAACGAGAGTCAACTGTATTACGTTACTGTGAAGACCACACAGCTCCAGATAAGAAAGAAGGGAATGCTTACATTTTCAAGGGAGGCAACTCATGTCAAATTGTTTTGCCTCCCTTCTGAATGGGTGTACCTCCACAGGATATGTCTCTGCCTTAGAAGTGTTTACCTCCCTGCTCAAAACGAACTACTCAAAATAACATCGCACTCCTCGCTCTGGGAGTAACAATCTTTGATTTATATTTCTTGGAAGCCAATTCTGTTCTACTGGACCTGTCTCCGTCTGTTTTGGGAAGCAAACAGTTCAGCTTAGGGTGTTTTTTATATATCGAAGTCTGACTTTTTACGTTGTTATTTCCGAAAACAATATTAATTATATACAGTTCGTACTTACCAAAAAACTCTAACAACTTCAACGATTTAATGTGACTAAATCAGGCCGATAATAGGTTTCCAATACCACGCCGGCAATGCAAAACAGTGCTGAACGCGATCAAACGGTTTCTAAATAGCGATTTTATCTGGGTTTAAATTCTTTGCTAAGACATTTCCCTCTCAATATTTTAGGCATATACGGTTACCGTAATTAGCATACTGAAGGGGTAGGGCTACACTTTCGGAGGAGGTTATTCTGTCAAAAATGGTTTGCCTCCCTTTCAAAAAAGGCGTCTACTCTAAAAGGAAAGAATTTGCTCTCTTTAGAGTACACTCTTTACAGAAGCGCCTCGATGTACAGGACAGCAAAAGAGCCGATTTAATTTTTACTGAAAACAGTGTTCTGTTCTGCAGCTAATCGTATAATCGTATTAATAGAAGGCATGTGTAGCGTCGCATAACCTGTTAATACATGCAAAGAGAATCAATGAACTCGATCCTGCTATTTCCATTGTGTGTGTGTGTGTGTGTGTGTGTGTGTGTGTGTGTGTGTTTCAATATAAGGCCTTTTCACAGAACACGATTAGCTACAGACATAACATCTACAATATTTATACAATCATCATATTAGAATCATACATTTAGAACTGTTTCTTCATGAGTCTGAATACGCTTGTTAGAGTTTTCACCATTTTCACAAGCCAATGTTCAGGCCCAAAAAATCTGAAAAGATTCTACCCTAAAAGGATAGAATTTGCTCCCACATGGGAGCAAATTCTTTCCTTTTAAAGTAGACCCTTTTCCTGCGAAAGAAAAAACAATTGATAAGAGTTGCATCCCCTGACAGTGTATCAGTTTCTCATAGCTTGTATTTGTAATCTGATTATGAGAATCATTACGAAAACACGCCTATTAAAATAATATAGAAAATTTCACCACCAAAAAATTGTAAAAAATTCATATAAAAACTGATATTTTTCATATTTCTGCTCAAAACATAGATTGTGGGTACTCGTTAGAACCGCCTCGGCGAGGCGGTACTAACGAATACCCACAATCTATATTATTTAGCAAAATAAGAAAAATAATGTATACCCCTGTAAACCCCAGTTTTACTATATAAAAGTGGGGTTGAAGGGGGTCAAATTTATATAGGCATGTTTTCGTGATGAATGTGTCCTACATGTAATTCTGTAACTATTGTTTATCAGACCATTATCTACGAAATGCGCACACTTGCTCAAAATGGCATTATTTTCCTTGTTTCCTTGTCGTGCAAAAAAAAAAAAAAAAAAAAAAAAAAAAAAATAGCTGACTGAAATCCTCGTATGCATTTGCAAGGCGTTTGCCCTTCGTGAATATGAGGCCGCAACTTCATAACAAACATACCTTCAGACATGTGCTCCCGCTGATTATAATTTTCCCTGTGCGCAGTTTGAATAGCGAAAGATGCAAAGTTTCTCACTGTGGACAAGGAAGCCACTGATCAGACTGCGCCGATGCGCAAGATGATTTGAGTCTTCACTGGGCGCACATGCCCGGAGGTACGGTTGTCATGTTGAGGCTAATATATTCAACACGTTCCAATGATTCTGTAGGCAGAAAGCCAATGTCCTGATCAGATTACGAGGGTTTGTTGTTTTCATTACAAAAACACCCTTATTCAAATATATATATATATATATAAATTTCACCTAAAAAACTGAAAATTTTCAGATAATAAACTCTGATAGTTTTCATATTGCTGGTCAAAACATATATTGTGGGTACTCGTTAGAACCGTTAGAACTGCTTTTTTAGCAGAAATATAGAGTTTATTTGGTTTTGAATTTCAGGAGGCGTGGTTTTGTTTGAAAATTAATCGCCATCATGTTTTCACTTAAATGCAAAAATCATCCTGTGCTTGAAATACAGACACAACAAAGTCCCGAAAGTAGAACTGGAATAGCAAGAAACTCATACTTTATATTTGTGTTGCAGGTCTCTCCTCAAAAACGCTTACTGGACGTGAAAATTGCAGTCTGATTTCCATGATTTTATCAAATTCTCCGCAAAACGTCAACCATTGTTATTGTTGTTACCAACAACGTCGCCTAGCAATTATGACGTCAAAACGTTCGAAATGAAATAATTCACTCGGTGAATTATCGATTATAATTCACTGAAAAATCTCTGTAAATCAGTGCTGAAAATGTAATAAAAGAAAAATAATATATACCCCTGTAAACCCCAGTTCTACTATATAAAAGTGGGGTTTAAGGGGTTTAAGGGGGTCAAAATTATACAGGAATGTTTTCGCGATGTAATGATATGTTTTTGCTTCACGCGTCGAAGATATCGAAAACTGTGCTAATCGACCTTAAAAACCGAGTACTACATGTACAATGACTGAGATTTCTTACTTAGCTAAATATTCTTTTCAGTAGGCCTACATATCTATCAAGAAGCAAAGCCAATCTATTGCCCGAGTTTCATCAAGTACGGTTAGATCTTTCAGCCGTTAATTTCTATGTTGTTCTTACTTGGTCGCGCCAAGAGAAAACGTCAACAGGACATATGGTAGTATTATAGGCCACGGTCAACCTCCGCTTTGGTACTTTCTGTTCCAAACACATTTGTTCAACACATTCTACAAAATCCATTGAGCCCAAAAGTAAAAGGCCAATGCCAATTTGTTGTAGGCATATTCTTAACCGCACACGTCCAGAGGAAACATTTGTTCTGGTAGTTTACAAGAGATTTTCTTTGAAGACACATTTTTAAAAGAACCGATACACTTTTAGGGGAGGCAACCCTGTCAAAATGCTTACCATCCTATAAGAAGCAGATTTGCAATCTGTTGCCTCAAGGACAAATCAGCATTATAATTCATCGGTAGTTATGGAGTGGAACGACGTCAGACAGTAAGACTCGCTTCATTCATTCAAATACAACTTTAACAGGCAACAAACTCTTGTTCCGAAACACTTCTACAGTGGAACAAGGAAAGCACAGATATTGGTACTGCACACACGACTTTGTACAAATTGCAGCTAAATAACGATCTTTATTCGAAAACATAACTGATTCTCCATTGAACTACGGTGGATCTGTTTTTATAGTAGATTCCTTTACAGAAGGGTCTCGGAGTGGTAGAAAGCAATTAAGAAGTCACAGAAAGTGTTTCCCTTGTTGTAAAAAAATGACGAAAATGAACCTCAACTAAGTACTAAGTCTCCTCAACTCTATTGCGATCAATCACCATAAATGCCGATTTGAACTGTCAACTGCCATAGATAACAGTTTAAAACAGACTGTTTTCTTCACAAGCGTTCCTTATATCTATTTGCAGTTCTATCTATTTACATATATATATATACGGCAGTGTGTCACAGATTTTCTAAAAGTATATTTCATGTATAGCCGATTTCGTGCAATTGAGGAAGGAAAATCAGAAAGACAGTTACATCAATTAGAGAGAGAAAGAGAAAAAAACTCAGCGGGGTACTTGAAAACAGGTTTTAACGCGGACGTATCAGTATAGAAAAAGAACTTTTAACATATTGGTGGTGTCAAAGAGCTGTGTTGTAAAGAATAACTAGAATGGGCTGTCTATACATGTACAAAGCCTACATAAACTTTATGTTGCACGTCAGCGAGAGTACATCGGCTAACATCACGAAAACATGCCTATATAATGTTGACCCCGTTAAACCCCACTTTTATATAGTAAAACTGGGGTTTACCGGGGTATACATTATTTTTCTTATTCCTGCTCAAAAACATAGATTGTGGGTACTCGTTAGAACCGCCTCGCCGAGGCGGTTCTAATGAATACCCACAATCTATGTTTTGAGCAGAAATATGAAAAATATCAGAATTTTTATCTGAAAACTTTCATTTTTTTGGTGATAAAATATTTTCAGTGTATTTGAATAGGCATGTTTTCGTAATGAAATCATAGTTACGTCACCTGAAGCGGGGCGTAAAAGCATAAACTTTTACGAATAGCAAGAGCTCATTTAAGCCTGTGAAAACGTATGTGAAGCGTATAGTATAAGCCATCTCTCTAGATAAGCGCTTTTCGAATTTATTATGTACTGATATTGTTTTAATTTCTTCGCGCAGCATCTTTTGTGGATACACTTCTAAAGTGTAACCACAAACTACAGTTTCGTGGGAAAAAATATAACATTTACAGTATTCATCTGGACATTCCTCTAAGGCTTAATTCAAAGCCATGACATTTTCACTATGTAACATAGAGAAAAGGGGGAGATGGAGCTGCAAGGTACATTGACATATTTAGTCAGTATACTCGTAAATGATTGAGAGCAATAACTAAACAAATTAAAATCGGATTTAAGAAAATGGAAAATTTTGAAAAATCTCTAAATAAGGTATATCCCTCTATACCTTGAATTTCAATACATACATGCTCATGTCATCACGAAAACATGCCTATATAATATTGACCCACTTAAATCCCACTTTTATATACTAAAACTGGGGTTTAAAGGGGTATACGTTATTTTTCTTATTTCTGCTCAAAAACATAGATTGTGGGTACTCGTTAGAACCGCCTCGTCAAGGCGGTCCTAACGAGTACCCACAATCTATGTTTTGAACAGAAATATAAAAAATATCAGACTTTTTTATCTGAAAATTTTCATTTTTTGGTGGTAAAGTTTTCTGTATATTTGAATAGGCATGTTTTCGTAATGATTATGGAACAAATTGGGATCATAGACTCATTACATAGTCTTGCTGGCGTAATGGACTCCAAGGCATAGTTATAATCATTTGCATTTCGCAAATGTATTGCAAAGATGTATTATACAGCTAAAACAGGTCGTGTCAAAAAGGAGTTTTCAAGCATAAGACGAATTATGCACGGCTTGTAGCGCATCCACACAGTCTAATAAGGGTCTATATCCTTCGCTGATATACATATATTATCGGATATGTCTGTAAGCGGAGAGCAAAGGCTCTGAGCAAACCTACCGGACACACGTCATTACGAAAACACGCCTATTCAAATATATTGAAAATTTCATCTCCAAACACTGACAGTTTTCAGATAAAAATTCTGATATTTTTCATATTTCTACTCAAAAACAGATTGTGGGTACTCGTTAGAACTGCCTCGCCGAGGCGGTTCTAACGAGTACCCACAATCTATGTTTTTGAGCAGAAATTAAAACAAAATAATGTATACCCCTGTAAACCCCCAGTTTTACTATATAAAAGTGGGGTTTAATGGGGTCAAAATTATATAGGCGTGTTTTCTTGATGTTGAGACAGGACTGCCCCAGCGAGCACATGACGTTCAAACAACGTCGCTCAACGTCGATGCAACGTCATGCGCAGTCTGATCAGAATATTTGTTGTTTGCATGAAGAAAGTTCTTAGCTATCCGAAATTCGCCAAGTAAATATCAAATAAGACTGCGCCAGTGCGCAGGCTGATCTGAATCTTCTCTGGGCGCACATATCCGATGGTATGTTTTCAAACATTGTGGCTCACATGTAACTGCAACGGTGCGTCGATGTCGAACGATGTTGCTGTGACATTACGTATTTGGTTAGTACCAGTATGCTACCCAAACAGCCCCTTTTCAGAAGGGACTTCGGATGCAGTTAAACAAACCGGAATTAAAAAAACCCCAAAAAACTGTCTCTCTGTCTGGCGAATAGAGTGGAATCAGTCCTCTTAAATATGGTATGTATTAATATCATTGGCTTGATCAGTGTCTAGGTTTTAACCCTTGTCCTGCTGAATAAATTACGATGCCACTCCCACTTCTAATTGTTAGATTACTTGATCCGGATTTTTCTATAAATTCACATACTTAATATCAAACAGTGCAGATCCAGATCAGCTGGCTTCTTCAGAAGCCAACTGATCTGGATTCAAACTGTTTGCAAGGCAGGGTATATCCGGGTTCAGCAGGAGAAGGGTTAATATCCTTGGCTTGATCAGTTTCTAGGTTTTAAGAAGAATGAAAAACTCCATAAAGTTATAAATAATCCTGAGTCATACTTTTCTTTCGAAAACTCAAGGATCTCAGCGATATAAAAAGTCGTTTTGTTGGAATGCTTTGAATGCAATGGCAGTAGAAGAGACCCCGCTTTTATCATCAAAACCCGAAAACAGGGACCAAACCCCAGACTAAAATAGATTAATAGTATCGTTTTGGACGAGTCTCGAATCTAACTATGTATCCGGACCGGGTGAAATGTTTTAGACGGAAATTGCATCTAAGCGTTTTTTTTTTTTTTTTTTTTTTTTTCTGGTCACTTCGGGATCCAGTAAAGCTAAATGGGATTTCTGGCGTAGCCTTCATGTGACTCGATCTCCTGGCTACGTTAAAATCCAAAAATCTACAGCAGCAGTATCAATATTTTTTGCATAGTTTTAATGCTCGGAGAATTTTTTTGAAAAATACTGAAGGTTCCAAAAATGGCTGTGTAATCCACTAAAAGTCTCAAAACTGTTTTATAAGATTTGTGCCAATTTATCAGATTTGGGCTTTTTCAGTGACTAGAAATGAAAAAAAAAAATGCTTATGTATGCAAAATATCAGTTTTACAAAATTGAAATACCAACCAAAGCGTTCATCATAGTAAACTTTAATAATTTTAGTATAAAGGATAATGCTTCAGGGGAGACAAATGTCTAAATTGACGTGTCTCCCTTCTTAGAGAGAGTCCACTCTAAATGAAAAGTCAAAGCCCATTTGAGCAAATTCTATCAATTCAAGTTAGAAACCTTTTTTAGAAGGGATTCGGTGTACAGAAAAGCAAATAGAAAATCAGAAAAAAGTTCTCTCCCTTGCAAAACATAGCAAATGCACAACATCACAATAAAACCACCTCACAATAACGTCGTTACAACGCGACTGCAACGTCATGACGTTGCAGCGATATTGTAACGACGTTTCTGTGACGCTGTATGTTAGCTGGGAATCTCCAGGTGTGTCCGTTTCTCTTAAAAGCCAACATAATTACTTTGAAACTTTTCATTTTAACCTTTACCATTCTCTGGGCAAACTCAGTAGACGACAAATTGAAAATTATTTCTTATTTGTTCCCCAGAAAATAAAATTTGATCATTTATGCGAGTAATTTGCATGAAAAGTCAAAGCCCTTTTTTTCCGAGAAAAATAAGAAAAATATTTTAAAATTCTGTCTGCTGAAATGTTAAGCCAACATGCTAAGCTAAGCGTCTTAGTGGTCGTATAAGCAACCGTCAGATCAGTACTCTTAGTTCTTTGATTACTCATCGTGGTTCAGTGTTGATCATCTAAGACAGACCTTTTTCACAGACTCAGTTACATTATTGGAAATATTTAGTAAAGGTGTGCCTTTAGTTTCAAAATCATTGCAGACGATATTTTCATTTTTGTTTCCTTTTTATTTGCGAAAATAAGGCTTAACTTTTGTGTGAACCGTCTGCCTTCGATTCGACGATTCACGTGAAATTCCATGTCTTATTGTTTAGCTAAAGATACATAAATATACATGAGAATGTCGTCTGCTACAGTTCTGGCGTTTTAAGGGTTGATATGGCAGAAATGGTAAATAATAAGAACGTAACTTTAGGCATACATGCGCGTAGAATATTTTCGAGTACTTAGTGATTGGATTGCTTAGCCTTAGGCGCCAGTGTAGGATATTTTGGTGATTTCTTTTCTTAAATGTATTTTGTTCTGAGAGAAAAACTGGGTTGACATATTTTTTTCATATGTATTCCTTTATTTTCTTTTTTTTAATTATACAATAAGCCTATTTTCTAGAAACTATAGAGAACTACAAGTATTTCAAAATGTCTTCTGCTCAATTTAGTTTTTACATAGAATGATGAGAATTATAGGTAGCGGTGGCCATTACTGGGACAATTTAGAGGATAAGTGTACCACTGGCCAGTACTACCCACGATGTCCGGTAGCTGATATATATATATTTTTGGTGCCTATCTGATGGAAGCTCTCTCTATTGATGGCATAATTAATGTAATTACTATAATAGAATGTTTTACATTAACCCATTCGAGAATGAATAAACTCACCGCACTACATTTGTATATATTGGAAGAGACGAATTGTAATTTTAGTTGTGTCAGGCTATGTGATTTAGACACTCGTATATCTAGAGAAAAATGGCTAAATTATTTGCAAACAGTGACCCTTTTGCGGGTTTCCAGACTAAAATGGGTTAATAGTATCGTTTTTGACGAGTCTCGAATCTAATTATGAAGCGTACCGACTGGTCACTTAGTATCCGGACCGGGTGAAATGTTTTAGACGGAAATTGCATCTAAGCATTTTTTTTTTTTTTTTCTGGTCACTTTCGGGAAAAGCTAAGTGGGATTTCTGGCGTAGCCTCCATGTGGCTCGCTCTCCTGGCTACGTTAATATCCAAGAATCTACAGGAGCAGTATCAATATTTTTTGCATAGTTTTAATGCATAGTTTTAATGGAGAAAATTTTTGAAAAATACTGAAGGTTCCAAAAATGACTGTAATCCACTGAGAGTCTCAAAAATGTTTAAAAAGATTTTTGCCAATTTATAAGTATATAAAGACTCTATTTGAAAAAGATGCTTATGTATAACAATTACAGTCGAACTTCAATGGCTCGAGCATCTTTGGGAACACAAAAAATTGTTCGAGACATGGGTAGTTCGAGCCACTGAGGGTCAATCATGGTGCCAGGTCAGGAAGCAAATAACGATAATTGTATGTTGAGTGTACTCATTTGAATCGCCTCGATGATGCGATTCTAATACACACAACATACAATTTTTATGATAAAATAAGAAAAATTCCCTAAATATTTGTTTTCTTGAGCTAGCGGAAGAATTTTGTAGGGACTCAAAAATGAGTTCGAATTAGCCATGGTAAACGAGTCATCGGTGTTCGAGCTATTGAGGTTCGACTGTATTAAATCAAAGAACTGTTGGAAAACAAATCCAAGAAATGGAACAGTGATCCACAAGTTTAACGCTTAGCACTAGGTAAATTTTCAGCAGACGGCATTTTGAAGTATGTTTTCTTTGTTTTGCAAATTGTCTCCAATTCAAGAAAAGGATCTGACATTTCATGCAAATAGTCTCCAATAGAGACAGTTTGCATGCAATGTCAAATCCAATGGAGACAGTTTGCATGAAATTTCAAATTCTGCTTTCTCTATGGTCCACTGGAGACAATTTGCATGCAATGTGAAATCTAATGGACACAATTTGCATGAAATGTCAAATCCTGTTTTCTGGGAAAAATATGCAAAATATCACCAATTTTTCGTCTGCTGAATTAACTCAGAGGGTGGTTGAGATTGATATATTAATATGGTGGTTTATACGCTAAAGGAAAATTGAAAAGTTTAGCATCTATTATACACTGAGAACACTGCATTGAACATGCATTCATTGTCCAGAAACAACACTCTGTTTTTAATATTATTACTGGGTGTATGCAAAACTATTTCGTCCTGCTGTGTAAACCTGACAGTTGCTGTCCTGATGGAAAGATCGCAGGCAGATTTACCTTTTGTTATCAATAGAACCATAGGAGTGATCAACCGTGGCATGGCCAAGGCACAAGAAATACTAAAACATTCCGTGAACTTAAATTTCATTGTGCGTTATGCAGATATTCCTACATGCACTTCTCTTAAATTTGGCGCCCTGGCAGCGGAAGTTTACCACAACAACGAGATACACACCATCATTGGCCCAGGTAACTATATCATTACGGAAACATTCCTATATAATTTTGACCCCCTTAAACCCCACTTTTATATGGTAAAACTGGGGTTTACAGGGGTATACATTATTTTTCTTATTTCTGCTCAAAAACATAGATTGTGGGTACTCGTTAGAACCGCCTCGCAGAGGCGGTTCTAACGAGTACTCACAATCTATGTTTTGAGCAGAAATACGAAACATATTTGAATTTTTTGTCTGAAAATTTTCAATTTTTCGGTGATTAACTTTTCAGTATATTTGAATAGGCGTGTTTTCGTAATGGATTTAGCCGGAGAACAAAATTTCCTAGATAACTGCATGTGCTCACAGCGACGACTCAGATCAGCCTGCTCATCCTGGCAGCCTGATTGGAGTCTTCGCTAAGCAGCATTCTGTGGATAGCCAACATCACGAAAACACGCCTATATAATTTTGATCACGTTAAACCCCACTTTTATATAGTAAAACTGGTGTTTAAAGGGGTATACATAATTTTTCTTATTTTGCTAAAAACATAGATTGTGGGTACTCGTTAGAACCGCCACGCCGTGGCGGTTCTAACGAGTACCCACAATCTATGTTTTGAGCAGAAGTATGAAAAATATCAGAATTTTTTATCTGATTTTTTTTTTCTTTTTGGTTGTAAAATTTTCAATGTATTTGAATAGGCGTGTTTTCGTAATGATCATGAAAACATGCCTATATAATTTGACCCCCTTAAACCCCACTTTTATATAGTAAAACTTGGGTTTACAGGGGTATACATTATATTTCTTATTTTTGCTTAATTAGCAATAGCGTTAACAAGTCTACTTATTGCACACCCGATCATCCCCTATAATATATAGTGAAAACCGTCGTATATTCAAAATGAACAAGATTAGACATTAGAAAGTATTGTCACTCGCATTTACCCGATTAACACCGGTTGCTATGGAATGACACGGCTGTCTTATTTCAAGATATGACAGTATGCTCTGTTGACAGCCATTATGCGATGTTCATATTCATTATGTATTGTTTGTTTGCCATGTTGTTTTATTAATTTGTCATTTTGTTGGCTTCTTAACTGGTCATTCTGTTGGTTTTATTTGTGATGTTCTCCTGTTAACACGCCAGTCTGTTAGCTTTATTTGTCGTATTGTCTTTTTAATTGAACATTACGTTGGCTTTATTTACCATGATGTCTCGTTATAACATTGTAGTATTCCTTAGACAAATATTATGTGATGTTCATATTCATTACATTTTGTTTTGTTTGCCTGTTGTCCTGTTAAGTCGACATTCTGTTGTCTTCATTTATCATATTGTCCTGTTAACTCGTCTTTTTGTTAGATTTGTTTGTCGTATTGTCTTGTTAACTGAACATTCTGTTGGCTTTATTTACTATGTTTCTCGTCATAACATAGTATTCCGTTGACAAACATTAAATGCGGTTCATAGTCATTATTTCTCGTGTGTTTGCCCGTTGTCCTGTTAAATCACATTCTGTTGGCTTCATTTGTCACGTTGTCCAGTTAAATTGCTATTCTGCTAGCTTCATTTATCGTATTGTATTGTTAACTGAACAGTTTGTTGGCTTCTTTTACCATGCTGTCTCGTTAACTTGTCATTCTATAGGCTTCATTTGCGCTGTTGTCTTGTTAACTGGCCATTCTGACGGTTTAATCTACAATATCATTCTGTTAAAAAATACTTATTTACAACTGTAATAGTAAGTTATCTTGTCTATTTAATGCGCTGAATTGTTCAACGGAATCGATACTGTTTAGTGACGGACTAAAAGTCCTAAAATCAAAACGGCCCACAACCGAAACGACCCACTATCAAAACACCCAAGTCAAAACGATCCAAGTAAAAACGACCCGCTATCAAAATAGCCTATCTTTATATAGTGGTGTTCAATATGTAGGAAATTTGAAGAATTATTTTGAAATGTATTTAATATGCATTGTTGTAATTAACTGAATGAGTTAAGGCGTTAACACGCATGAAATTATAAAAGTACTGAACAATTATGCTATTGCGTGGGTGCAGAATAAAATATTTGTAATTTGTAACTGCTGCGGCGAAAATAAAAACAAACTATACAACAAATAAAAGCACCGCAAGCATACACCCCGCCACAGCAATTATTTGTTTATGTATTAAAGTTATCGTTGCGAAAATGTCTGGAAAGAAAATGACGAAGGGACAGATAACAATCCTAAACCAGATCTTGATAATATCAATGGACAGATAACAATCCTAAACCAGATCTTGATAATATCAATGGACAGATAACAATCCTAAACCAGATCTTGATAATATCAATGCATATAGCGTTTGGTTAAAAGGCCTTGTTATTTACTCGTTATCATCCGGAAATGAAAATATGGGCGTGTCTCGGGCAGATAATTCCGTAAAAAATTGACGAAATTTGCCCATTAGCAATTCCAAAACAGATCTCCTTAATGTCAATGCATATAGCGAGTTTGGTTAAAATCCTTTGTTATTTACTCAAGTTATCGTCCAGAAACGAAAATAAGGGCGTGTCTCGGACAGATAACTCCAAAAACAAATTGACGAAATTTGCCCATTAGCAATTCCAAACCAGATCTCCTTAATACTGTATCAATATATATAGCAAGTTTGGTAAACATCCCTTGTTATTAACTCAAGTTATCGTCCGGAAACGAAAATATGGGCGTGTCTAGGGCAGATAACTCCGTAAAAATTTGACGAAATTTGCCCATTAGCAATCCCAAACCAGATATCTACAATATCAATGCATATACCGTTTGGTGAAAATCCATTGATGTTTACTTAAGTTATCATCCGGAAACGAAACACGGACGGACGGACGGACGACTGACTGACTGATGGACGGACAGACACACAGACATTTAACGTTAAACCACAATACCCCGCCACTGTTGTGTGGCGGGGTATAAAAAGCAACTAAAATCTAAAAAAAGAAGTTCTCAATCCTTTCGTATTACGACAACTATTACAACGCTCTAAACCTGTTAATCATAGTGATTCCCAGTCAATAAAAATAAACAATGTCAATCCTAAATTGATTTAATTCTCCGCCGCGGTTTGGATAGGGTAGGTACCCTAACCTTACCCTACCCCTAACCTCTACCCTACCCCTAACTTTACCCTTACCCATACCCTACACTACACCCTACCCTACCCTATTCTAAACCTACCCTATCCTACTCTAACCCACCATACAGTACCGTACCCTACCCTACCTGACCTGCTCTTCCCGCCCCACCCATCTCCACCTTTGCCCCTTATCCTTACACCTACCCTGCCCTACCTTATCCCTACCCCTACAGTATCCTTGAAAAAGGAACTACTCTACCTAAATCTTGAAATGAAAATAAGGCTGAAACGTCCAAGGGCTGAAACGGCTGACGAATCAAACTATACTCCTTCAGTCACAGTAATGTGTGCGGTACTGGGTTTTACCAGATATAGGTCACAACAACATAATGATGTTTTAACCGCATATAATGACGATTTGACGTAACATTATGATCGATTAGCAGTATTTGAAGAAGAAAGGCCAGCAAATGTACTTGAATCCAACAAAATGGCAAGTTAACAAGACAACATTACAAAATGGCCAGACAAAACGATTTTCTGACTGAATATTATTGTAATTGAAGCCAAAAGAATGGCATCTTAACAACGTGCCAAACTGACCAGACATGACGATTTTGTGACAAAATTTTACTGTACTTAAAGCCAACAAAATGACGAATAAACAAGACAACATGGCAAACAGACAATATATAATGAATATGAACACCACATAATGTCTTTCAACAGTACGTAACTTGAAAGTTTGGTATCAGACAGTTGTGGCGTTCCACAGATTTCAGTGACTAAACATGAATTAATGGTGTAGATAAACCACGGTGAATAACATGAGTCAGTAAATTATAGACGCGTCGTTAACCATTGTTTTATTGCCCGTAAACTAGCTTATCAACTTTATCAATTTCTTTTGCATCAGTTTAAAGAAATTCAACCTGTGGACAAAAAAAAAAAAAAAATAAGATAAAAAAAAAAAAAAAAAAAAAAAAAAAAAATAAGATAAAAAAAAAAAAAAAAAAAAAATAAAATAAAATAAAATAAATAAATAAATAAACTTGAACACATCAGGTGCTATACTTCATCATTATTTTCCTTATAGTATGGCAAGGAACTATATTGCACGACCCGCAGAAAAATCGGATCTATTGAAATGCTGACTTTCAAAGAGTGCCCAATAATCACCTTGTGAGTCTGTCTGTCCGTTCGTGGTCAGTCAGCGAAAATGGCTGATAGTTATAGATACCGACAAGATCTGGCCAACGGACTTGCCATATGCCACTTTTCATGGACCGAGGTAACACCTAGACCATAAAGTGTGAAAATACGGAAATCGCCGGTCTTCAGCCATATTATATTTTGATAAAAGTTTGCACACACATTCATGTTGGCAAGAGCTAGCCAAAGGAATTGTCAAATGCCACTTTTTCATTGACCGAGGCAACGGCAATGCCAAAATATGTAACAGGTAGCGAAAATGGCTCTTGAAAATGGCTCTTGAATCGTCGTAGGTCTTCAACCATATGATGTATTTCGATAAAAAAAATGAATACACATTCCTGTTCATTACGAAAATACGCCTATTCATATTTATAGAAAATTTCACCTCCAAAAATTGAAAATTTTCAGGTAAAAATATGTTTTTCACATTTCTGCTCAAAACATAGATTGTGGGTACTCGTTAGAACCGCCTCGCCGACAATCTATGTTTTTGAAATATGAAAAATAATGTATACCCCTGTAAACCCCTGTTCTAACGAGTACCCACAATCTATGTTTTTGAGCAGAAATAAGAAAAATAATGTATACCCCTATAAACCCCAGTTTTACTATATAAAAATGGGGTTTAAGAGGGTCAAAATTATATAGGCATCATGTTTTCGCGATGGTCAAGAAGCGGGTCGTGCACCTTCGCGATAGTTGATTTTGCATGTTCACCACAGGTCATAACTAATGACAGCACCGTATTTACTCGTGCCCTAAAGATTGTTGAACGAAAGTTACGTTTGCTTATGCCTGTCTGTCCGAATAATTAGCGTATGATATTGACATATATCATGCGTATCAACCTTAAAGATTTTGTTTTTCATTATAAATGCCGTCCTGTATTATGAAGTCAATTCACATTTTGAGGTGAAAGAAACTCAGAATTGGGTAAAAGTGCTGAAGCAGATAAAAATGAGTCAAAACGTCACAAAACGGACGTTTGGATATAAACGTCCAGTGAAGATTCAGATCTGCCTGCGCATTTTCGCAGTCTGACCAGAATCTTCACTGGATACATATTGGATAGCCAAGGATACAAAGTTTCTTCATGTAGACAATCATCACGAAAACATACCTATATAATTTTGACCCCCTTAAACCCCACTTTTATATAGTAAAACTGGGATTTACAGGGGTAAACATTATTGTTCTTATTTGTGCTCAAAAACATAGATTGTGGGTACTCGTTAGAACCGCCCCGCCGAGGCGGTTCTAACGAGTACCCACAATCTATGTTTTGAGCAGAAACATGAAAAATATTTTATTTTTTTTTTAATCTGCAAAGTTTCAGTTTTTTTTTGAGGCGAGATTTTCTATATATTTGAATAGGTGTAATGGAATACTCTGATCAGACTGCGCGGATTCAGTCTCCCCAAAGACGTGACCACAATTGGGGACAGGACCCAACAAACACAATAATAAGAAAATAAACAGGACAAAACATGAAATAGCTGTTCAGCGAGCAGCCACGTTATGGGAAAAGGGCTCTTTTATGTTTTTCCCCATTTGTGTGATTAAGTCTACAGTTTTCGTCCAGTTCTTATAGTTTTCGTCCAATTCTTTCGAACCCTTCACAGATTACCTGTATCACCACAGACATCAGCCCTATGGGAAATGAAGAAAATAAGTCAAACATTATGAGAAAAGGAACCATTTCTTTGGTTATTGTTTCTTGTTTACGCGATAAAGTCCACGCTTTTTAGTCACTTCTTTTGAATTTGCACATATTGTTTGTATTATCATATATATATACCGTGGTAAAAAAAAAAAAAAAAAAAAAAAATGTACTTGCAAGTAGATTCAAGCCTCATGGGGCTCTTGTTCTTTCTTGATTTTATTCGGAACAATTCGATTTTGTTACGAAAACACGCCTATTCAAATATATAGACAATTTTACCTCCAAAAACCTAAACTTTTCAGATAAAAAACTCTAATATTTTTCATATTTCTGCTCAAAACATAGATTGTGGGTACTCGTTAGAACCGCCTCGGCGAGGCGGTTCTAACGAGTACCCACAATCTATGTTTTGAACAGAAATAAGAAAACTAATGTATACCCCTGTAAACCCCAGTTTTACTATATAAAAGTGGGGTTTAAGGGGGTCAAACTTATATAGGCATGTTTTCGTGATGTTAACGTGAGATAAAAGAAGACAACCTGAATTGCCAATTAATGAAAATAGCTACTTGTTTATTAATTTATATTGTTCTATTAATGCTATATTTTGAAGTTTTTCTTTCTTTCTGTCTTTCTTTAAAGATAAAAATCTAGAAAAATGAATTGATTCGAATTTCTCATGTAATATTTCTTTTGTGTTATATTTGGATGCTTTCTTTTTTTTTCTGTCTTTCCTTCGAAATTAGTCGATTTTAGTGTGAGAACGAACTAACCAAAATGAGAACAACTTGACCAAAATGACTACGAATTGATCGAATAGGAGGAATTGACCGAAGAAAAATTTTATGAGTACGAATTGATCGAAAAAGGAGTACGAGGTGACCAAAAATGAGAGCAAATTGACTTAAGTATGAACTGATTTGAGATCGAATTGGTTTTTATCCTTGCCAAAGAACGATCAGAAGTAAAACCATTCGGAATATTACTGGCTCCAAACCTTCACCTTAGAGTCAAGTTGGTCAAAATACAATAAAATTGTTTGGCGGTTTGCCTCTCAATCAGTGAAACATCACAGAAAAAAAAATACATGTATGTCAAATTAAATCAGTGCGATGAAAAAAGAATGAAGGTTATAATTTAAAAGGATTTGACCGAATTACATTTCATTCAAAACCATCAAATCAAAAGAGTAAAAGGGAAATATAAGTTGGTCAATTAGGGAAAATGTACTCTTCCGCAGAAATCTGTTCACGCCCCATATAATTATATGGACAATTACTGCCATAACCGATTTATTTCTTGTAATAATCTAACCAATCCTGCTATTATCTGAGAAAATAGTTATTTCAGTTATAATGCCGAAGTGGTCAAACTGATCTAATACTTACTTCCTCTGACGAATTAAAAGGCAGGGAGAAACTAATCTATCGCACATGTCTTTTTCCTCTAACCTAAGTAAACTATTCCCGTTTTAGCCAAAACTCTAGATAAGCCAATTTATTAACTGAAAATATTGAATCTTTTCTTATTTCTCCCCAAAAACCTATCTTGTAGTTACACATTAGAAGCACCTAGGAGTTTGTTGGAAAATCAGAAAAAAACAACAAAAAAAAAAAAAAAAAAAAAAAACAAAAAAAAAAAAAAAAACAAAAAAAAAAAAAAAAAAAAAAAACGTTTTGTTTAGAAATCAGAAATAATATCAATCTTGATGTCTCTCTTATTTAGAGCCATGTACGGTATCATCACGAAAATATACCTATATACTTTTGACCCCCTTCTATGCCACTTTTATATAGTAGAACAGGGGTTTACAGGGGTATACAATGTACATCATTTGTTTTTTTTCTATTTTTGCTCAAAAACATAGATTGTGGATACTCGTTAAAACCGCCTCGCCGGGGCGGTCCTAACGAATACCAACAATCTTTGTTTTGAGAAAAATATGAAGAATATATGAGCTTTTTATCTGAAAATTTTCAGTTTTTGGAGGTGAAATTTTCTATATATTTGAATAGGCATGTTTTTGTAATGTGGCATTTTTGCACCGTATAATATCAGTAGAGTAAAGATGCCCGATCGGGCATCAATACCTTTTGGTGACCTTTGTAATTTGAATGGTAGATGTTACTATAACTAGTAACTTGATACCCGATCGGGCATCATGTGTTCATTTTTTCTAGTACCCTCAGAAAACGAAAAAATGTATCACAGTTTCTGACGAATCTCCTTCAAATTTTAAGAGCTGAAAGATAGATAAATTATCTAACTTTCGACTGTTGAGAATTTTAAGAGTGCCTAGAAAAAAAAAGTTATTAGAGTTTAAAGTCAATATTTTTTCTCTGCACCCCTGTGTATCCCGTTCGGGAGCACATGGCATTTTTGATGCCCAATTGGGAAACTCTGCATCCCGTTTGGTAACATCTGATATTTTACCTGATAGGGACACAAACAAAACGACAGTTGCACACGTCATTAAATTATTAAATGAATGCCTAGTTGAAAGTTAATGAGGTTGAAAGATTTTTTTTAACATTTTAGAAGGAAAAATGTTTAATTTGCAAGTGCAAGATTGATAATTACATCACGAAAACATGCCTAGATAATTTTGACCCCCTTAAACCCCACTTTTATATAGTAAAACTGGGGTTTAAAGGGGTATATATTATTTTTCTTATTTTTGCTCAAAAACAGGCGGTTCTAACGAGTACCCACAATCTATGTTTTGATCAGAACTATGAAAACTGTCAGAATTTATATCTGAAAATTTCCATTGTAGGTGTTAAAATTTTCAGTATATTTGAATAGGTGTATTTTCGTAATGTTAACATTTTAGAAGGAAAAATGTCTAATTTGCAAGTGCAAGATTGATAATTATTACAGGTTTCTAATACAATGCAGTATGTTCAATGAAAGATTGCAAATATTTAATACTTTAAATAAAATGCTATCATTAAAATACAGAAAAGCTAGTAAATTGGAATTCAGTGCACCAAAATGCACTGTGTATCAAATAACCATGTTTCCACTAAATATTAGGGTCATTTTATAAATAACGTGAATTGGTCCTTATTTTCTTCGTAATTGGTTCATTCACAGAATCATCTGTAAATATATTATGGTAGATTATTTACTGTTTGGACTCCAATAATATTGTTTGTGGTCAAATCTCTCCACCCGAATGGTTGCCTTGCAATAACAGAATGAAAGGTAGGCCGCATAGCCACGCTGTAATATTAGCCATTAAAACAGGTTTAATATGCATATGAATTGAAAATTAGCCAAATTACTATGGCATTTGATAGTATCATGTTACTATTTGTACTTTTAATTTATACAGCATAATAGTCCTAATATTGGTCAAAATACTAAAATGTCACATCAAACACCGCCTAGAATTTAGCGCAAATGTTTGTCTCAAAGTAAATAAGTGAACATGAGAAACCGATGCAACCATATCTACATTGAGTCCTCAATATCAAAGGGGAAGTTAGACGATTCCAATTGCCCCGTTTCGAAAAGTAAATCCTACAGGATAACCCAAAAACAAAATAATCTTTTAAATATATTTTGTTTAAACTAAAAGACTTCGGAATCCATAAATTCATTACGAAAACACCCCTATTCAAATATGTAGAAAATTTCACCTCCAAAAAACTAAAAACTTTTACATAAAAATTCTGATATTTTTCATACTACTGCTCAAAACATATGTTGTGGGTACTCGTTAGAACCGCCTCGACGAGGCGGTTCTAACGAGTACCCACAATCTATGTTTTTGAGCAGAAATAAGAAAAATAATGTATACCCCTGGAAACCCCAGTTTCACTATATAAAAGTGGGGTTTAAGGGGGTCAAATTTATATAGACATGTTTTCGTGATGGTAAAATTAATTCTTTATCAATATTAAACACATGCTTTCCGCCACAGTATATATTATATTTGCCAGAATAACAGCATTTCTCAAACTTTCCTGCTATTATGGTATTTTTGTCATTTGCTGTTGTTTGGCAACATAAAAAACATGTGACAATCCTTTCGATAACTGTCCCCACGGTTAGCAAGCGATATATTTTTATGAACAAAAACATCATGTTTTATTCATACACATTTTATAGAGTTATGATAACTAACTTTCTTTCTAACACTGAAAGATTTGGCATTTCGGTTATAAAATTCGGGTCTATTCCAAGTTTGGTTTTACAATGAGAATATTAATGAAAAATTTGTCCTATTGCAATTTGGAGATATTGCACATATAAAGTGCACAAATACAAAGGTTCGAACCGATAGAATTTCAAAACCATATATGCATTTATTACAGAATTAGAGTTATGTTCGCATTATTTATTGAATGGCGCTCGAAGCACTGAATTTCCGCACAAAGTTTTGTTGTCATTGAAATTAAAGTGTTAAGTGAACACATATTCGGACAGTCCAAACTGAACAAAAACACATGTTGTTAAGTCAGTTTTATAAATGGCATTTAGTTTTGTTTCAAAACAAAGAACCGACCTGCTATCAGTTTCACATCACCAAAAATTGCTACACGTTATATTTGACAGTTTCTTCTAGAAGGTTTATATCTAATAAATGAGATAAAAATGATGACTCCTTCAGTTTTGATCACATTTGATACAAAAAATATATTAATTTGGTTAAAGGTTACAGTAATTTCGAAAACTATCTAGAGTGATTAAAAAATTCTAAAGCCACAGATTTCCAATTTGGGAAATGTTTTGTAACTAATAGTCATTATCAACAGCATATGTACAGACAAAAATATCAAACCTGACATTTTAGGGATTTAAAAATGCTCAAACTGTCTTTGTGACGTCATTATGTCTCTATATGAATGGCTGTTTCAGTCCAAGAAAATCGTTGTCACCAAAATCTTTTTGTGCAATAAGATAGCTGTTAGATGGCATATTAAAACTGAAAAGATCACAAAATAGATGAAAGTCATTAAGCAGAAATGGGAGATTGAAACCATTTTGGCCTAATGTCAACAAAGACACACTTCTGCAGGAAGAATTCGAAAACTTGCAAAACATTTGTAAAAATGCAATTAACACGCCAGTGATATCAATATAAAGTGATACACGTTACGTTATGTTTCATTAACTTTTGTGCAGAACAGGAAAACATTGTTGCAGCATTCAGTTTCTCATATAAAAGACCTCCTGTCTATTTCAGAGCAAACAGTAAGAAACAAAATACGCCAGAGCGGTCAGTATCTTAACGTCCTATAGAAACCTTTAAAATACGATATAAACAATCAATTGCGGACAATCTTTCATTCTCTGATAGTCCATAAACCATAGCTTTCTACAAGACGTAAGTCTGTGTTGTTCTGAAGTTATTGTAAATGCTATTAAATAGCAAATGGTGGAAAATATATGCACTTTGCAGAGTAGTTCGACCAACTGATTTCAACCAATGTTGTACAGTTTTGATTTTATTTTAAGAATGTAGGTTTGTCCGTCACGCATTGATTAACGTCTTAAGGATGACTGAACATTAATAAATTAATGAGAATCAACTATCCCTAAGGTACACGACCCGCCTCATTCTCCTTAGCTAGGGGCTTTTGGTGATTCCTATGACTAGATCTTGTCAATATTAATGTGCATATTTTATCAAAATATTTAATATTGTTGAAGATCTATGGTGGCCTCGGCGTTGTCTCGGTCAGTGACATTTGGCAAGACCATTGGATAGGTCTTGTCGGTATCAATCCGTGAAAATTATCAAAGTAATATTTAGATTTAAAGAGTTATAGGTTGTTTGGCTAGCTGTCCCATTCTGACCTGGGCATTGTCTCGGTCAAGGAAAGGTGGCATTTGGCAATTCCTTTATCTGGATTGTGTCACTATTAATGTGCATTCAAAAATTAATAAAATGTTTCATATGGTTGACCTACGACGATTTCGATATTTAATACTTTTTGCTTCTGCATTTCCTTGGTAAATGAAAAAAAAAAAAAAAAAGAAAAAAAAAAAAAAAAAAAAAAAATGACAATTCGCTAGCATAATGGCTAGATCTTATCGATGTATATTTGTAATTTGGAATTGCATCAGAATTAAGGGCGAGGTTTCGCGCGAGTTAAACTATTTTAAGGCCCCTGGAGTTTTTCTACTCACCGTTCATAGGAGGTTCCTTTGTTGAAGCTCTTTGTTTGTGTGATGTGATTTCATATGTGGCGTTTGTGTTGTCCTTATTTGTTCTTCATCTCTCCTTCCTTTGGTGTCACGGGAGGACTGCACTTCATTACTGTGGCAGTTCCTGGGTATCTTCACTTATACCTGTACCATACACTCTGATATCAAGCTCGAATTCGGCTTATGAATCACTATTACATGTATATACATATTGGAAACAAACAAAAAATCAGAGTTAAGCAGTATCATGAGTTAAAATGTTTAAAAAATGTAAATCACAGATGCCTGTATACACTATGTTATAATTCTACTCTAAAAATGAAGTTGTAATATTGACAGCATCACAAAAACATGCCTATATAATTTTGATCCCTTGAACCCCACTTTTATATAGAAATACTGGGGTTTACAGGGGTATACATTATTTTACTTATTTTTGCTCAAAACATAGATTGTGGGTACTCGTTAGAACCGCCTCACCGAGGCGGTTCTAACGAGTACCCACAATCTATGTCTTGAGCAGAAATATGAAAAAAATATGAGATTTTTTTGTCTAAAAATTTTCTGTTTTTGGAGGTGAAAATTTCAATATATTTGAATAGGCGTGTTTTCGTAATGGTAAGTGTCATTAAAATCTATCACACTCAAATTACAGATTGCAAGTTTTAAGATCATCCTTGTATGCATCACAGCACAGCTGCGCTGAAGGTCAGTGCATACATCGCACCAACAAGCAACAATAAGAGGCAATACCTCATCGAGAGCGTGGGCCGAGGGATATGTGGCGAAAGCCAATGTCCAAACAGCCCACTCCAGTCGAGACAATGCATGAACCAACCAAATCACCAGTCCAACTATATGTTCGACACGTAATATCGATTTTAAAGTATTCTAGAGTATTGGAATTTATTTATCAAAAGAAATCATAAATGAGACAACTCCAAAACAAGTATATTCAACACGTAAGATAAAGGGGTGTTGGGTGCAGCAAATATTTATCCCTAACACAAATGAACCCACAGAGATCAGGTAACGGCTCATCAAGAAACTGGTACCAGAGTGTCAGATACTTCTCCGCGTATTCTAAAAATAAAAAAATAATGTATACATTTTTGTATCCCTGTACATCAGGGTCCAGTTGTTCAAAGCGTCGTTAGCTTAACGAGCTCGTTAGTGGTCAAACTGTTAACTGTTCTAGTAAGTACAATATCTTATTCACAGGTATTTTTGCTGAAAAAAATGTGAGTAGCTTTTGCAAATGCAAAAGCTACTCACATTTTGTCAGCAAAAATATTAGCAATTATGCCATATTTAGTGATCAAAGTTTTAACAATACGTTAACTAACGTTAGTTTTGAACAACTGGGCCCAGTTTTACTATATAAAAGTGGGGTTTAAGGGGATCAACATTATAAAGGAATGTTTTCTTGGTGCAAAGTTAATGTTTTTTAAGTAAAGTGAACTGAAACAGAATAAAAGACAGAATAAAAAGCAGGATTTTTTTTTGTAACTATTGCCTAAGTACTTGTAACTATATTCACAGAGACTAGACGCTGAACGATTAATTTATTGCCGTATTTCAGAATCAAAAGCCTCTTATTGTTGTTTTTTTCTATCTTGAAAGAAAATAATACGGTTAGTGCGTGCAGACTAACTAAATGGAATATGTGAGTCGCAGCATAGAAAAACCCTATACATTGCGTACACCAAACAAAAGTCAGGATAGCCTGCGCATCCGCACTGCCAGGGGATGGTTGTGGGCGATGTATTCTGAAAGAAAGACAGAAAAAGAAAGATAATATGTTTAATTAACAAATGTACCATCAGAAAGTGAAGAATATTCTAAAGGTATATCCCCATAAAATAAACAGAGAAATAAATTACTTTCAAGCCTACCAATTTAAATATGTGAAAGATGTTTGATCCCCAAAATCAAATATTTTACACTAAAATAAAGCAGAAAAATCCGGAGTTGTCCGCACCCCTGATCCACGCAGTTTGATCCGAGTCTTCGATGGGCGCTCTAGGCACAACCAAGGATCAAAGGTTTCAAAGGCCTGAGAGGTTTAGTAGTGTGTGCCTTAATATAATTATCTATCAACGAGTGAATACTATTAACCCTTAAAGCGCCAAGCAAAATTTGTAGCAGACGACATTCTATTTTTTTTTCTATTTTTCAGAGAAAACAAAACTTGACACTTCATGTGAATCGTCTGCCAAAAAATAATAATAATAAAAAAAAATGTCGTCTGCTGCAGTTGTGATTGGCGCTTTAAGGGTTAACGCCTAAAGCGCCATTCACAACTGCAGCAGACGACAATTCGAAATATTTGTTTTCATTTTTTTTAAAGAAAATTAGAGTTGAGATTTCATGTGAATCGCCTATTATTCACTTGAAATGTCAAAACCTATTTTTTATTTATTTATTTTGAAACGTAAACAATAGAATACTTACTACTTGCGCTTGAATAGTAAACTGCAGCTTGAGATGTGTTATATATGACATGAACGCAAAGCCATCGCTATAGACCGAGTTTCAGTGTCTCACTGGACATTTAGTTTGCTCTTTATCTACTCTGTTTATTGCCCATCAAGAAGGGTGTACAAGAAGATTATCAAACACTTCCTGGTTGTCCGAGAAAGGGCTTGATGTAGGTTTATGACTCCTTTATTAGAAATAGCTCAATGATTGCTGGAAATGAACCGCGCCAAGGGACAGATACGGACAGTGAAAACAAGTGCAGCTCAGCCTACGCACCTGCGCAGCCTGATCGAGTCCTTTGTTGTCCGCTTCCAAAATTAAAACTGTATTGATATATTATAAATACTCTTATCAAATTGTGGGGTAGGCGTTTAAATACTTTTTTTTTCTTAACTCGATAGAAATCTATAAATATTCTGTCGTAGCTCTAAATATTACAAAAGTAATGTGTTCGGTCCGCGTATGTAGTCATCTACCGCATCAGCGAAACATCAAACCAAAATAGTCAAATATATAGAAAACAAAGTAGAGGGCGAAATAGCGATCTGATGCCAGAGCAAAGACAACCATGGCCCCGACCACAGGTATACAACCGTCATTCAGTCTATGTCAAACTCACCGTCGTGCAACGGAAGAGCAAAGCAAATACTAACCAAAGGTGGGTTAACAAACACGTAACACATGATAATAATTTAACTGTTCCGAAAAATCAGTAATATTAACCCTTCTCTTGCTGAACACGACATGCCCTGCCTTAGCAAACAGTCTAGATCCAGATCAGTTGGCTTGAAGAAGCCAACTGATCTGGATCTGCACTGTTTGTCATTAGATATGTGAAATTCTATCAAAAACCCGGATCAAGTAATCTGGTTGGTTGGAAATTAGAAGTGGGCGTGGCATCTGAATTTATTCAGCCTGACAAGGGTTTACAATCCATCTGAGCCACAACTTTAGAAAACGGACCTAAGGAATGTGCGACAAGCGCAGATTCAGATCTGCCTGCGCTTTTACGCAGTCTGATTATTATCTTCACCGGGTCAATTTTGAATGGCCAAGGATGCAAATCTTCTTCGAACGGACAACGAAGGCTTTGATCAGACTGTGCGGATGCGCAGGCTGATTTGAGTCTTCCTTGAGCGTATATGTCAGACGGTACGTTTTCTCACGTCACGGCTCATCTGAATTTTAAGATTACGGTTGCCGACATGCAGAAGTGTTTTCAAGGCAACTGTTTTGGTAGTGATAAGAGCTATCCGCTTTTCGTAGAGATTGAGAATTCCGTATTTTGTACCTTTAAAGTAATAATCAAATGAAGACATACGTAGTTATCTGGTTCGTGCAAAGTTCAATTCATATAAAATGCTATCCAGTAATTAAATGTCTGGAAAAGAACGACTTAGAAGCTTACTTTAAAAATCACGTAAGAGGATTATATTTTGCCTGTTTTCCGCTTGTAGTACCGTAATATCCCTAAACACATGAATTGGGAAACGTCAACACATTACTATAATATTATCAAAGCTACCTGACGCTACGCCTAAACTGCGCTGGCTTATGGCAAATCTTGCACGCTTTAATCAAAGATTGAGAACAGTTAGATCAGAGTCCGCAGATACATGACAGTCCTAGTATTTTCGATAAACACGGGAAAATTGTTGGATACATGTACCGTAATAACCCTAAGTATTGGGACAGATAGGCCTTTGCAAACTGTGTTGACCCAGATCAGACGCCGCAGAACGCGGCGTCTGATCAGGGTCTACACTGTTTGCTATACATACAGCACTTTTATAGACACATCACAATGTAGTTGAATGGACTATTTTAGGACAAGTATGGTAAGTAGATAAGGTGTTCTAATACTTAGGGTTATTACGGTAAGTGTCATACAACAGTAACTGAAATTTATTTATCTCTTTTGTCAGTGCACACTTGATTTGACTGAAGAATCCCATCATCACGAAGAATCGTAAAACCTAGTGTTGCCACTGGTGATCGCTTATAATCCATCATCAATCACTTTTGCTTCGTGTGACTGATGATCGAAAATATTTGTTATTGTCGACTGATAGGAAAATTCTATTTTTAGAAACATATTTTTCTCTCGTTTTATTTTATAGGCAAGTTATAAAGAAATGGATTCATTCTAAATTTGTGATCAATAAAAAGGACAAAAAAAAAAAAAAAAAAGATAAAATAGCCTTAAAAAGTCAACCCAAAAGTATTAATATTTTTCTTATTTCTCCTTGAAATGGGTACCCATTGGAAGCACCCCGCGAAGGCGCTTTTAATGAGTACCCACAACATATGTTTTCATGGAGAAACGAGAAAAATATCTGGATACCCCTCTTATTGATCAGGAGCAATGAAAAAGTATCTAGAAGAGGACTGAATTAAGAGTGAAATATATTTTCTACAAGTCGATTCATAATCGACGATCGATTGGTTTTACAAAACCGATGATCGACTATGAAATTCAGGGCCCAGTTGTTCAAAACTAACGATGTTGTTAGTTAACGTATCGTTTAATCTTTGATCATCAAATATAGCATATACGCTAATATTTTTGCTGAAAAATGTGAGTAGCTTTTGCATTTGCAAAAGCTACTCATATTTTTTTCAGCAAAAATACCTGTGAATTAGATATTGTACTTTCTAGAACATCTGACCACTAACGAACTCGTTCAGCTATCGACGCTTTGAACTACTGGGCCCAGGACGATTCCTAACACTTGTAATAACTGTATGCGGCAGAACAGGCTCTAAATCTATTTGTCACTCATCCAGAGATCTTAGACAGATAAACAAATAATAAAACTAGCTTGTTTAAATTTCAGGACATGTAGGGTAACAAGGTAAGGTATCCAAAATTAGGGTCAATACGGTATTTGTAGCAAATATCCGAAGAGTTCTGTAAGAATATTACATAAAATAGCCTCCACAATCCTATTATAATACTAATATTTTGAAACCCAAAATATTTGGAAGTTCAATTTTCCTACCATACATGGCCATTAATTGAGACAAAGCAATCTAACAACCTGCTATGTTTCTAAAATCTATTATCTTGTGGAATGCTAATGGCGGTGTTTATTAAAAACAACCTAAGGCCAGAACAGTGATCTTAAGAGTAGGGACCCCCTTAGTGCGTTATGTTTGTGACGCCAGTATATTGCATTGTACGTTGTGTTTACTGTGTACAACATAAAAGTGATACAAAAAGTAACACGCACACAGAAATTGTGTGTTTCGCTGAATAATGGGTCCGAGATGGACACGCATTACACATATATGCATTTAGAAAGTCTGCTTCTTTTAATAAATTTGGAAACCCTTTTTTAATTGTATTTTTCTTCTATAGTTTATCCCCAAATATGTAAATAAGAAATAATAAAAAAAATATTTCCGTCAAGAGTTACAGCTGTAGCAATATCTTTTCACTGGGACTCCGGAACTACCATGCTGGACCTATCCACCGTTCAGATTTTCAGTTTTTGGCAAAATAATGAGCATAAGTACTAAGGCTGGCACAATTAATCGGATAATCGATTAATTGATCGATAAATTCCACAAAAATGATTATCGTTACAGATTTGCTAATAATCGATCATTTGATTTTTGTGTCTTACTTCATTACGGAAACATGCCTATTCAAATATACTGAAAATTTTACCACCAAAAAATGAAAATTTTCAGATAAAACATTCTGATATTTTTTCAAATTTCTCTTCAAAACATAGATTGTGGGTACTCGTTAGAACCGCCTCGACGAGGCGGTTCTAACGAATACCCACAATGTAAGTGTTAAGCAGACATAAGAAAAATAATGTATACCCCTGTAAACCCCAGTTTTACAATATAAAAGTGGGGTTTAACGAGGTCAACATTATATAGGCATGTTTTCGTGATGTTATCATATTTATCCTTAGCATTCAGACACCTCAACTCCTTACCATACTTATCAAAAGATTTGAACAAGTAGAATTTACTACCCAATGGTGTGTCTAAATAGCTGAATGAGTGGCAAACAGTGTAGACCCTGATGAGACGCCGCGGCGTCTCATCAGGGTCTACACTGTTTGCTCAGGCCTGTCTGACCAAATACATACAATAAAGTATAACAAACGGTAAGAGTCATGCTCAGAAAGGTAAAATTACGACCTAATCTTCAGTGATTACTAATCGATTGTCGATCACAATGGCAGGACTCATAATCGATTATCTTTTCAGCTCCGATTAGCCAGCCTTAATAAGTACTGGTTTACTACTTAGATGACTAAGCCTGCCTTCGGAAAAATGTTATTAGGTAAACTGACCGGCTCAGTGTTGACTAGGCCCTTAAACTCCAAACCAACCAATTTCCATGAGGTCAAGTTAACATTTCAGTTTACTTGTCCTTGTTCAAGTACCCTAGCTATAGCTAAGAAGAGTATCTAGATTATGGTTTACACGTATATATATTTGTCTTTAGTATTTCTCAAAGAAAAAAAAAATGTGGGTATTAATGAGTATCCCCAAAATGTTTATTATTTGTTTTGTTTTGTTTTCAGAAAATAAGGAAAATTCCATTTTCTTCGGGCAAGTAAATTTTGGCTGGGCAAGTGGATTTTGACGATTTACTTGTCCGTTGACAAGAAATAGAATTTTATACTTCCACAACCCCGTATTCACCTACTCGTATGAGGCATTCGAATAAGCAATACAATTCAGCAGGAAACACACAGACCAACAGAGCCCCAAAAAGGCTTTGCTCACAGGCTACAAAATGTACACTTGATTAGTTTGTATTGAAATGTAGAGTCTCAACACACAGCGTGGATATGCATACTGGTTTGGTATTGTTGGGATTAGGTCAGAACATTGTAGTCGATCATCGATTTTGTAAAATGGTCTGATCACCGACTAATATGCGACTTGTAGAAAATATATTCATTCTTATTTTAGCCATCTTCTAGATAATCATTCATAGCTCTAAATAAGATTGCGTATCCACATACATTCGTCTCTCATCTCGAATTCCAGGACAACACTATTGGTTGTGCGCTCTATTTTGCCCAGTTCTACCTTTCATTGATTCTTGGGCCATGTTTTGTTTCTTTCCTAGGATGTTCCAATGCAGTGGCAACCACCGCCAGATTAACAGCTGCGTGGGACATACCACACATCACATACGGTGGTACATCGGAAGAACTTGGGAACAAGGCAGAGTTCAAGACGTTGACCAGACTCTCGTATAATATGAACGTATTTGCTAAGTTTTACATGGACGTTTTCAAGGTAGGTACTGAACAGCTGCAAAGATCACTCGATAATCCTATTCAAAATTGTAGCAGGCATTCTAATTTATTTTCCGAAAAAAAATAAAAAAAAATAAATAAATAAATAAGCAGGAGAGGTACCGCCCAGCTAGCATTTTACGTAAATCTACATCGGGCCGTCATCGGCCCGTCAGCTACCCTGACGGGCCGATGACGGCCCGATATAGATTTACGTAGAATGCTGACTGGGCGGCTGAGTCGGTTGAATTTGTAAGAGTGCCCTATTATCACCCTGTATGCCCGTTTATCCGTCCATGGTCAGTTAGCGAAAAATGTCATCGCGCTTTAACATAAGTTTTGGCATACTGATAGATTTCAACAAGATCTAACCACTGCGTGCAAGAAAGACAACATTTATTTTCTTCGTTATGTACATGATCTTATCTCCTCTGAAGCCGAACTCTTGTGCAGGCCACATCTCCATTACTGTTTGAGATAACTTAATAATATATTGTAGGGACATATATCAGCTCGCGTGCAAGGAAGACAACTCCTGTTTTGTTCTTTTTTCTAGTTATCTCCCCCGAACGAATTTCTACGTCAAATTCTTTTGCACTCCATTACTTCTTAATGGTTTGCATATTTTGATAATAGTTTGTAGAGGCATAGATATGACTAGACGGGTTGTCACGTGCAAGACAGACAACTCTCACTTTCTTCATTATGAATTTTATCTCCCCAGAAACTGAAACAGTGTGCAGTTCATAACTCTTATATTGTTTGAGATAATTTGATAATATTTGGTAGGGACATACATCTGGTCAAGTAAAATGTTACATGCAAAACGGACACCTCTTACTTTGTTCTTTTTTCTAGTTATCTCCCCTGAATAGATTTCTAAGCAAATTCTTCTGCACTCTGTAACTTTTTAATGGTTTGAATTTTTTTCGTAATAATTGGTAGAGGCATACATAAGAACTAGTAAGTGTCCGTTTGCAAAAGAAACTTTGATTATCTTCGTTATGTACTTTTCTCACCCCAACATCTCGAAAACATGCCTATATAATTTTGACCCATTAAACCCCACTTTTATGTAGTAAAACTGGGGTTTACAGGGATATACATTATTTTTCTTAATTTTGGTCGAAAACATGATTTGAGCAGAAATACGAAAAATATCAAAATTTTTTATTTGAAAATTTCCAAGTTTTGGAGGTGAAATTTTGTATATATTTAACTAGGCGTGTTTTTGTAATGTATTTGATAGAGGCATAGTATAGATATGTCGTGTTCAAGAGTACTCTCACGTTCTCCGTCCCAGTAAGCATTCTTTATAAATCTATAGCGGTCCGTTATCGGCCCGTCAGGGTAGCTGACGGGCCGATAACGGTCCGCTATAGATTTATAAAGAATGCTAGCTGGGGTTACATCTTCCCTGATGCCGAAATCTTATACAGACCATAACTCCCAAACTGTTTGAGATAACTTGATAATTTTTGGTAGGGACATAAAGCAGGTCAAACTGGATTGTCGCATGCAAGACAGACAACTTTTGCTCTCTTGATTTTTACCCAAACGAGAATACAGCAAATACCTTTACCTTTTTCCAGGCAATTATGTTTGCTATTATTTTTTAATATGTACACTCTCAAATTCAATGTATTTATAAATATAAGTATCCTGTATAAATAACCACATCAAAAGTCACTAACAGATATTTTTTGACATAAAAAAATAACGAAATATATAAAAAAGTAAAATAGAAAATAATAAAACAATTAAAATAAAACAATAAAAGAATATGCACAAATAAAATAAATTACAGTACACCTATTATTGTTTTCACTTATTATTTTGGTTACATTTCATACGCTTTTTGTATCCTTTTGCTTTGCGCTGTTTCAATATTTCCATGATATTGAAACATACAACAAATTAAGAAGTGGTGGTTCGGTTAGTTGCTTTGTCATCTCTTCTGAGGGCTATTTTTACCATATTTTATAGGAGAATCATAGTACACACATTACAAGATTTAGTATCATTAACTGAACATCGCTTTTAATTACACTTGCCGTAAAAACTCTGTCCTTCTATAGTACCTGTCAGGGATTGAACCATATGACATGACATTGGAAAATAGCACTTTATCGAAAAAGTATCAACAAGCAACAGAAATACTGCCGTAGGAGATTTATTGGGGCAGAAATGGGATTTAAATCTAGTTTTATGTATTCTAATACTCAAAGTTTTACATAAATACAGTCGACACTCGTTATCTCGACCTCGCTTATCTCGAATAACCGCTTATCTCTAAGTGAAAATCTGATCCCTGTTTTAATATGGAAATATAATAACAGGTAACAAAATATTGCGGAAAAGAGGAGAAATTGCTCCTAAGGAGCAATTTCTCCTCTTTTCGCAATATTTTGAATATATGTCTAGCTTCAGGAGTCAAAGTACATATCAACTTTGTTAAATGTGGTTGTTCGATTTATTGTTTTCCTCAGTTCCGCAAATCTGATATGTCGAGGTACGGATGTCTCGAAGTGTTTCAGCGAGTCCCTTGGACTTCGACATAACGAGAGTAAACTATAGTTTGTCCTCAAAGTGAGGTTCTTAACAATTTGCACAAGCAGTGAGAAAATAATATACATGCTTATCATTTAGATATCTAGTCATAGTAATGACAGTTATCTCTAAGTAGTCTCTAAGTGCAGGTTAGGAAGATGGTCCTGAAAGGGACTTAAGAATGTTTCATTTAACCCTTGACTTCCTGTAATTTAAGTTAACACTGTAGACCCTGATCAGACGCCGCGTTTTGTGTGTCTGATCTTGGTCTGCACTGTTTGCTTAATTATCCGTTACCTAAATTTCATACAAACGCAATGTAACAGTGTGATATTGTATGAGACAGACTTTTTTATCGTAGCACCGGCTGAGAAATAGACAAACGCTAGTTTTCTATTAGAATAGCCTTGCTGAGGCCAATAAATGTATCTTTTTAAAAAGGTCATAACACTCAAACCATTAGGACTTCACTGTGCAAAAATGTGAAAATTTTGAAATGGTCAAACCATTAGGACTTGCATCTAGGGATGACAACCTAAATGTGGGTTACTTGGTAGAAAATACAGCGTCCGTCTGAAAACACTTCTGCAACAAGGTGTATCGGAACCAGATTTAGAAAAAATGTAGGTAAATCTCACTTTTCGGAGCAATTCAGAAAACTTGTTAACCGTTATAAAAGAAATGGCTATAGCCTGGATATTTTGCGGCAGACTGCATGCATAGTGGTTAACCCAATCATTGTTGATGGCTTTGCTTCTTTCTTTAATTGCAAGACGGCGGTTCGGGCCTCAAACTCAATGACGGCCTCTTCGTAAAACTTTAACCAATATGTCTTTGGCTTGGCCCGCCTTGGTTCAACTATTGGTTTTTATTTACTCTGGCATACAGTAGAATTAGCCATGAGAACTCGTCTTTGTTTATTATAGTGGGGAAGAGAGAGCTTATCTTAGTGCTTTTTTGTAGGTTTGTTTGATTGCATTTGTTTGATTTTGTCTGTTTCTTCTTCTTCGTGTCTAGGATGGGCTGCGGCTGGTGATTGTGGCACTCCCTAGACTGTTCCCTTATTTTTTTTGCCAAGAGACGTGTTAACTAGGCCTAACCTCGCTTGGGGAAGAGAGAGCTAATCTTAGTGCTTTTCGTACGTTTGTTCGGTTTGTGCTTGTTTAGATTTGTCGGTTTCCTCTTCCTCTTGGGGTCTGGGAAGGGCTGCGGTTTGTGATTGTGGCACTCCCTGGACTTTTCTCTTACTTTTTTTTCCTAATACTGTGAAATTTGAAAATTACATGAGTTGAAGTAGTACTGATACTCAGTTGCTTTCTAAAATTGCAAATATTGCAAAGTGATGCTAAAATCATTCCAGGAATTTTCAGGCATATTTAGTTTGCCCAAAATTGACGTTTATGCCATTGATCGGCAATGGCAGGGTATTGTGATGGTGGAGAAATTTAACAACTCTAAAGGTCCTAAGTTTTCGGATATGCCTGTCACGGTGGATGGTGCAGATCTCAATTGGAGTGTTTCATGTAGACATTCCAATCTGGGTCTGAGCTGTTTGCCTTAGTATTGGTCTGGGACTGTGTGCTCTTGGGAGCAGTCCGATCTGGGGCTGTACTTCTGCGGGTATCTTTTTAATGATTTTTGCGGCAGCTTTCACATGTCCGGATAGTTCGGATTTTTATTGTACCATACTAACTAAAAGACAATTTGTAATAGTTACATGCAACTTTTTAGCCACTCGGTCACCAATGTTCTAGTCAAATGGATATTTAAATACTCTAGGTGAATTGGACACATGCTATGCCATTAAGTATTAATGACAAAGTCAAAGGACACTGAACTACTAAAATGGATATTCAATTACTCTTGAATAGGAACAGCATTCCGTATCATTCATGTTTAATGGCTGGGTTATTAAAGGGTAGATGGACTGAACTTCTCAGACAGTCCTGGGTTTTCGGGTGTGTTGGTCGTGGTGAATGGTGCAGACCCGCATTTGGGTGCTCTATGTTTAGCGTTTCAGTCTGGGTTTGTGTTGTTTGCTTTAGTATAGGCTTGGATTTGGCTGTTCTTGGAAGCAGTAAGATCTGGGACTGTATGTATCTTATAGATGATGCTTGCGGCAGATTTCACGCACGGATATTCTAGACATTTGTTGTATGATGCCAGTTACTGAATCGGCAATAGGACAGTGCTTTAATGGGTGCATATCAACTTGAGACATTAGGACGCTTATCGAACATCTAGTCAAATGGACAGTATTCTACTAACACATATTATTATTATTGTCGTGGTTGTATTCTCTGGTGTTGATTTAAACATACTCTTGGTAACAGCCATGTGTCCATGAGGATGGTTTAGAATATTCTTCAATATCATAATTTGCAACTGTCCTCAGATGTTTTACTACATGTGTTTCATTTGTTAAAAGTTTGACTAATGCTCCAGTTAGACTTACAGTCGATAATGAAAATCTTCAAAATCTTCAAAAAAATATTGATTTCATCCTTCCTCAAAAGAATAGTTTATTTTATTGGACTCAGTCCGAACTATGGGTTCAATGAGGGTTTCTTAATGTCATAATTAGCGACAATTAGAACTAAATGAAATATAATTCAACACTAATTGCGTCTTAAACAATCTTAACATGACAATTAGGCCTATTATTTCCACAATTGACAGACGCTGTGTTATAATTTGAGCCATAACGTTCGAAAACGTACCTTCGGCATGTGCGCCCGATGAAGATTCGGGTCAACAGGCGTATTCGTGCAGTTTGATCAGAATCTTCACTGTACATATTTTAGTTAGCCAAGGTTGTAAAGTGTCTTCGTGCAGACAACGATGACTCTGATCAGACTGCGCGCATGCACAGGCTGATCTGAGTCTTTTTTGGTGCACATATCAGTAGGTACATTTGCTCACGGTTCATTAGTCAAATGCATGACACAATTACCGGTAATTTCTCTTATTAGGATTGGAATGAATTTTGCAATTAAAGAAAAATGAACATAAAACCGAACCATAACGTAAGCAGGTGTGTGCAATGCTTACTTCCTATTCCTTTTATACTTTTTAGTGAAAATAAGTGAATATATATATATATATATATATATATATATATATATATATATATATATATATATATATATATTAGGGCAACTTTTCGAATTTTGCAGCTTTTATATAGAACTCAATTGTCTTATTTCTATTAGTCTTATATACATATATACATCTCTCTCTCTCTCTCTCTCTCTCTCTCTCTCTCTCTCTCTCTTCATGGAGAAATAAGAAAATATTTCTCCCGGTGTTAATAAATTCGACGCATGGTCCGATTGTTTATTTTTAGTATTATTATTTTGTGTTTCTTCAGGAATTCAGCTGGACTGATATAGCAAACATCTACGACGCTTCATCATTTCTGGGAACTTTGGCAGGGAAAAGCTTGCAGGTAATTATATATGAAATTGTACTTTGTGAGAACAAAAGCTGGCTAAATAGGTATCAGCTCCTTCACGAGAGGTGGCCGTTTATGCTGGTCCCACTGAACACCAACCAAGTCTCATAAAGAAAGAAGGTTTCACACTCTGCGACTGAACATTTCTGACTGCGAAATGTGTCTCCATTAAAAAGACGGAACATTTCTGACTGCGAAATGTGTCTCCATTAAAAAGACCTTCTGTAATCTGTAGTCTTATTTCACTTTCAGTTTACCTTTACCTTTCTCTGCGCTTTTCATTACGAAAACATGCCTATTCAAATACATTGAAAATTTTACAACCAAAAAAGGAAAAGTTTCAGACAAAGTATTCTGATATTTTTCATATTTCTGCTCAAAACATAGATTGTGGATATTCGTTAGAACCGCCTCGGCGAGGCGGTTCTAACGAGTACCACAATATATGCTTTTGAGCAGAAATAAGGAAAATAATGCATACCCATGTAAACCCCAGTTTTACTATATAAAAGTGGGGTTTAAGGGGGTCAAAATTATATAAGCATGTTTTCGTGATGTTCTCAGAAAACAGAACTTGATATTTTATGTCAGTGGAGACAATTTGCATGAAATCTCAAATTCATTTTTTTTTTCGAGAAAAAAAAAAAAAAAAAAAAAATAGAAAAAATATTTCAATATGTCATCTGAGTACCAAGCGTGACTTAAACGAGACTCGATGTAGGAAAACAGTCCTTACTTGATGTAATACTCAACATGCTCTTCGTCCTTACATTAATTCTGAAATTGATTATATTAGACACTTGGCCAAAATTCCATTCATTAATAAAGGTATTGAATTCATAGATTTACCAAGCATATTTCGAGATAATAATGTTATATCAGCTATACATTCATATTTTGAAAATTCGGAATCTCCTATTATCTGTTATAAATGTAACAAACCTATCCGTAATACTATACTTAATTTCAATAAATTTGTTTCCGATCTTGATATTGAAACTACTTCCCCTGATTCTTGAGACTGTAAAGATTCTAAATTTTGTTATCAACCAGCGGGTCATATTGTCACTGGTAACTTGAAGATGATAACTGATTCACGAATCCATTCAGTTATTTCAAAAGGATCTAAATATAGATTCATTTGGGACCGAACTGGAATCAGACGACGCAAAGCTGAAAGTATACAGATCGATGGTGCTGCTAACACTGTTATACGCATGCGAAACTTTGATAGTTAACCAACGGCATGCCAAAAGACTGAACCACTTCCATACAAGCTGTCATAGAAAACTTCTAAATATCAACTGGCAAGACAGGATTCCACACACAGAAGTCCTGAAAAGGGCAGGGATGCAGTGTACATACTCTTCTGAAATTGGCACAGTTAAGATGCATTACCAGAATTCGGATGAACGTTTGCCAAAGAAAATCGTCTATGGAGAACTACAAGTTGGAAAACGCTCCCATGGTGGTCAGAAGAAGCGATACAAGGACACCATCAAGGCCTCCCTTAAAGCCTTCAACATACCAACATGGTCTTGGAAACAGATTGCAGAGGATCGAACAAAGTGGCGAGATCTCATAGGAAGAGGAGCTGGTGAATACGAAGCAAAAAGAATCACCGAGCAGAAACGTGCACAGCGGATAGCCAGAGCTAAGGCATCACCAACAGAGCTTTCTTCCTCAGACCTCTCTTTTTCTATCTGCAACAGGCAGTTTAGAGCTAAGATTGGTCTCATCAACCATCTAAGAACACACGAATAATAACACATCACACAGTTGATTAGGACTAGTCATTGTCAGTAATGACAGACGAACGATATAGATATAGATTCACAGCCCACATTGATTTCAATAAATGTCGGGAAACAATTGCCAGTGCTTTAAGTGATTATTGTACGCGTTGGTGTAAACGAGTGCATGTTGAGTCTAATGCTTTAAATAATTGGAAATTAAAATATTTTTTAGATCATTGATGAACGTGTGTTATTTTACTCTAATAACCTTTATCTTCTCCCTCCTAAGCCTAAATTATCTTTTCGATATTTGAAACAAGGTATCCAAGAATTTCACAGGAAATATGTTTTAGCTCCAGCTGATAAAGCTGCTAATAATGTTGTTGTTGTATGACGACTTCATTATATCAATACTCTAATACAAGAACTTGGTAGAACCAAATCATATGAATGGATTTCTACTGACGAGAGATCTGTAGTTAATACCCATTCTATCGATATTACTGCTAAGTTTGCAGTGAGTTTTAAAGAAAAACAAGACAGACTTCCTACCTTATATTGGTTACCGAAACTTCATAAACGACCTTATAAAGCACGTTTCATTGCTAATTCTAGTTCATGTACAACTACTGTGTTGTCCAAACTGCTAACCTCATGCTTTACTGCTGTTAAAACATTGGATTAGATACTATGATAATGTTTACGAAAGGGACAGAATTAACTATTTTTGGGTCAATTAAAATTCCAATGAAGTTCTCAATAAATTTAAATCTAAAAACTTTCAGGCTTCTAAATTGTCTATATATGATTGTTCTACACTGTATCCTACGTTACCTCATCAGCTTATAAAAGATAAACTTATTGATTTAATCAACCGAACGTTTATTCAGCACAATAGCCAATACTATGATTTGGCTTGCAACGAAGAATGTGCTTTTTTCACTTCTGATGTATACAATAATCACAATTTATGGTCGTGTCAAAAAATCTGTGATGCCCTTGTTTATCTTTTGGATAATATTTTATTAGATTTGGAACTAAACTTTATTGTGCTCCTCTTTTTGCAGATTCGTTCTTTTTTGTTATGAAAGAGATTTCATGAAGTCTCTCTCACGTGAAAGTCAGGCTGACATTTTTGAGTCTTTCAATTCAACTTCAAGATACCTTGATAATTTATTAAATATTGACAATATTTACTTTGACCAAATGGTGGATCGCATATATCCTGCAGAACTCCAATTAAATAAAGCAAATTCTTCCGATACCGAGGCACCTTTTTAGGATTTGATTGTATGCATATCTAATGGTACCGTTTCCACCAAAATTTATGATAAATGGGACATTTTTTCTGAAATAAATCATAAACGTCATTACATCAAGGTATCTTTCATTAATAGAGGTATGGATTTTATAGATTTGCCTAGTATCTTCCGGGACAGTTCGGTAATCTCATTAATTCCTACTTATTTTCGAAATTCTGAAACACCTATAATTTGCTATAAATGTTACAAATCGATAAGATCTATCATTTTTAATTTTAATTAACTTGTTTCAGATCTTGATATTGATACTAGCACTCTTGATACCTGAGATGGTAAAGACTCAGTGAATTGCTATCCTACTGCTGGTCATATGATTACTGGCAATTTAAAAATTATTCCTGATTCTAGGATACGAAATATTATTTCTAAAGGACCGAAATACCGATTTCCTTCTAATATTGATTTCAATAAATGTAGGGAAGAAATCGCTGCTTCCTTGAATGAATTCGGTAATCGATGGTGTAAGCGAGAGTATGTTGAGGATAAAGCCCTAAAAGAATGGAAACTTAGCATTTTGAAACTAGTGAACAAATGCATTTCTTTCTATTCTCAAAATATTAACATTACCTCCTAAACCGAATACATCTTTACGTCACCTTAAACTAGGTATTCAAGAATTTCATAAGAAGTATGTTTTGGCTCCGGCAGACAAGGTCGCTAACAATGCTGTCGTTGCTTGACGTCTCCACTATGTTAACACTCTTCAGCAAGAGCTTAGTGGTACTAAGGCCTATGAACTACAACCTTTGGCTGAAAAGAGGTCTGTAGTTAATGACCATATCTGTTATTCCGCCACCAAGTTTGCTGTATGTGTTACTGAAGGCCAAGACAGGCTTCCTACGTTATATTGGTTACCTAAACTTCATAAAAGACCTTACAAAGCACGGTTTATTGCAAATTTAAGCTCGCGTACCACCACTGAACCTTCTAAATTATTAACTTCATGCCTTACTGCCATAAAAAACATGTAATTAAATATTGTGACAAAGTTTTCGAAAGATCAGGGAGCAATCTGCTTTGGTCTATAAAAAATTCAAACGAGGTTTTAAATAAATTGAAATCCAGACAATTTCGTGGTTTTAGTCTGTCTACTTATGATTTCTCCACGCTTTACACTACACTCCCTCATAAAAGAAAAACTAAATGATTTAAATGAATGGACATTTCATGGAGAAGATTCCCTCTACTTTGCATGTAATGTAAGAAATGCTTTTTTCATTTCTGAAGTGCATAAAAATTACACATTATGGACATGTCGGAAAGTGTGTGAACTCTCACCTTTCTACTTGACAATATTTATATAAGATTTGGTATTACGTTATTTAGACAAATTGTGGGTATTCCGATGGGTACGAATTGCCCACCCCTTGTGGCTGTTCTGTTCTTGTTTTGTTATGAAAGAGACTTCATGATGTCCCTTTCCGTTGAAAACCAATCTGAAATCATTGAAGCTTTTAGCCCGACCTTTAGCTTTCAGCTCTTCCTCTTCCTCTTGGGGTCTGGGAAGGGCTGCGGTTTGTGATTGTGGCACTCCCTGGACTTTTCTCTTACCTTTTTTTCCAAGATATTTGGATGATTTATTGAATATTGACAATACCTACTGCGACGGTTTAATCAGTCAAATTTACCCCCCAGAACTTCAGTTAAATAAATCTAATTCTTCTGATACCTAAACCGCGTTTTTGGATTTACATTTATCTATTGTAGTTGGGTTTGTTTCCTGCAAAATTTATGATAAACGCGATGATTTTGATTTTGAGATTGTAAATTTTCCTTTCTTGGATGGTGATGGTGATGTTCCTCGTGCGTCATCCTACGGTGTTTATATTTCACAATTAATTCGATTTGCCAGAGTGTCTAGTCATGTAACTAATTTCAATACTCGTAATAAATTGCTAACTGCTAAACTTCTTAATCAGGGTTATCGGTATCATAAAATACGTAAAGCTTTTTCTAAGTTTTATAGACGTCATTCCAATTTAGTTTCTAAATTCAGTGTTGGACTTAAATCTCTTCTGCAACAAGGCCTATCGGAACCCGAATTTTATGATAACTTAGTATATAAATTCAAAAAAATATATGCTTGCAATGACTTCAGTACCCAATTTCATAAAATCATTCTTCGATATAAAAAGATTGGTTACAACATAAATGTTATTCGACAGACTTCATGCATAATTGTTAACCCAGTCACGGTTAGGTTAATAACTTTGCTTCCCTCTTTAATTGCACGCCGGCGGGTTAGGCCTCAGATTCTATGATGGTTCAAGCGTAAAGGCTTACTTGAAATTTAATTTTGGGTAATGTTGGTTGGTACTTGATGCTCTATCTTTGGTCGGGCCCACCGGAGTCTTACTGTCGGTTTTCTTTTGCTCTTGCATTTCAGTTGTTTCGTGCGGTCGAGTCTTCATCGTTGTTTCATCTCTGTATTTTTTTTGTGTTCTCGGAGATGTAGCACTGATGAGTTAGGAAGCCTTCATGCGGACTGAACAAATTATGTGTCTAAACCGCGGCAGAAGTAAGGGCGAGGATTGTGGCCACGTAAAATCGATTAAAGCCCCACGCCCCACCAGTGAAATACTTTTCACTAACCGTTCCAAGGCGGTTCTTCTGTCATGGTTTATTTTTGTTATAATTCATCTTTGAATGTGTGTGTCGCTTACATCTTTTTGTTTTGGATAGCCATTTGGTCACTTTGTGGGAAAGTAACTGTCCGTTTGGCTTTCTGCTAGTGGTGTTTTTAGATTAGGGTCCAGTTATTTTGTGTTTGTGTTTCTTTCCCTTTGATGTCTCTGATGGGAGGTGTGGGATAATTGTATCGATTCCTGATCATTGCCTTCCTTTCTATTTTGATTTTGATATAGTCAATTTCCCTTTTCTGGCTGGCAATGTCCCTCGGTGTACCTCATATGGGTAATACTAGACTAGCTACTAGTCGGATATCAATATTATTTTCATCAATCAGTTATAATTATTAATGAACTAAAGGTCCTCTACTGCTTACTGCTTGCCTCACCTCTTTGATAGCAGCAACTAATCTTAGAGATGATGTCAGAGACCAACTATTAGAGAATAACTATACAAAATGCCATCCATAAATTTGAATCAGCTTATAGTAAGGAGTGATAAAACATGACATCAAGGTCTAGGAACTATTAGAGAATAGCTATACAAAATGTCATACATAAATTTGAATCAGCTTATAGTAAGGAGTGATAAAAACATGACAGGTAACACATATATCAACTTATTAGATTCGCCAGAGCTTCTTCAAATCTTAGTGACTTTAACTACCGTAATAAAGCTCTTACTGCCAAACTTCTTAGGATGGGCTATCGTTATTTTAAACTTCGTAAGGCGGTTTTTATCGCTGACATAATGCCTTGGTAGAAAAATATAGCGTCAGTCTGAAAACACTTCTGCAACAAGGTATATCGGAACTAGAACTTTACGGTGACCTAGTGTACAGATTTAGAAAAATTGTAGGAAAATCTAACTTTTCGGAGCAATCAGAAAACTTATTAACCGTTATAAAAGAATTGGCTATAGCCTGGATATTATGCGGCAGACTGCATGCCTAGTTGTCAACCAAATCATTGTTGATGGCTATGCTTCACTCTTTAATTGCACGACGGAGATTCGGGCCTCAGACTCAATGACGGCCTCTTCGTAAAACTTTAACCAATGGGTTAGGGCTTGACGATATGTCTTTGGCTTGGCCTGCCGTGGTTCAACTATTGGTTTTCATTTACTCTGGCATACATTAGAATTAGCCATGAGAACTCGTCTTTGTTTATTATAGTGATTAATTTGATTTTTTATACTTTCGCTTTAATGCATTGACTGAGTTTGGAGCCTTTATGCGAACCGAATTTTTATGTATTTCTGTATTAAGAGTAGCATCGGAACCCAGGGTGAAGTTAGCTAGCTGTAAAAGTGCTTTAAACCCTCCGGTGGTTTATTCTACTGACCGTTCTAAGGCGGTGGTCCCGGTGTTACTCTTTGTTGCTTTGTGGTTTATTCTACGAGGCGATTTGTTGTATGTCTTACCATGTGTCATTTTGTTCTTGTGTTTTTCAGTCCTTTTAGTATTGCGATTACCTCGCTTGGGGAAGAGAGAGCTAATCTTAGTGCTTTTCGTACGTTTGTTCGATTTGGGCTTGTTTGGATTTGTCTGTTTCCGCTTCCTCTTTGTGTCTGGGAAGGGCTGCGGTTTGTGATTTGTGATTTCTCTTACCTTTTTATAGAACATAACCTTATACCTAAATTTACAGAATTTACAAATTGTTAAAAACGCTGGAGCCATAGAAAACTTACTTTAATGGGTAAGGTCACAGTCGTAAAAACGTTTGCTTTACCAAAGCCTATATATCCACCAGCAGTTCTTACTCCACCTGCAGAAATGGTAAATAATATTCAGTCGATATTTTTTTAAATTCATTTGGGACGGAAAATCTGACAAAATAAAAAAATCAGTTACGTATCACGATTATAAAAATAGGGGATTGAGCCTTACTAATTTTAATTGGTTTATTACAGCTCTTAAAGCAGGATGGTTAAGATGTAACTTCGATGAATATAATAAGGGATTATGGAAAGAATATTATCTATATAAAATAAACACTTTTGGTGGGAAGTTAGTTCTAGAATCCAATTTAAACACCAATGACTGTAAACAGATTTCTAAAGAGAATCTCTTTCTTCAAGACGTATGTATAGCATGGAGGAAACTTAACTTAACGAAACAAACAGGTACAGTATTAAAGGAAATTATATGGAATAATTCAGAAATAAAATATGATGGTAAGCTTATATACTACCAACACTGGTATGATAGAGGAATAAAGTATATTGAACATCTATGATTTTAGACTTAGACGTTTCTACACTTTTGAACAAATGAAAGACATGTATGGTATTCCGTGAAATGATTTTTAAAACATTATAATATAGTTTTAAACATTAAATCGGATTGGGGGAAAGTGCTAAAAGAAGGAAATCTGGATCACACACGTCAGAAAGAAAATAAAGTATTACAAATTATAAATAAATTATAAACCAACAAAAAATTCTATGAATAAGCATTTATATAACATACTACTTAAATCTTAATATATGCAAATTGTTAAATAAGAAGGAAAATGGATAGCTGATTTTCCTGGCCAAGATTTTAATTGATCACAGTTATATACTATGGCCTTTAATTGCACAATAGCTGTTAGGTTACGTGCTTTCCAATATAAATATCTTCTGAGAATACTCCCAGATAATAAGTTCCCTTTTAAGTGCAAAAAAGCACCATCCGTCCTTTGTGATTTTTGCTCAATGCATGAGGAAACAAACGCTCATTTGTTCTGGGAATGTTGGTACGTACAAGACTTATGGTTAGAAAAGGTAAGAGAAAAGTCCAGGGATTGCCACAATCACAAACCGCAGCCCTTCCCAGACCCCAAGAGGAAGAGAAAACCGACAAATCTAAACAAGCACAAACCGAACAAATGTAAGAAAAGAACTAAGATTAGCTCTCTCTTCTCCAAGCGAGGTAATTGCAATACTAAAAGGACTGTTCAAACCTTCAGAATATTTTACTAACTATTGACTTTGAAATTCAGCTAAATTATTTTAAAGTACGTTTTGGCATTTCACCTTACGGGAACATCAAGAATACAGTAATAAAGTAATAGATTCTTTTAGCTAAACATTATATTTTTTAATCAAAATATAAACCACGGATTCCTGATATCAACGGGTTTCTATTAATGGTAAAACGGACCAGAGACTATGAAAAAATATAGCTTTATCTAAAGATAAAATAGAACTTTATGAACGAAAATGGCAAATGCTTAGAATTCTATGACTTAATGCTGTACTTACTGTGACAGGACACTGCCATTTTAATCGGTTATTTTTTTTTCGAATCCCAAAATAAAATAATTTGCACATGTTGGTGTCGTTGGTTCTTGCCTTTATCTCTATTTTACCTTTTTTTTTTCTTTTGGTTCATGTATTTTTTTTCTAGTATTAAGCCTCCTACAGATATGTTACCGATGATGCACATTCAATTTCTTTTCCAGTTATCGTGTCATCTTTAGACTAGGAAATAATTATCATAGGATATCTATTGTATTGCATGTACTATGTTTAAGATGTTTTGATGTATATTGTGTATTATATGAATGCAATACTTAATAAAGAACTAAATTACAAAAAAGTTGATTACATATTCAGGTAAGATTTGGTAACAGAGTTCCCACCTTTTGGGAAGAGTTGCCAAATCTGCTTGCCGTCTATTTATTTTATGGCTGCTTAAATGCATTTGTCTGTGTCTCCTTTTGGTGCTGGGGGCTTGATGTTGATCTGATTGCATTAGAATCTAAATTATCTTATTTACATTTTATTAGTATGATGAGATCATTCGAATGCATTCGTGACCTATTATTGGTTACCTCGAGAAATACCGAAAAATGTCTTGTCGCGGTAAAAGCCCGTACTCTCCGGAAATGAACATTTAGCACTCTATGGGCAAATCCAGAAGATGACAAACTGATGATGCCGGCCTCGGTGGCTCAGTCGGATGCGCGACCGAATGAAGATCAGGAGCTTGAGGGTTCGACTCCCAACGGGTCAGCAATATTCTTTCGTGAAGATTGATCATGAAATATTTTCTACAGTCATTCGCTACCGTCCGCTGATTCAAGAAGGGCATTGGTCTGTTTCTGGCGAAAGAATGTACACGATACCGGTTAACCGCTTAAGGGACTAAGTCTGCCCAATAAAAGTGTGGCAAGGTAAACTGACCGCGCCCGACATGACCCCATTATATTGACTGGGCCGTAAAACCTCAACAGAAACGAACAAACAAAACCAATGTTATTCCTTTCCAGAAAAAAAGGACCCGACATTTCACTTAAATTGTCCCCTTAGTAGACAATGTACATGCAAGAAACACCCCAAAAAGATCATCAGCCGAAATTTCTAACGACATGCAGTGTTAGAGCTTTTAAAATCGTTTTGTTTTTCTTTTTTTTTTTTTTTTTTTTTTTTTTTTATTTTAATGAGCCTTTCTACTTAACACTTCGCATGATATTTCATGTGAATTGCCTAGAACACATTTCACATGAAACGTCGTTTATTTTATGTGAAAAATACACACAAAGAATATCAAAATATCTGCTGCAGTTTTATTTGGGCCTTAAAGGATTAAAACACGCTTCTATTAATGCATGTCAAGTATGATTTTCGCAATACACACACTGGAAAAGATGTTTTGTTTGGAGAGTGTGCTTTTTGCAATGAAGTGGAATGATAGTAATTTTAAATATCATGTTGTAAAGAATAGTGATGCAGAAATTTTCAGCTTCAGCAGACAACAATTCAATAAACGCGTATTTAGGATACTCTAGTATATGTGTACTAGGCTACACGAAAACTTGAAACGTGACAGGAGAAGACGCTCTACGTGAGAGCACAGTACTTTTGTCCTTTTTAAATAGCTTTTAGCTCAGCTGGGCACGAAGTGCTCAAGGTGAGCTATTTTTGTTAGTCAATGCCTGTCGTCTGTCGTGCGTCTCGCGTCGGGCGGCGTCAGCAATTTGCTTTAAAAGCCTAGTAGCCTAGTCCATGGACTAATCGATTCGAAACTTGGTAGGAACTATTTGGGTGACCTGTAGATTCAAAATAGCTATATCGTTTCGATCGGAAATCCAAGATGGACGCCATGGCTACCATCTTGAAAATCTATTTTACGCTTCTACTCCTGCACCATAACACCAAGTGACTTGAAACTTGATAGGAAGGATCGATGCCACTTGCAGGTCAAAAATAGCTAAACTCGTTCCGATCAGAAATCAAACATGGCCCTTTATCGGTCATCTCGAAAATCTGTTTTGCGCTTCTACTCCTGAACTGAAACGCCAGCTGACTCGAAACCTGGTAGGTAGGTAGTATTTAGGCGACTTGACGATCAAAAAAAGCATAATTCGTTCCGGGAAAATCCAAGGTGGCTGCCATGGCGGCCATTTTGGAAAAAAAAAAAAAAAAAACAACAAAAAACATTTTGCTGTCCTGAAACGAAAGGTAAACTAAATCATGCTCTCCTGAAATGAAAGCTCAATTAAATCAAAACTTGGTAGGAAGTCAACTTGTAGGTCAAAAATAGCAAAAATCGTTTCGACTGGAAATCCAAAATGACCACCACTGCCGTTATCTTGAATAACAATTCGCGCTTCACCTCCTGAACCGAAAATCCAATTGATTCGAAAGTTGTTGGTAGAAAGTATCGGGACAACATGTAGATCAAAAAAAGTTTAATACTTTCCGATCGGAAATCCAAGATAGCGTCATGGGGGCCATCTTAAAAATCTATTGTGCTCTTCTTCTCCTGAATCAAAAGGTCAATTGTCTCCACACTTGGTAGGAAGTATCGAGGCAATTTGCAAATCAAAAATAGTTAAAATAATTCCGGTTGGAAATCCAAAAAGGCCAACATCTTGAAAATCCATTTTTCCCTTGTTCTTTTGCACCTAAAGGCCAATTGAAACTTGGTAGGAGGAAGTATCAGGCTTATTTGTAGACTAAAAGAAGCTAAATATATTTTAAACGAAATTCCAAGATGGCCGCCATGGCCGCCATCATACAAATATATTTTGCGGTTCTTCTCTTGAATAAAAAAAACAACTGACTCGAAACTTAGTAGGAAGTATCGGGTGGATTTGTGGATAAAAAAACAAAAAACAAAATCATTCCGAACAAAAAACACAAAATGGCGGCTATGGCCACCATCTTGAAAATCTATTTTGCTTCCCTTCCCCTCAGTCTTAAAGCTAACTGACTCGCACTTTAGTAGAAAAATCGGAAAACCTTGTAGATTAAAAGTAGCTGAAATCGTTCCGATCTAATGTCCATGATGATTGTCATGGCCGCCGTAGAACATGGCGCGTGATCAAAATCTGCATAAAATACGTGAATTTCTGTAAACAATGGTAATAGTATAAAATAAACAGACACCCTTTCTATTGGAAATCAACTGTTCCAAAGAAATAAAGTAGAATAGACCACTCGGCATAAGAAGGGTAAGGTAGTACATTATTTAGTAGTCAGGGCCCAGTTGTTCAAAACTAACGACGTCGTTAATTAACGTGCCGTTAAATCTTTGATCATCAAATATGGCATATACGCTAATATTTTTGCTGAAAAAATGTGAGTAGCTTTTGTAAAAGCTACTCACATTTTTTTCAGCAAAAAAACTTGTAAATTAGATATTGTACTTACTAGAACAGTTAACATTTTGACCACTGACGATCTCGTGAAGCTACATATGTAACGATGCTTTGAACAACTGGGCCCTGACTATAATATATAATAAATATGCATTCGGACTGGAATCTATACGTTTGTAAATAATTTGATTCTCTCAAATGGTTTCTGATTGGAAATTGCCGGACTTGTCCAGCCCTAGCAAAGGCACCTATATTGCACTAACTTTACTCATCTGCATATCGTCTTCAGAAGAGAACGTACTGTCCAGTGTCTAGCTCCATGATCATCCGCAACATTACTGATAGATAGATTTAAGCTGAGTTAGCTGACATCACGAAAACATACCTATATAATTTTGACCCCCTTAAACCCCACTTTTATATAGTAAAACTGGGGTTCACATGGGTATACATTATTTTTCTTATTTCTGCTCAAAACATGGATTGTGGGTACTCGTAAGAACTGCCTCGACGAGGCGGTTCTAACGAGTACCCACAATCTATCTTTTGAGCAGAATTATGAAAAATATCAGAGTTTTTTATCTGAAAATTTTCAGTTTTTGGAGATGAAATGTTCTATATATTTGAATAGGCGTGTTTTCGTAATGAATTGCGTCAAGCACTTCCCGAGTCTGATGGCCTCCCGGGTCTCTTATCATCAGTTACTTATTTGCGACCTTCCCGAAATCTCCGATGTCATGCAAATGCTAGTGTCCTTGGACAATTTTAACTCTCCTTTGGTCTATTCGGAAACTTTTATCTGTCTGTAGGAGTCGTTCCTGCTTTAACACAAAATTTCACTCCGTCTCGTTTTTCCGTACATTCATTTGAAATCGTCTTTTTTGCGCTAAGATTTTCTAATGCTGCTGCTTCTGTTTTGAAGCACGCAGGTGTTGTTTGACAAAATTCCGCAATTTTCTCTACACATATGTGTTCGATGCCATACACTGTTTAAGGAAAGACAATCACCGTAAACCGAGACGCCATTCGAATAAACATTGATTTAAGATTTTGAAAACCGCAAAAAAATTCAAAACGGACCATAAAGCATTATCTCAGCGTCAAATTGAAGATTAAGATGATTTTAGAAGAAACTGAGTAAACTATTGTCCAGATATGTGATTTGTCAAAGAGATCTTCTAAACAAAAGTTTGGAAACGTGAGACGCTTGGTTATTTTTGTTATTGTGACAGTCCGGGAATTTATTGACTATACCTCGTAACTGACATTTTCTGTCTATTTCCAGAAAAGTTTCCTCGAAGCTGGTGTCAAGTCTCATGTAATGACATTTTTTTCCAAGGCATCGGATGTGGACAATGAAATTTTGACGGTGATGAATAAAGCCAAAACAGTTTCAAGAGGTACAGTTTTTAAGAGGTACAGTTATCACATGCTGCTCAACGTAAGGAAAAAGGACCCTTATGCATTTTGCGGGCATCGTAAGCGAAGATTAACCTGCGCGCATGCCCTTTATTTTCAGCTTACAGAATAGATAGATACTGTAGTCAGTAGGGAGACAATTTGCATGAAATGTTAAATCCTGTTTTCCGGGAAAAGGAGAAAAATATAATCAATATGTCGTCTGCGATAAAGAGACATCAGTTAGGATAAAAAAAGTGTGCTTCTTTACTACAGGGGCTACTCTTAAAGGAATGAATTCCATTACGAAAACGCGTAAAAGTAGCCTCTATTTTACATTACGAAAACGCGCCCACTAAAATATATAGAAAATTTCACCAAAAACTGAAAATTTTCAGTTAAGAAGCTCTGATATTTTTCATTTTCTGCTCAAAACATAGGTTCTGTGTACTCATTAGAACCGCCTTGGCGGGGCTATTCTAACGAGTACCCACATTCTGTGATTTCGAGCAAGATTAAGAAAAATAATGTTTACCCCTGTAAACCCAAGTTTTACCATATAAAAATGGGGTTTAAGGGGGTCAAAATTATATAGGCATGTTTTTGTGATGAAAAACATTATCACTAAAACACGCCTATATAAATTTGACCCCGTTAAACCCCACTTTTTTATAGTAAAACGGGGTTTATAGGGGTATACATTTTTTATCTCTTCTCAGAAAACATAGATTGTAGGTACCCGTTAGAATCGCGTCGCCGAGGCGATTCTAATGAGTACACAGAACCTATGTTTTGAGCAGAAATATAAAAAATATCAGTTTTTTTTTATCTGAAAATTTTCAGATTTTGGAAGCGAAATTTTCTATATATTTGAAAAGGCGTGTTTTTCGTTATGTAAAAGAGAGGCTACTTTTAAAGGAAAGTATTTGCTCCCTTTGAGCAGCCAGTAGTTTGGAAGCGATAAGAACCTTTAATGTCTTGAGCCCTAACTATCGCTATTTTTAATAGATATACACAATAATTACAACGAGTGCATTTGGCATTTTCTTTGGTTAGGGCTTGTGAATACCAAAAAAACAAAAATTATTCAAATATTCAAAGCAATTAAAAAGATATAGCGATTTTTTATAAACTGATAATGAATGGACAGACCCGTCCGACAAGGCTATTTATATAAAAAAAAAAAGCTGGTATTTAGAAATGTCATTGGTTAGATCTTGTCAAAAATGATGTATCTTCATGCTACACGTTATAGTTTTGTCTCTCTTATCCGGAGCTGTAACAATCTTTAATGTTTTTTTTTTTTGTTTTTTTTATCTCCTATCTGGAGCCCTGCAAAGCTCTATTTTTCCAATACACATTAATTATGCCCGGTTACGTTTGACAATTTCTTTGGTATGGTCTTGTCAAATGTATCTGCGTTGCAAAATTATCAAAATATTCCAAGCGGTTTAAATGTTATAGCGATTTTGATAAACTGATTACGGATGGACAGACAGACCCGACAAGGCTATTTATAAAGAAATTAGTATTTAGAAATTTCATTACAATATATATCTGCGTGTCAAACTTTAAATTGGAGCTCTAAGAACCTTTTAATATTATTCCATTCTTATCTTGAGCCCTGAAAACCTATTTTTTCTTCTGGGGAGTACACTTTAATTATACACGGTTGCATTTGACAATTAAATTTCATTCGTTGGGTCTTGCCAATATGTACCTGCGTGCCAAAACACTATCAAAATATTCCTAGCGATTAAAACGTAACAGCGATTTTTACACTGATAACGGACAGACGGACACGCCCGACAAGGCTATTTATTAAGAAATATGACATTTAGAAATAGACGTTTCACATTGTTGTGCGCATGCGCAAAACTGTCCAGATAAGTCTCGAATCGGCGTTATCTCAGCGAGATTACAATCGAGGGGTTTGTGTGTGTGTGTGTGTGTGTGTGTGTATTGGGGTGGGGGTTTGTGGGGTGAGGGAGGAGAGTGTGTCTGTGGGGGAGGGGGCGGAGGCAATCTTAAGTACGCTGCGTATTAGAATAGAGGTCCTTGAATATAGTAGCTTGGAACATATCAATTAAACACAACAAAATAATAAAGAATTAAATCGTCTTTCTTTAAGATGTCAAACTGGGTTTTATTGCTCCATTAAGCAGTAGTCAAAATACTGCTTATATAGACTTAAACTAAAAGTTAGCTTTCGTTTACCGCAAGCTGAACTTCCGTGTCCATGCATGTCATTTTCATTTGTTTTTCATGTAAAAAAACAAGGTTCATTCTAAATAAATACATGTAGATAAATAAATTCAGGACATAAGATTATTATTATAACTATTATTATCATTATTATTAGTATTTTACTATTATTTGCACTAGCAGGCTAACAAAGACCAATCATTGTGTGATTTGTACTTTATACCCAAAATATCATACTAAGAACTACATGTATGGATATGATCTTCTAATAAGCAGAGTTTTTCACTACTATATTTGTAATCATCATAAAATAACTGCTCTATCTATATCCGAAATACGTATCGCATTTTAATGTTTCGCTTTATTTTTTTTATTTATTTTTTTACGGCGTCTACCTTATTTCAAGTATTGTCCTATTGAAATCATTGTCTCTTTCATGCAGTCTTTTCTAAAATTAACAAACATGTTTTCCGGGCATATGAGTGAGCTGAACCACGGCAAAATTAATAAGATCACCTGCGCACCCAGCAAAGACTCAGATCAGCATAATCATCTGTTCCGTACGGTCAGTAATAGCTTTCCGCAAGAAAAAAGACCAAACTTTATGTATAATAGCCATCCACTGAACTCACAAAGAAAACTCTGATCAGGCTGGACGGATGCCCACGCTGATCAAAGTCATCGCTAGACACACATGTCACTTCGCTGATATTGTCATGCTGCACCTCAAACATGTCCCGTGCCGTGTTGAGCTTCTTTAAAGTCCCCGGGTTAGGGGGAAGGGGAGGAGGGGCTTTATTAGGGCTTCTACCTAGCCATTATGAAAACACGCCTATTCAAATATATTGAAATTTTCACCACCCAAACATGCAAGTTTTCAGATACAAATTCTGATATTTTTCATATTTCTGCTCAAAAACATAGATTGTTGGTACTCGTTAGAACCGCCTCGCCGAGGCGGTTCTAACGAGTACCCACATTCTATGTTTTTGAGCAGAAATAATGAAAAAATGTATACCCCTTTAAACCCCAGTTTTACTATATAAAAGTGTGGTTTAATGTGGTCAAAATTATATAGGTATGTTTTCGTGATGATTAGGCATTATTTAGGTGCTACATCATCCATTTAATTAATGGTTAGCGTCATTATTACCTACAATGGATTTTCCTCCTCTTGGCACATGCTCTTGATTATACAGGTTGCGTAATATTTTGTTAATTATCAAAACATTTGAGAAAGATGACACACAGTATAAGTAATCCGTGGAATGTTATTTTGATTATAGCAAATTTATTTAATTAATTGTAGTCTGCATGTTACGATAAATGGGATTATTCGTAAATTCATGTTCACGTATGGCCGCAGTGGCGGATGTAGAGCGGGTTCGTGGAGTTTAGTTGTATTCCCCTTAGAGTCCAAATTATTTCAGTTTCAGAATATATTATTAAAATGGTCAAATTGAACACCCACAGCAAATGAGAACCCCTGTCCAAAACTCCTGTATCCGCCCTCGGACTGATTAAGATTTTATTACTCTATCTGCCATGAGAAACTTGATGAAAATTCATTACATAATGTAAACCTTAGTTTTAAGAATAATACACGTTTTAGAGTTGACAGTCATTTAATTAGAAAATTCTTCAAAAAAGGTAAGAGAAAAGTCCAGGGAGTGCCACAATCACAAACTACAGCCCTTCCCACACACCAAGAGGAAGAGGAAACAGACAAAACCAAACAATCGCAAGTCGAATAAACGTACGAAAAGATTAGCTCTCTCTTCCCCAAGCGAGGTAATCGCAATGCTAAAAGAACTGAAAAGCACAAGAACAAAATAACGCAAGGTAAGACATAAAACAAATCGCCTCGTAGAATAGACCACAAAGCAACAAAGAGTAACACTAACACCGGGACCACCGCCTTAGAATAGTTACATGTAGTACATTAAACACCGGGAGGTTTAAAGCACTTTTACAGCTAGCGTACTTCACCCTGGGACCCGATGCTACTCTTAATAAAAAAAATACACAAAAATTCGGCCCGAAGAAAGGCCCCCCAGCAGCCAACGCATCAAAGTGAAAACATAAACAATCAAATTAATCACCACAACAAACAAAGAAGAGCACTCGTGGCTAATTCTACTGCACGCCAGAGCAAATGAAAAACAATAGTTGAACCACGGCGTGCCAAGCCAAAGACATATAGTCACGCCCAAAATCGTAACTTATTTTATCAGGGTATCAGATCGGCTACTTGCCCCATCATTGGATTACATATACGTTATCGTTTTTTTTTTTTTTTTTGTTTTTTTTTTAATTGAAGAGCTCCCGATAAGGGAGATAACAGTGTGAAAAAGGTCTGTTTCGTATCTAAATGTCAAACATTATTGTTTTGTCTCCCTTATCCGGAGCTCTACGAAATTTTAATATTTTTCCTCTTTTGTCTAGAGCCATGAAATCCCCTATTTTCTTCTGATATGTACACAATAATTATATTCGGTTGCATTTAACAATTTCATTGGCTAGGCCTTGTCTATAAGTATCTGCGTGTCATAACTTATCAAATATTCTAAGCTGTCCATCACGAAACCATGCCTATATAATTTTGACCCCCTTAAACCCCACTTTTATATAGTAAAACTGGGGTTTACAGGGGTATACATTATTTTTCTTATTACTGCATAAAACATAGATTGTGGGTATTCGTTAGAACCGCATCGCCGAGGCGGTTCTAAAGAGTACCCACAATCTATGTTTTGAGCAGAAATATGAAAAGTATCAGAGTTTTTATCTGAAAATTTTCAGTTTTTTGGAAGTGAAATTTTCCATATATTTGAATAGGCGTGTTTTCGTAATGAAAGCGATTTTAGCAATTACGGACAGACAGACACGCCCGACAAGGCTATTTATAAAGAAAGTTCATATGTTAGATATTGTCAAAATGTATTTGCATGTTATTCTTTATTGTTTAATCCTTTTCATTCGGAGCTCCAGGTACCGTTAATACTTTTTTTCTCACTTATCTTGAGCCCGGAAAACCGCCTTTTTTAATGAGTAATAAAAAATAATTATACCCGATTGCATTTGACAATGTCATGGTTAGGACTTGTCAATATACGTCTGCATGCCAAAAATTATCAAAAAAAAAAAAAAAAAAAAAAAAAAAAAAAAATCGAATCGATTTAAAATTTATAGCGATTTTCACAAAATGATTACGGAAGGACGGATACGTCTGACAAGGTTATTTATGAAAAAAATCTGGTGTTTAAAAATTCATTGGCAAGATCTTGTCAATATATATCTGCATGTCAAACTGTATTGTTTTATCTCTCTTACTTGCTTTAAGAGCCTTTAATGTTTTTCCTCTCTTATCTGGAGCCCTTAAAATCTCTCATTTCTTCTGAGGGGTACACATTATTTACATCTGTTTGTATTTGACAATTTCATTGGTTAGGTCTGATCATGTATCCGCATGCCAAAAGTTATAGACGTATTCCAGCCGGTTAAAAAGTTAAAGTGATTTTTGCAAACTGTTTACGGACAGACAGACACGCCAAACAAAACTATACATAAAGAAATTGTTGTTCAGAAATTTCATCAGTAAAATCTTGTCAATATGTATCTGCATGCTACATTTTATTGTTTTATCTCTCTTTTCAAAGCTAAAAACTTCAATGTTGTCAATATGCATATGCATGCTAAAAATTATCAAAATATTCTCAGCGGATTAACCTCGTATAGTGATTTCACAAACTGATTACGGGCGGACGGACAGTGTCCTCGTCGATCCTCCATTCGGATAACTGTACTACGGGTCGTGCAATCAAGACAAAAGGTTTCACGATGAAATAAGAAAACAATGTTTTGGTAAAAAAAGAATCTTATCAAATTATTTGGCAAAGCAGTAAATATTTCACAAATGTCAGTTAACCCTTTCAGTCCTGCAGACCAAAACAGACACTTTTACAAACAATGTCTCATCAGGATCTACACTTGCCATTCTGCTTTAGATTTCTTATTAAATTGCCCATTAAGAAGAGTGGACATTTTCAAATTCAATGGTAGAAGAATCTACTTAAGAAACTCGGTGCGTGGGGTCGTAGAGGGGGCGGGTGAGGATCAAATGGTTAATGTAATGAGGCGTAGAACAGGCATTTTTTGTTTTAACTGTTTGTATCGGTTGTTTGAGGGTCGGTTTTGACCTGGCACATTCTTTATGTTACAGATGTAATCTATGATAAAAGTACAATGTGAGAGCAAAGGAAATTAAACACCAGACGAACTAATTTCCCAGTATTCAGTTGTCAAATGATAGGAAATTATTGTTATTACTTGATGGCATCTCCACTTGAAATGGTATTAAGTTACATGCTGTTTAATTTGGAAGCTAAACATAACATGTTGGGCAAAAGATTCAGCAGACAAAATTTTGAAATATTTAGCTTTTTTTTCTCCAGAAAATAGACTTTTTAACATTTCAAGAAAATCGTCTACTTGTCTCACTGTTTTCTCTCTCTCTCTCTCTCTCTCTCTCAAAATAGATAGATAGATAGATAGATAGATAGATAGATAGATAGATAGATAGATCACTAATTTGTCGCCTGTTGAAATTGCCCAGAGAAGTCGGTAAATTTTAGACATACTTAGAGATTAATGTTAGTATACAGATTTTGAACTCCCACAGTTCTGTAATGTTTCAAAGGAGTCCTTTAACTCTAAACCACAGCAGACTGCAATTTAATTATTTAGTATTTCTTTAGACCAAATAGGGCTTGACATTCAATTAGAAACTTTGCCTTGCTTACTTTCTATACAATCTACCAAGTCTTATTTTCTCTGAAAAAAAAAAAAAATGTCTTCTACAGTGTTATTTAGCTTTTTAAAGGTTTCATTGGCAACAGCGGCCAAACATGGGAAATTGGCTTTTTGTCACCTACACAGCATTCAATAATAAATGAAGATATCTAGAAAATGTCACACTCAAGAAGCAAAGCCTTCCCGAGGCACCGAAAGAAGAAAGGATGGGGAACACATATCACGAAAACACAACTATATAATTTTGACCCCCTCATACCCCACTTTTATATAGTAAAACTGGGGTTTACAGGGGTATACATCATTTTTCTTATTTCTGCTCAAAAACATAGATTGTGGGTACTCGTTAGAACCGCCTCATGTCTTCATGTACATGGATAGGCCGGAGCAGTATTCACGCTTTGCGTAAGTTGAACTTAATATCGGATGGATGCAAATGTCACTAAGGGGAATGTATATGTTTTCAGGGAGAGTTTAAATTGCCATTGCTTCACTTTTGAAAAGAGATCTCCTCCAAATGGAACCAACTTGCTCCCGTATTTTGGAGCAAATGTTTTAACATTTAGAGTCTATCCCTTTTCAGAAGTGGCGTGGTGAACAGAAACGGCAACCGTAGGTCGCAAAAGTTGTCTCCCTTGTGAAAAAAGCTCAAAAGATCTGCTAAGTGTATCCAGTCCCCTTAGGTATATTTTCTCATATTACGCATTAGACAAGTCATGCATTACAGAGAAAATGATTTCAGGTAATAGACACCATATAAAAATGTGAGCCGGGGCACAGTATTTCCTACAAGATTGTGCGCCAAGCGAGACTAAGAGGAACTCTAAGGGTAGCCAAGGCTTTCAAGCGTTTTTCAGGCGGACACTGAAGACACTAGACAGTATGCGCGGGTTGCGCGCACATGCAATCTTCTAGGAAATGCTCTGTCCTGGCTCATATTATACTCATAATTCCAGATAAGAGGGGTATCCACATAATATTTTCTTATTTCACCATAAAAACATCAACCATTTTCGATTGAAAGAAAAAGTGCCTTATCTGGAGCTTTGATACTTACAAGCGTTATTTGTTTGTTTAGTTTTTCTAGTGAGTTGTCATGGTAATTTCTTACGGAAGATAGCTTTAGTGGCTTCGCATATAGGCATGGAGAGAGGCGATTACACGATAATCTATTTCCTCTCAGACCCTATCAGTGGCTACATTGGTAACTATGACTGGCAACGAGGAGATGAATTTGATAGGGTAAGATCTACGTCCTTGCATTTAACAAAACTAGAATAGATGATTGACCAGTGTCAATAAAAATTAAAAGATGAGCCGGATTTCTAAATATCGATTTAATTCAAGCAATTTCTTTCTTATTCCATTCGCTTATAAAGTGCTTTACGAAGGTTTTGATAGCGATAGCCCAGTTAAAGAAAATTATGACTTAAAAGTTTATTTCGAGTAAGTCAAACATAATAAACTGAGAGAAACAGCGAACATAAAATTTACCATAAAGAACAGCATCATATCAAACAGAAGACGTTAATACAAAAACGTCAAAGTCATTCGGTTTGTCATAGATTTTATTCATTCATATTTATAGCCTAATATATTTATTTTTATTTATCAATGAGAATGATACTGCTATATTTAAATCTACAAGTGCTACTTTAGTAGCAGAAGTAGCGGCTTGAAGTTCATTCAGAAACATTTTAATATACCATTTGTTCCAAGTAGACATCGGTACTTACAAAAATTATTTATTGGGATACACAACAAAGTCACACTCATGACAAACAGCCTTTTCAAGGCGCCGAAAGGCTAGAATTACACGAAATGACACCATAGAATAGCACTAACGAAATCAGAACAGAAGAAAAATGCACCAGAACAGAAAAAGCACATCGGCACGGTCAACACTATAACAGTTTAAATCATCCTATAATGAGAATTTGACATTTTTATTTATATTAATTGTAACGTTGTTTAAGTCGTGTTTGTAAACTAAATCATATTTCACCATTTGATTACATTTGTATGAAAAGGTAGTGGAGTAGCAAAAATACATTTCTTATAGCTGTGTTAAGGAACTACCATAAATTGTAGACACACTTTCTGAATCTGCAGGACGCAAAAGTAGCTTACGAATCAGTGCTGATCATTCGTCCACGTCGACCAACAAGTTCTATGTTCTTTGAACTTGAAGAAAACGTGAAACAAGAAGCCTTGTCGTTGTACAATTTCACATGGAAGGAAGGATCAGAGGTAATGATGTGTTGTCAGGTTTGGTACCAAGTTTTTTACTGCTAGCTGTCTAGGTAATTCCCTTGCCATGAAACATGTCAAATCAGAATGCTATTAAACAATACATACAAACATTCAAATACTTAGCAAAGCTGAAGGAAAGTAAGACTAGATATGATGAAGTGATGCAGTGGACCTACATGAACTAGACACATTTTTGTTTAAATTAACGACTCGTGATTTGGACAGGTGTTCCCCAACAAGTAAATACATGATATACACTGTATGTACCTTAGAACGGTCAGTAGAATAAAACACAAGATAAGAGAAAAGTTCAGGGGGTCACACAATCACAAGCCGCAGCCCCTCTCAGACACCACGAGGAAGAGGAAACCTAAAAGCACAAAGCAAACAAACGTACGAAAAGCACCAAGACTAGCTCTCTATTCCCCAAGCGAGGTAATAGCAATGCTAAAAGGACTGAAAAACACAAGAACAAAATATTACAAGGTAAGACATAAAACAAATCGCCTCGTAGAGTAAACCACAAAGCAACAAGGAGTAAGACAAACACTGGGACGACCGCCTTAGAATAGGGTTTAAAGCATTTTTACAGATAGCCAACTTCACTCTCTGTCCCGATGCTACTCTTAATACAGAAATACATAAAAATTCGGTTCGCATAAAGGCTCCCAACTCAGTCAATGCATCAAAGCGAAAACATAAATATCAAACTAATCACTATAAACAAAGACGAGTACTCATGGCAGTTCTTCTCTATATCAGAGTTAATGAAAACCAATAGTGGAACCACGGCGGGCCAAGCCAAAGGCAAATCGTCTGGTTAAAGCTTTACGAAGAGGCCGTCATTGAGTTTGAGGCCCGAACTGCTGTCTTGCAATTAAAGAGTGAAGCATATCCATTAAAAATGAAGGCATGTAAGTGTTTTTGTTTCTTTACGATCAGAAATGATACATTTAAGTTACGAGCAGGATGAGTACCTTCCTTCACTCAAAGTTGGTATGGAATAGTATTTCTGCAGCTGTATACTGTCTTACATTTTAATTCTTTCGTATTGAAATGGTATGCAATTATCTTCACGAAAACACGCCTATATAATTTGGACCCCATGAAATCCCACTTTTATATAGTAAAACTGGGATTTACATGTGTATACGTTATTTTTTTTTTATTTTGCTAAAAAGCATAAATTGTGGGTACTCTTTAGAACCGCCTCATTGAGGCGGTTCTTACGAGTACCCACAATCTATGTTTTGAGCAAGAATATGAAAAATATCAGATTTTTTTTTCTGAAAAGTTTCCTTTTAGGGTAGTAAAATTTTCAATATATTTGAATAGGTGTGTTTCCGTAATATAGCACAAAATAAATGGCCATTGAAAAGGATCTGTAAGCTACAGAATAGACTGTATATTTCTTTCAACAGTAGCACTCTATCTATATACTGAATGGTGGTAAATGCCTGTTAGTTGTTTCCGACTAAACCTGTTTTGCTGTTATTTTCAGATGGGCATATTCAACATTGCACAGTATGACACTTTCATCTTTTATGCTCATGCTATCAAAGACGCGTTAGCCGCAGGAAAGGATCCAAGAATCGGTGTGTCTGTAGTCCATCAGATGTGGAATAGGACATTTCCAGGTGATCTGTCCAGTTTTGTTTGTTTTTCTTTTGATTTACATTAGCAAGTATCTGTACTGTGGTGATTTCCTTTTCTAATCATGGCTGCAAAGATATATATGTATTTACCGGTGTTGGTAAAACATGTTGCAATAACTTACATCTTGCACAAAGTAAACATGTCGTGGGTATCCATTTTCAAGTATCTTGCGCTTTACTTTCCACGATATATCCTCAACATATACTGCAAGGCAATACGTTTTTGTCATAACTAAATCAGAAGCACCGATTAGATGTTTGGAAATATATTGCAAAGCGTCTTTAGATACACACAAATCATGTCTGTAATTTTATAAGACCGTAATGTCCGTTTGAGTAGTTTCGAATGCTGTGAACCCTATCGATATTGTGGGGTAAAAATCAATTCTTCAGAAGACCCTGACACAACTTGGATAGCATTTCATAACGCAGTGCATTATTCGCCGCAAGTGATTGTGATAGCCGTCGTCGATCATGACCAACGAACCGCCATAAGCCCCCAAAATATAAAATATTGTATTGTATTTATTATGTAGAAAGAGGCAATACGCGTCTGATTGGTGATCAGGGAGTTTCGGGTTCGACACCCGACGGGTCAGCAACATTCTTTCGTGGAGATTGATCATGAAATATCTTCCGCGGTCATTCTCTCTCCCTTTTGCTGATTCAAAAAAGCGTATGTCAGTTTCTGGCGAAAGACTGTGAACAATACTGGTTAACCACTTAGAGGGCTAAGTAAATTAGAGAGCACAAGAACTGATGCAATCAGGTCTACATCAAGCCCCATACACTAAAAAGAAAGACAGACAAATACAATAAATTAGCCATAAAATGAACAGATGGCAAGCAGATTTAGCAAATCTTTCCCAAAAAGGTGGCAATTCTTTTGCCCAAACATAACTGAATATATAATCAACTTACATAATTGTGATAATCAGAAAGTGATACATCACATAACAATTAAAAGTAAGTACCATAATAAAAGTACCACCTTGAAACAGTCAAAGCAAGTATGAATTACTGGGGGTCTTGGAAAGGGGGGTGGGGGTGCTTAAGCTAGGTTTACGAGATCCAAACCCTCACTCTCTGCATCTATAATTTGATAATGTGTTTTTTTTATAAATCATCATTTCCCGCAGGAATTAGAAGACGTCCACACGGACCGAACATATATATGTTTTACCACTATGGAAGCTGAGTGCGAGGGTCGGGATACTGTAAAGCTAGTTTAAGTCTTCCAAACCCCTACCCCCGACCCTCATCCCTTGTTATTCATTACTGACCGTTCCAAGGTGGTACTTTCATTGTAGTGTATTTTTTTAAGGGTTATGTCGCGTTAAGCTTTCTTATGTTTTTACCAATTATGTCATTTTAAGATATAGTCAGTTGAATTTGGGTAACAGAGTTGCCACCTTTTTGGGAAAGAGTTGACAACTCTGCTTGCCATATGTTCATTTTGTGGCTGCTTAAATGTTTTTTGTCTATCGTTTTCTTTGTTGTTGTGAGTTTTATGTAGATCTGATTGTATCAGTATCTGGGTTTGCTTATTTACTTATTGATGGCAAAAGACCAGAAAATATAAAATAAATTATAATAAAGTACATTAAGACGCTTTACGGCCACCACGCAGCACTGTCATGAGGTATAGTGAAGATTAATATATTTTAAAGGAAGCCCTAAACAAAACAGTTGACATGATTCTTATTCTCTTGATTATTTGTAGGTATTGGTGGAATGACATTTGTAAATGAAAATGGAGACAGAGTAATTGATTTTACTTTACTAGATATGGATCCCAGCTCCGGAAAATTCAAGGTTGTTATTGCATTGTAAAACAATATGTATATCACTGAAACCAGCACATCTTCTGAGAGCTAGTAATTCAAATGCATTGCTGATATAGATTGCATGCATTGCGTCTTAAACAGACGGGATACATTGGGTAGATTTTCGCCAAGGGAAACAACTGCTGGACTTCCTGTTACCTTTACTACAGACTTCTTCTGAAAACGAGTCTCAATGGGAGCAACTTGTCTGTCCAAGCAAATATTCGTGAGCATTTTACATAGCAACAAAGCCTTGTCATTGTCTTTGATAAATACATATGAAACTGCACTCGATATCGAGCACTACTGATAAGGTTCACACAGCTGTAAATAGTACTATATCCTGCAGATATGCAGTATAATAGCTCAGCATCAACAAGTATGGTTCTGTATAACCCCAAATTAAATTGATGTAGCCTTCATAATGCAGTAAGAGTTAAAAAAGAAGCCGTGTTTTTTCAGGGTTTGTTTTTAATTAAGGATTTGGTGGCAAATAGTTTCGAAACTGCCTAATTTTAAAGAGATTATTATTTTCGAAAAATATTTGATGATAGACGCATAACTTTAACAAGGCAAATCAACGACAGCTCTTTTTTTTTTCAATTTGACTTGAAGTAAGCATATGCGGATTGATTTATGATCAGACTAAGTTGAAATTTATTTAACGAACTCGCCTGAATGTAAGCTTTATAATGTTAACATGGATTATATAAGTAATTGCATTACACGTTTTGCTACTTTTCTAGCATGTATTCCACAAATATTTTTTTTCACGAAGTGTTTAAGTAAATTTCAGTTTACACGAGAAGTACGTATCAACTTAAAGCTTTTGTAAACACAAGCCTATTAGTAATATTATAGTTATCATTTATTAACAGTTGCAAGGCTATTGCTGATATCGACTAGATAATCTATTGCTGATTATCTAGTCGATATCAGCAATAGAAAAATCGGTAGCTATATATTTTTTGTTTAATTTTCGTATTAATTAGGCACAAAATAAACTAAATTATTAGACTCGTAAATGTAACGTGCAATAAAATCCATAAGGTTTGCACTTGGAAACACCGAACACAAAGAAGCAGAAACTTAGAGTATCGGTTTTATTAGGACTTCATAGAGCAGCAATGAATATTGCAGGGCTGCATAAGCCCCTAGCACCGCTTTAAGCAGATGTCAATTTTTTAAGACGTCAGTGTTGTAGTTAACGGCCTAGTCAGTACTGTAAAGGTCATGTCGAGTCGATCAGTTAGCCTACTCATACATTTCCTGGACACTACTTATCTTTGCTTCATCATTATCTGTAATTTATCAATTGGCCAGAATGATTCATGGATGAGTTCCCCTCACGGACCGAGCAAATATATGTTTTTACTACTATTGAAGTTAAGGGCGAGGTTTGGGATCCCGTAAAACTAACTTAAGCTCCCCCTCCCCCTCCCCAATAATATATTACTGACCGTTCCAAGGCGGTGGGGTTTGACGATTTGTCTTTGGCTTGGCCCGCCATGGTACAACTATTGGTTTTCACTTACTCTGTCACACAGTAGAATTAACCATGAGTACTCGTCTTTGTTTACCATAGTGATGAATTTGATTTTTATGTTTTCGTTTTAATGCATTGACTGAGTTGGGAGCCTTTATGAAACCGAATTTTTATGTTTTTCTGTATTAAGAGTTACATCGGTACCAAGGTGAAGCTGACTGGCCGTAAAAGTGCTTTAAACCCCCGGTGGTTCAGTCCCGGTGTAAGTCTTACTCTTTGTTGTTTTGTGGTTTATTCTACGAGGTGATTTGTTTTATGTCTTGCTGTCTGGGAAGGGCTGCGCTGCAGTGTGTGATGTGGGACTCTTCTTTGACTTTTCTCTTACCTTTTTTTCCCATGATCAATCTCCTCGAAAGTCATGTGGCCGAGCTGGGATTCGAACTTGCCATCTTTGTTTTTTTCAAGTCAGATTTCAGAATGGATTCAATGATCACATAAAAACTAAAACAACTGTACCTTGCAACACTGACCACACCTCATAACCATTAGTGATAATTTGTGTTCATCTAAACATAAGTTAGCAAAGTGATTCCAAAGGAACAGAAAATATATTCATTACTAAAGTGAAATACGTGGAGACATTTAACCATCGCTAGATAACACTTTCTGTAGCACTTTCTATTCGTGTAGATTTCGTTAGCGTGTTACATGTACTCTGTTATGTCGTTTCATATCATTCTACTTTTATTTACTGCCAAGGATTAGCAGTGTTTCCTGAGTGGGTATTTCTAAAATATATTTTGTCGAGAAGATTATGTAATGGTTACACATCGTAATGTACGATTTTGCCAGTTATCAAGAGAAGAATATATTTATTTGAAAAGTGATATTGTTATGTTATATTTTTGTTTATTCAGGTGGTTGCCCAACTTTTGGGTTATGTAAATACCTTCGAACGATTGCCTGGTGTATCTATACATTGGCCTTATAATGGTACCGTTCATCCGAACAAACCGCCTTGTGGATTTACAGGAGAACTCTGCAGCACTTTCAGTGAGTTTGTATCCTCTTGGCAAACCTAATTCCGCTTTTTGTGAGGTAACAGCTTAGTAACTATTGCAATTTTATTTTATTCTTTGAAGCGTCCACAAAGAATACCGATAAACGTGGTTTGCTTTAACATACATACCCAAGTATGCATAGGTATTAAGCAGTCCGGAGAAACATGCTGCATAGCGTCAGAAAAGATACAAATAAATTAAGTGAGATATTTATTTGATTATATTGGTTATATAACAGAAAAGTAGTGTATTTAAGAATCATAGGAATATCGGTCATCTTTCAAAATATACATCACGATAACATACCTTTATAATTTTGAACCCCTTAAACCCCACTTTTATATAGTAAAAAGTGGGGTTTACAGGGAAAGACATTATGTTTCTTTATTTCTGCTCAAAACATAGATTGTGGTACTTGTTAGAACTGCCTTGGCGAGGCGGTTCTAACGAGTACCCACAAGCTATGTTTTGAGCAGAATTATGCAAAATATCAGAATTTTTATCTGAAAACTTTCAGTTTTTGGAGGTGAAATTTTCAATATATTTGAATGGGCGTGTTTTCTTAATGATACTCAAAAGAAAAGTAATTTTAAACACATTATTTCACAAATACCATTATGAGACCGTGCATATCACTGACGTTTACGTTTAGATAACAAACGAAAGTAACGCAATTATAGAATTGTAATCTAAACGTGGTCGTCCGGGAACTGCACAGAAATATGCAAAGAACAAAGACATTTGCTACGAAACTATATTAGTTCATCGCAAATTTAATGGTTAAGTAAAGTTTAGCACGAAACGAATTTTTACTTCTAATGTTAACACAGCCTTTGATCTTTTGCACAGCAGTGTCTAAATTGTATAGTTTGAACTACCTTTAGAGAAAATAATATGATGCTAATTATAGACAGATAAGGTTTCCTTATCATACGTATGTCAGTTGAAATAATGCTAACATACAAGCAGATATGTCACAAATTATTGATTGTTTTTACCATCATATTGCAATTATTAAGTTATTCTTAAATAGTTCTAACAATAGACAATCCTTCTTATTCTGAGAATTTTTTACTTACATTTCATTAAGCAGACGGGCCAACTAAGATTGATAGAGTGAGGTAAGTGAAAGCAAAAATGTTACGAAAAAATACATTTTCCTAGGTTGTGACATAGACATTCAATCTTTATATATGTTCCCTGATTTCACTGCAGCTATAGCTTAGTGCCGTGAGGATGCCGTAAAATGTCTCTTCGTACTTCAGCTTTTATTTTCCTTAGGATTATAGAGTCCATGCTAGCTATTTTGGAAATCAATTTTCAATTAAGCGGGCGCTAGGACCTATATGTGTCCCTGCAAACTACTGTCAAACGAAGAGTCTCAGTGGAACCGTGACTCCGATTTTCGTATTTAATGTTCTATTTGCTTTGCTTCTAAGGACATCTTTTATAGATTTTATAATGTTTGAACATAATGTTATTATCATAGAGTGATTTTTTGCGGAGCATATGCAAAACCTGAATGGATTCAATTGAAATTTGAAACAATCATGGAGACGATTGTTAATGAATAGAATAACATGTTCCGACGTAGGGACCCTTTGGCAATACAGATCAGATGAAGAATTGCAAAAATTAAAGTCTGTTTGATTGAAGTAGCAAACGCAATCATCATAACGTATCTGGAATATTTGACATATTGTAACTTAGTATAGGGTCAAACATACATTTTGGGAAAGATCGATCTGTTCCATTGATATCCATGGTTCTACATCAACATAGAAGCACCGGTGTGGGTCGTTTTGAAAATGGGGTAGGGGACAGGGACTAATCCAAACAAAACACATTGCTCCCAGAGTGAGCTTTTTTTTTTCTTTAAGAATATCAACAATGAGAAGGAAGATAAATAAAATATATAACGGTTGTCCTTGAAAACAAAGAAAACACAAAAGACAAGTCTCGGTAGGGGAAGAGGGAGCTAATCTTAGTGCTTTTCGTACGTTTGTTTGATTTGTGCTTGTTTGGATTGTTGGTGTCCTCTTCCTCTTGGTGTCCGGGAAGGGCTGCGGTTTGTGATTGTGGCACTCCCTGGACTTTTGTCTTACATTTTTTTTTTCAGTGAGAATCTTCATATGACAACATCATAGTTTGTACGGCTACATTCACCTCTGGCACCGGCTTAAGCAGATCTTGATATGCCGAAGCTCAAACGGTCTGGATGGTCTCTATTTCGTATATTCTTTCTAGAAATTATATTAAATACCAAATTCGTACACATCTGCTAACATATCTTCATTCATGCCTAACTCTCCATTTCAGCGTTTCCTACGGTTGGTAGCATCACCATTGGATTTACAGTCGTCATAACTCTCATTGTGACCTTAGGGGTGATTTATTTCAGGTAAAGGATTTAATGGTGCCAGATACACACCGAGCGGGTTCACAACATTGGATCAACGTTGATTCAACGTCAAGACGTTGGATAAAAGTTGAATCGACGTTGTTTTAATGTTGTGTACCTGCTGGGACATGGTAGAGTTTCCGCCATTTTTAACGAGGGAAATAATTTTGTGACACTCTTTTTGCTGTACTGCACGCCAAGCCCCTTCAGAATGGAGTCTACTCTATATGGAAAGGGTATAAAACGATATTGACTTCCTTAAAAATGGATTAGTTCCCTTAATTATACGCTTGTCATTACTGAAATTTCTCCTTGAAAACACATTATTATTTTGTACAAATCTATGCTATGAAATCTCGGAAATCGGTGGGTTTCTGGCTGATAGAGTACAATGCGTCTAAGATTTCATATTTCTTGCGCTGATCCGGAAAACTAGCTTTACTTAAAACTGATTCTGAGGTACATTAAGATTAACGACAGATACTTTTTGGTTCAGTAGGTTCCGTGTTTAATAAATTGACAACTACTTCTAAAATTTGAGAAGAAGAACAAATAGATGTTCCCATGATTTAGGTATCAGTAGTATTCAAACATATTTTTATTCTTCAAGGAAAGAAAAAGGTAAGAGAAAAGTCCAGGGAGTGCCACAATCACAAACCGCAGCCCTTCCCAGACCCCAAGAGGAAGAGGAAACCGACAAATCTAAACAAGCACAAACCGAACACTCGTACGAAAAGCACTAAGATTAGCTCTCTCATTTCCCCAAGCGAGGTAATCGCAATACTAAAAGGACTGAAAAACACAAGAACAAAATGAAACACGGAAAGACACACAAAAATCGCCTCGTAGAACAAACCACAAAGCAACAAGGAGTAAGACTAACACCGGGACCACCGCCTTAGAACGGTCGGCAGAGCAAACCACCGGGGGTTTTAAGGCACTTTTACAGCTAGCTAACTTCACTTTGGGTCCCGATGCTTCTCTTAATACATAAATACATAAAAAATCGGTTCGCATAAAGGCTCCCAACTCAGTCAATGGATCAAAGCGAAAACATAAAAATCAAATTAATCACTATAATAAACAAAGACGAGCACTCATGGCCAACTCTACTGTATGCCAGAGTAAATGAAAACCAATAGTTAAACCACGGCGGGCCAAGCCAAAGACATATCGTCAAGCCCCAACCAACTGGTTAAAGTTTTACGAAGAGGCCGTCATTGAGTCTGTGGCCCGAACCGCCGTCGTGCAATTAAAAAGTGAAGCATAGCCATCAACAATGATTGGGTTGACAACCAGGCACGCAGTCTGCCGCATAATATCCAGGCTATAACCAATTCTTCCATAACGGTTAATAAGTTTTCTGAATTGCTCCGAAAAGTTAGATTTACCTACAATTTTTCTAAATCTGTACACTAAGTCACCGTAAAATTCGGGTTCCGATATACCTTGTTGCAGAAGTGTTTTCAGACTGACGCTATATTTTTCTAACAAGGCACTGTGTCTGCGATAAAATTTCGAAAACGCCTTACGAAGTTTAAAATAACGATAGCCCTGCCTAAGAAGTTTGGCAGTAAGGGCTTTATTACGGTAGTTAAAGTCATTAAGATTTGAAGAAGCTCTGGCGAATCTAATCTAATAAGTTGAGATATGTATACCCCATATGATGTACGCCGGGGGGACATCGCCATCCAGAAAAATGAAATTGACTATATCAAAATCAAAATCGTCCCGTTTATCATAAATTTTGGTGGAAAATGTACCATTAGATATACATAGATTCAAATCCAAAAAAGGTGCCTCGGTATCGGAAGAATTTGCTCTATTGAACTGGAGTTCTGTAGGGTATATCCGGTCCACCATTTGGTCAAAGTAAATATTGTCAATATTTAATAAATTTTAAAGGTATCTTGAAGTTGAATTAAAAGCCTCAATAATGTAAGCCTGATTTTCACGTGAGAGAGACTTCATGAAATCTCTCTCATAACAAAAAAGAAACAAATCTGCAACAAGAGGAGCACAATTAGTTCCCATCGGAATACCAATAGTTTGTCTATAAAGTTTAGTTCCAAATCTAATAGAAATATTATCCAAAAGATAAACAAGGACATCACAGACTTTTTGACATGACCATAAATTGCGATTATTATATACATCAGAAGTGAAAACAAGCACATTCTTCGTTGCAAGCCAAATATTGGGTATTCTCCCGAATAAACGTTCGGTTAATTAAATCAATAAGTTTATCTTTTATAAGATGATGAGGTAACGTAGTATACAGTGTAGAAAAATCATATGTAGACAATTTAGAAGCTTGAAAGTTTTTAGATTTAAATTTATTGAGAACATCATTAGAATTTTTAATTGACCAAAAATAGTTAATTCCGTCCCTTTCGTAAACAGTATCATAGTATTTAATCCAATGCTTTTTAACAGCAGTAAGGCATGAAGTTAGCACTTTGGACAAAACAGTAGTCGTACAAGAACTAGAATTAGCAACGAAACGTGCTTTATAAGGTCGTTTATGAAGTTTCGGTAACCAACATAACGTAAGAAGTCTGTCTTGCTTTTCTTTAATACTCACAGCAAACTTAGCAGTAATATCGATAGAATGGGTATTGACAATAGATCTCTCGTCAGTAGAAATCTGTTTATATGTTTAGGTACTACCAAGTTCTTGTTTTAGAGTATTGATATAATAAAGTCGTCACACAACAACAACATTATTAGCAGCTTTATCAGCTGGAGCTAAAACATACTTCGTATGAAATTCTTGGATACCTTATTTCAAATATTGAAAAGATAATTTAGGTTTAGGAGGGAGAAGATCAAGGTTATTAGAGTAAAATAACACACGTTCATCAATGATTTTAAAAATCTTTAATTTCCAATTATTTAAAGCATTAGACTCAACATGCTCTCGTTTACACCAACGCGTACAATAATCATTTAAAGCACTTGCAATTGTATCCCGACATTTATTGAAATCAATGTGGGCTGGGAATCTATATTTAGGTCCTTTTGAAATAACTGAACGGATTCGTGATCAGTTATAATCTTCAAGTTACCAGTGACAATATGACCCGCTGGTTGATAACAAAATTTAGAATCTTTACAATCTCAAGAATCAGGGGAACTAGTTTTAATATCAAGATCAGAAATTAATTTATTGAAATTAAGTATAGTATTACGGATAGGTTTGTTATATTTATAACAAATAATAGGAGATTCCGTGTTTTCGAAATATAAAGGTTTAGCTGATATAACATTATTATCTCGAAATATGCTAGGTAAATCTATGAATTCAATACCTTTATTAATGAATGGAATTTTGATGAAGTGTCTAATGTGGTTAAAACACGCTAGTACTGATAAACGTCGAAACGCACCACTGAGGAGCGAATGTAAAACAAAATACATTTTCACAGAGAAATATGGAAATAATAATACCAATTTTGTTAGCTAAACATGTCTTATCAAATAGAAAAAAACGTTATTCCAAAATCACCAAACACATGCTTCCCAAGGCACAGGATAGGATTTGTTATATAACTTATTACTGCAGCGCAAACAACATTTTCTCACAAACGGAGCAGACACACTCAAAGGAAATGCAATAGATGTAGCACTGCTTTGGAGCGGTCTTTTCGAGATGGTCTATTACATATTACAGACTAGCATTTGAAGTGTGAATACAGCTTTGAAACGTACATGTACTTAAAGTGGCAAGTTACTTATCACATCCGTGTATATATCTGTAAAGTGAACTAAGGAATGTTCCTCCATTAGCTACATTTCAGGATGGATTTTATTACCGTCTTATTTTATATACAGGCGTATGCAAGCCGAAGCAGCACTACAGAGCGAGTGGTGGCGCGTGAGATGGGAAGATGTACAGAATCAAGACAAGTCATTGTCCGCGTCGACATACAGCAAAGTAAGTTTCAATGCGATGCATACACTTTCAAGGGTAGTAAATCTTTCAAACCTGTTTCTCCAATTTTCTTAAAGGAGATCTACTGTGAGTGAAAATTGTTCTAAACGAGTGCTTCTTCCTGTGTAAAGCAGACCACTATTCAGAAACAACTCCGTGTATATGGAAGCGAATAGGCACTCACAAAAAATGTTTCCTGGGGAAAAATAGTGGCTAAGCTACCAAGTGTACCCGGTCCCCTTAACATACCTAAACCTGAAAAAACTTTGATTACTATGATACAATGAATGGCAATTATTTCTATACGAGCTATGCCCCACCCCCCTTATAAGAAAAGCAAAAAGGGTAAGAGAAAAGTCCAGGGAGTGCCACAATCACAAACCGCAGCCCTTCCTAGACCCCAAGAGGAAGAGGAAACCGACAAATCTAAACAAGCACCAACCGAACAAACGTACGAAAAGCACTAAGATTAGCTCTCTCTTCCCCAAGCAATGTAATCGCAATACTAAAAGGACTGAAAAACACAAGAACAAAATGACACACGGAAAGACATACAACAAATCGCCTCGTAGAATAAACCACAAAGCAACAAAGAGTATTCTTTACTTTGCAAATATATTTTGAAGTATACAGGCTTCATCTTATAAACGTCCTCGGAGCTTAATAGCCCACTCTTAGCTTCCGCCTATTTATCTTTATTACGCGGTAGAAAGGGGAATTTCCCTTAAGTCTGAATCATTCTTTATGGTTGTGTTTAAAAACAAAAATAATTTATAAACTTTATTTAGACAACTACTCACTAAAGTAAAGTGGCGCTTAACTTTGAGCAAGCATAAAGATAATAATTCTGATTATCTCTAAATTACAAATATGTGTTCAGTTAGAAAGACAGAAATAATAAATTATACAGTAGAAAGAGTTGATCGAAATAGCAAACAAATTAAAATATGTTTTCTAAACTACAAGAGTATTAGTTTCGCTTTACAATGACTACTCCTGCAAGACTTCTTTCACTATGGGGGAACATGCGTTAAACATGTACGTTTCATAGACTTGTTAAACTAAGGTGTTGATAACAAAATTGCAAAGATGCTTTTGTTAACCCTTGTCCTGTTGAATCCGGATATATCCTGCTTTCGCAAACATTGTAGATCCAGATCAGTTGGCTTCTGAAGAAGCTAACTGATCTGGAGCTGCACTGTTTGTCATTCAGTATGTGAATTTATATCAACAGCCTGATCAAGCAATCTGATTGTCTAAAAAATTAGAATGTTTATATTGTTTTGTTGTAATTACACTAAATTAATTGACTGTATTTTTTTCTGATTTTCTTTTAAGCGCAGTGAAGTCGATTCAGTCTCTTTTGTACCTACTTCAACTGCTTTTCAGACCAGAGCCATATATAAGGTAAGCATAACTAACTCGTTTGGCCATAGCAGAACAACGAAGGGTATGCGCGAACACTGAAAGTATCTCAATCTGACCAGTTTTTACTTTCCACTTAGTTCTGCTTGTTTTTTTTCTTGATTCTTAGAAGGCGAAGACTGATCTGAATTACCTGATAATATAAATGTTACATTGATGGCTTTACTATGATCACACAATAATAAAACAAATATAGTGTTCGTTTTGTGCACCTGCATATTTCATCAGTACACAACTGTTCGAACATTGCATACACAACAAATGAGCCGCAACGTGAGAAAACGTACCTACGATATGTGCGCCAAAACACCTGAAATTATCCTGCATGTCCTAAACTAACTATTCAGAATATGCCAAGTTAAGACCGTTCACTGTGTTTATTTTTGTTCTGGTCAGAAGGATCGTTGTTCGTCATTTACATATTAAATTTTAAACTATAGGCCTACTTTATGTTTCAAGGCGGTTCCTCATTTATAGTTCTTTATTTGAGTGTCTTTGCTTTCATATGTAGCGTTAGTTTTGTCATTATCTGAACCTCATTTCTCCGTTTTTTGATATCTCGAGAAGTTTGTGTTTCGTGAGTGTGGCATTTCCTGTGTCCAGTCAGTGATAAATGTCTAACACATTTCTTATAATGTGTAAATATTTTGCCGCCTAAGATATTAAGGTATCTGATAGAAATTGATATTTTCTTTAACGAGTCAAATCGATCATTCTGTTTACACAATCACATCAAAACACAACACTATTTTATTAGGATGGGTTTGATAAAATAGTTAGATTAAAAACAAGAATTAAAAGTGGCTAAACCCTTCTGCGGAAGAATATCGTTATGAAATAATATCGTTAAACCAGAAAACAAATAATCACAGCTTTGCATTACAATTGTATGTATTTGTTTTTTACACTTCCAGGAGAGCTTCATTATTTTACAATTTACTTTTACTTTTGATGTAACAGTTCCTTTTGTAACCATTATTATATAAGGTTCTAACTGATTCATTGTGTCTTTCCATATATCGTAGGTGCTAAGTATCATACCATGTTTTTGTAGTTTTGTAGAGAAATACTTTTCATTTCCCGTTGCATATCGGCCATTACATTTGTTTGTTGTTTTTTTTCTGTTTTTTTTTTTTTTTTTTGTTTGTTTTTTTTTTTTATTTTTTTTTTTATTTACAGGGCGTAACAGTACATATACGAAAACCAAACATAAAGTTTGTGAATGTTGATCGAAACCTGTTGCTGGAATTAAAAAAGGTAGGTATATGACTGCCAACTGACAGGCAATTTCACTTACAGTAATTATAAGAAGACATAGACAAGAGGACCATGATGATCCTTAATTACTTACCTTACCTATCAGATGTGCGTACTTAAAATTGAAATTTCACGCAAGTATATTGTTTCAAGATTTTTCAATTACTTTTATGTTCATTAGTGACATGATGATTCTATAAATTGTAGTAGCGATGCTGTTTATGACAAACAGTGCACTACTTTATCTGAGTTTCAAACAACTTTATAAAAAGACCACCCAAAAAGCATTCCAGTCAAGTTTGGTCAAAATCCATGCAGTAAGGAAATTGTGATTGGATGGACAAACAAACAATGAACACGGATGGCGACCGGTTAGAATATCTCACCATGAGCACATTGTCCTCAGGTGAGATAACAAATGACCCTGGGGCGGGTTTATTTTAACCCCAGGTCTGTAATATGAACAAGTCACCTCCTCGATACTTCCAATGGCATTTCGAGCTAATTGGTCTATTATTTCAAGAGAAGAAGTTCGGAAAAGATATTCAAGATTGCTGACGACATAGCAGTTTTGGATTTCCGATCAAAATGATTTAAGCTTTTATCTAAAAGTTACTCTTCCTACCAAAAAAAGTAAAAGAAAAGTCCAGGGAGTGGCACAATCACAAACTGCAGCCCTTCCCAGATCCCAAGAGGAAGAGGAAACCGACAAATCTAAACAAGCACAAACCAAACAAACGTACGAAAAACACTAGGATTAGCTCTCTCTTCCCCAAGCGAGGCAAACGCAATACTAAAAGGACTGAAAAACACAAGAACAAAATGACACACGGAAAGACATACAACAAATCGCCTCGTAGAATAAGCCACAAAGCAACAAGGAGTAAGACTAACACCGGGACCGCCGCCTTAGAACGGTCGGTAGAGCAAACCACCGGGGGGCCGGGGGGGGGGGGGGGGCGGGCGGTTAAAGCAGTTTTACAGCTAGCTAACTTCACCCTGGGTCCCGATGCTACTCTTGATACATAAATACATAAAAAGTCGGTTCGCATAAAGGCTCCCAACTCAGTCAATGCATCAAAGCGAAAACATAAAAATCAAATTAATCACTATAATAAACAGACGAGTACTCATGGCTAATTCTACTGTATGCCAGAGTAAATGAAAACCAATAGTTGAACCGCGGCGGGCCAAGCCAAAGACATATTGCCTTTCCAAAGACACAATTTGCCTTTCTAGTCTGATGAAGAAGTTCAAAATGTATTTTTACATCTTTGATTTCCGATCGAAACGAGTTTAGCTACTTTTTATCTACAGATCGCCACCATACTTCCTGTCAAATTCGAGTCAGTTGACAATTCGATTCAAGTGAAGTTCTAAATAGATTTTCAGAATGGTAGCCGTGAGGGCCATCATGGATTTCTAATTAGAACGATTTAAATATTTTGGATCTACAAGTCTCTCTGATATTTCATACCAAGTTAAGACTCATTTGGCCATTCCGTTCATGAGAATTTCAAAATAGATTTTAAACAATGCTTTTGCGGCGGCCATCTTGGATTTCCAATCAGAAAAGTTTAGATAATTTTGATCTGTAGGTCGCCCCAATACTTTCTACCAAAGTTTCTAATCCTTTTGGTTCAGAAAAAAGAAGCTCAAAATTGATTTTTAAGATGGCGGCCATCTTGTTCTGTTGGAACCATTTGAGCGATTTTGGTAGGGTATCACCTGAGCACAGGAGTGCAGAACAACTTGGCATTTAATTACATTGGCAACAGTCGTGTGTAGTTTGATTGAACTTGGCCCAGGAGTCTAGGGGGACGTCATTTAAAACAAATTATTGACGCCGCACGAGCGGACGGACATTGACTGATCACAATAGCTCACATCTGGAAATACAAAGTACAAAGCATTATCGATTCACGCTTTAAATATATTATCTGACACAACCATTTTAGAATTTATACGGCTGTCACCAGCTATTCTTCCGATAACGAGGCACCTTTTTTTTGGATTTGAATCTATGTATATCTAATGGTACAGTTTCCACCAAAATTTATGATAAACGGGACGATTTTGATTTTGATATAGTCAATTTCTCTTTTCTGCACGGCGTACCTCATATGGGGTATACATATCTCAACTTACTAGATTCGCCAGAGCTTCTTCAAATCTTAGTGACTTTAACTGCCCTTACTGCCAAACTTCTTAGGCAAGGCTATCATAATTGTAAACTTCGTAAGGCGCTTTCGAAATTTTATCGCAGACACAGTGTCTTGGTAGAAAAATATAGCGTCAGTCTAAAAACACTTCTGCAACAAGGTATATCGGAACCAGAATTTTACGGTGACTTAGAGTACAGGTTAAGAACAATTGTGGGAAAATCTAACTTTTCGGAGCAATTCAGAAAACGTATAAACCGTTATAAAAGAATTGGCTATAGCCTGGATACTATGTGGCAGACTGCATAAAAAAGGTAAGAGAAAAGTCCAGGGAGTGCCACAATCACAAACTGCAGCCCTTCCCAGACCCCACGAGGAAGAGGAAACCGACAAATCTAAACAAGCACAAATCCAACAAACGTACGAAAAGCACTAAGATTAGCTCTCTCTTCCCCAAGCGAGGTAATCGCAATACTAAAAGGACTGAAAAACACAAGAACAAAATGGCACATGGAAAGACATACAACAAATCGCCTCGTAGAATAAACCACAAAGCAACAAAGAATAAGACTAACACCGAGAACACCGCCTTAGAACGGTCAGTAGAGTAAACCACCGTGGGGTTTAAAGCACTTTTACAGCTAGCTAACTTCACCCTGGTCCCGATGCTACTCTTAATACAGAAACACATAAAAATTCGGTTCGCATAAAGGCTCCCAACTCACTCATTGCATCAAAGCGAAACACAAAAATATGCCTAATTTTCAACCCAATCATTGTTGATGGCTATGCTTCACACTTTAATTGCACGACGGCGGTTCGGGTCTCACTCAATGATGGCCTCTTCGTCAAACTTTAACCAGTTGGTTGGGGCTTGACGATATGTCTTTGGCTTGGCCCGCCGTGGTTCAACTATTGGTTTTTATTTACTCTGGCATACAGTATAATTAGCCATGAATACTCGTCTTTGTTTATCGTTGAGATTAATTTGATTTTAATGTTTTCGCTTTGATGCATTGACTGTGTTGGGAGTCTTTATGCGAACCAAATTTTTATGTATTTCTGTATTAAGAGAAGCATCAGGACCAGGATGAAGTTGGCTAGTTGTAAAAGTGCTTTAACCCCCCACCCCCCACTCCCCGGTGGTTTATTCTACTGACCGTTCTAAGGCGGTGGTCTTGGTGTTAGTCTTACTCTTTGTTGCTTGGTGATCTATTCTACGAGGCGATTTGTTTTGTCTTACTTTGTGTTATTTTGTTCTTGTGTTTTTCAGTCCTTTTAGCATTGCGATTACCTCGCTTGGGGAAAGGAGAGCTAATCTTAGTGCTTTTCGTACGTTTGTTCAATTTTCGCTTGTTTAGTTTTGTCGGTTTCCTCTTCCTTTTGTTGTCTGGGAAGGGCTGCGATTTGTGATTGTGCCACTCCCTGGACTTTTCTCTTGCCTGTTTTCATAAATTGACAATTGTCCATCAATGAGTACTTATTTTTGTCTGACAATGAGTACTCATTTTTGTTTGACGTACTGACAAACGAAGAATAGATGACTCTTGGCTATTGACAAAATTTCATTTCGGCTCAATATCTTGCCTGTAAAATAAATTACGCTTCATGTAAAACTTGTTCAAACGATTTGTTTTATCTAGGGGAGAGGATTGAGAGAGAGACAGACAGACAGACAGAGAGAGAGAGAGGGGGGGTCGGGGGAGGCGGTAAGGGTTGCATCTTATAAGCACTGCTAATTGACATTTCTTGTTCTAGGAAAATTGATTTTGATCTTGTAGGCACATTGTCTGACCTTTAAAAACTTCAAGAATAGCCTCCTTTTCAGAAAGAGCTTGTTGCACAAAAAGCAAACAAGAAGTCACAAAAATGTCTCCCGTGTACAAGGTGGAGGAAAATCTACATTGTGTATCCATTCGCTTTAAAATAAAATATTTTACCGTACAGTAACAAAATAGTTATATAATGGAAACGACCAAATTATATCTTAGGTTGACTGGTAGGTATCTATTTAGCTGCTTAGCTCCTTAAATATGATGTAGTATTAATGAAAATATTATTCACAAATTTGCGGACAGTTCGCCAAAATCTCTGTGACAAGCCGATCATAATGATTATTGAGACTTACAAATAGTCTAGATGCTGTCTAGCACCACGAAAACATGCCTATATAATTTTGACCTCCTTAAACCCCACTTTTATATAGTAAAACTGGGGTTTACAGGGGTATACATTATTTTTCTTATTTCTGCTCGAAAATGTAGATTGTGGGAACTCGTTAGAACCGCCTCACTGAGGCCGTTCTAAGGAGTATCCACAATCTATATTTTGAGCAGAAATATGAAAAATATCAGATTTTTTTATCTGAATATTTCATGTTTTGGTGAAGAAATTTTCAATATATTTGAATAGGCGTGATTTCATAATGAAACAGCCAAAGTCACAAAACATAGACTACCAATGACAACAATAAAGAAACAAATTGTACTGAAAACATTCGCGTATAAAGCCTTTGCTTGCATCCTATAGTCAGAGGTAGTAGATTATGTTGCCACTTATTTGTTTTCTGAACTACTATTGTTACTCGTAACTGTTGTCTATATAACCTGTAGATGCGTGATGTGCATTGTCCTAATCTAACACGACTGATAGGCGTCTGTCCAGACAGGAACAATGTCTGCATATTAACAGAGTACTGTTCACGAGGAACACTCCAGGTAAGAAAATAATCCTTGCGTTTTGCTCTGATAAACAATGCTTCTGGTTTTACCAGTTCTCCTGAAGATACAAGTTTCATAGGAAGTAAATCACACTGCTAAATATCTATTTGAATATATAGCATGTTTACAAATGTATATTGGCAATTTGCTGTTCAAAACTTAGTTGATAAAAGCATAATTTATAGCATTGTTGATTCTGTTTCATTTCATCGTTGAAAGATGGAATGCTCATCTTCCTAACGGCAGGGCCAAATGGCGGACCGCATATACCCTATTGAAGTCCAATAAAATAAAGCCAATTCTTCCGATACCGAGGCACTGTTTTTGGATTTGAATCTATGTATATCTAATGGTACAGTTTTTACCAAAATTTATGGTAAACGGGACGATTTTGATATAGTCAATTTCTCTTTTCTTGATGGCGATGTCCCCCGGCGTACCTCATATAGGGTATACATATCTCAATTTATTAAATTCGCCAGAGCTTCTTCAAATCTTATTGACTTTAACTTCTCTAATAAAGCCCTTACTGTCAAACTTCTTAGGCAGGGCTGTCGTTATTTTAAACTTAGCAAGGCGTTTTCGAAAGTTTATCGCAGACACAGTGCCTTGGTAGATAAATATAATGTCAGTCTGAAAACACTTCTGCATCATGGTTTATCGGAACCAGAATTTTATGATGACTTAGTGTACAGATTTAGAAAAATTATGAGAAAAACTAATTTTTCGGAGCAATTCAGAAAGTTAATTAACCCGTTATAAAACAATTGGCTACAGCCTGGATATTACCCGATAGACTGCATGCCTTATTATCAACCCAGTCATTGTTGGTTGCTATGCTTCATCCGTTAATTGCACGACGGCGGTTCGGGCCTCAGACTCCGGCGTCTCCGTAAACCTTTCACAAGTGGGTTGGGGCTTGATGATTTATGGCATATATGTAAGCGAGTGCCGCAAACGTATTAACCCTTAAACATTAAGCCCCTCACGCAGACTGATTAAATTCTTGTTTATATCACGGCAGAACTAAGAGCGAGGGTTGTGGCGACATAAAACTGTCCTTTTTGGTTTCAGTTTGTAGTGCTTTGTTTGTGGTGCCGTTGCTTTAAGTGCGTCTTTTTTTTCCCTTTGGTGTCTTGGACGGAATGGCAATCATATCGATTCCTAATCATTGCCTTGCTTCCTACTTAAATGACAGCAAACGACATTCTAACGTTATTTAATATCATTTTTCAGCGAAATTCAGACTTGAAATTTCTGCCTAGCAGGCAATGCAAATGGAGTTCCAAGCTTTAAATTCTTTGAAACTACAACAAAACTCGAAATGTTGTCTGCTGCAGTTGTGATTAGCACTTTGAGGGTTAAGCCGGGTTACTGTATCCGTTAAAGTAATCAGTGAATCACCATTAATAGTAAAGACAGAAAAATACAATTAATTAGCCACAAGAAAGACAGATGGCTAGCACAGTTGGCAGCCCTTTCCCCAAAGGATGACAAATATGTTACCCAAACTAAACTGAAAATATCTTTAACTTATATAATTTTTAAAGGAAAAAACATTTGTAAGTAGCACACTGAAAATACCGCTTTGGAACGGTCAGTTATAAATTACTCGGGAGCTTAAGATATTTTATGGGATCCCAACCCTCGCCCTAAGCTTCCATTGTGGTAAGAATATATATTTGTAAAAAAATAAAAACAATAGTAGAGAAACCTGAAGAAAGTAACAAATTGAAAGTCTGCAACCATAGTCAGATAATGTTTCATATTTTTCAGGATATTCTTCACAATAAGTCTATTCTGCTGGAGAAGGAATTCCGGATTTCATTAGTAAATGACATCGTACAGGTAACGATTTGAATGTCTAATACCCGAATACTTTGTAAATATACAAAATGAGCAGCAACGTCAGAAAATGTACCTTCGGACATGTGCACCCAGCGAAGATTTAAATCAGTCTTTGCATTCGCACAGTCTGATCAGAATCTCCACTAGACTCATTTTGGGTAGTCTAGGATGCAAAGTTTCTGCACAGTCTGATTTGAGTATTCGTTGGGCGGAAACGTCAGAATCTTCGTTTTCTCGCGTTGCGGCTCAACTGTATCTGTCTACAAATTATCCAAAACAGGAACAAAATCAGGCTAATACGAAAAGAAAGGAAAAAGATAATTAGGCAAGTACATGCTATGGTGAAGTTACCTCATTCAGTACAAGAAAATAGAAGGAAAGACAATGATCAGCAATCGATACACACCTCCCATCAGAGGCTTCAAAGGGAAATAAACTCAAACAAAAATAACTGGACCCTAATGGAAACATCACTAGCAGAAAGCCAAACGGACAGTTACTTTCCCACAAAGTGGCCAAATGGCTATCCAAAACAAAAAGATGTAAGCGACACACACATTCAAAGACGAACTATAACAAAAATAAACCATGATAGAAACGCAGGATACGTATTACAAAGGTAAACATTCCATACGGTTACGTCATCACGAAAACATACCTATATAGTTTTGACCCCCTTAAACCCCACTATTATATAGTAAAACTGGGGTTTACAGGGGTTTACATTATTTTACATATTGTTGCTCAAAACATAGATTGTGGGTACTTGTTAGAACCGCCTCGGCGAGGCGGTCCTAACGAGTACCCACAATCTATGTTTTGAGCAGAAATATGAAAAATATCAGATTTTTTTTATCCGAAAATTTTCATATTTTTGTTGGTAAAATTTTCAATATATTTGAATAGGCGTGTTTTCGTAATGTTAACAAATCCAGGTAATTGTGTAATGTCATGATCCCCCATCTAATTATTAGCAACACCATATGGGACATGTCAAGAAAGCTAATACCTTCGAGCATGCGGAAAATGTGCGGATTTCATCCTGTGCATGCGCAAGTTATCATCCAGGTCTCTGCTCTCCATAAATACATTCTTTAGTATCGTATGATTGCGGATAGCGAAGACCTTGATCAGACTGCACATCAGTGCAGACATATCTGGACCTTCCCTCTCGACGCATGGCCTGAACGCACATTTTTGCTTGGCGCGGCTTATATGTTTTTGTAAAAAATGATGGCAATATCTTATTTTTGCTAAAAGCTTTGTCTAATACAGCGCATTGACATGGAAGTATACATTTTACATTCCTGTGCTTACATCATGATGAAACAAAAAGTGATGTGGCGTTATTTCATAGTTAGACTGTTTCAATGAACTTTGACCATACTTTCGCGGTATGCGGTGACTTGTCTGCCACAGCCTTGTTTTCCTCTTGAATAAAATGTAAGATCTAAAGCAAGAACAAGAACATTATATCCGAAATAAAAAAAAAAACTAAGGCATGGTTTTATATGCATCAGTGTTCTTTGGGTAATTGATTGTTATAAATGGTAAATTATTGTTTCACATTTCTTGTGTCCTCAGCTGCGACGTCGCGGTCTCCATAAAAGCAATAAATACTATCTGTATTATGTTGAAATCAAGTATCCTGTCCAGTAGAGAGACGAACATTAAGTGACCTTTCAATGCAAATAAATTAATTTAAAGCTAATTGCTTCAAATCATTCCATCAGGTACAAACAATTGGCTTGCCAACTATACATTATGTGCGACTAAAAATTGTCTTAACTATCCACTTTCAAATATTAAAACATGTTGTAAATAGGGTATGAATGTCTATGAAAGGTCTGACAAAATTTAATCCATTCAAATAAAGGTGAAGTTTTAGATAAACAAAGGCTTTCTTACTTCTGGGTTATCAAAAATAACTTGTCTATAATTTACACGACTCAGTCACGCGAATTTATAAAGACAACCTTTTGTCCATCTAAATTAGACAACTTTCAAAACTGTAAAATGCCTTTGCCTTGCTTGTAAAAAATAACAGTTTTCCCAAATGAATTTTGATTCACCTTTACCACTCTCTGGGCTAATTCAATAGACAATAAATTGATAATATTTGTTTTCTTTCTTTACCTTGACAATAGGATCTGACATGTCATGTGAATTTCAGATGATATTTTTCTTAAGGAGATAATTTGCATGAAATGGTAGGTCCTATTATCCAGGAAGCATAAAGACATTTCACAAATTGCGTGAAATAGCAGATCCTATTTTTTAGGAAAAATAAGAAAAATATTCTATAATTGTCGTCTGCTGTAATTCTGAACCAGTATACAAAGTGTTAATCAGTTTAGGTACATGTAAGTGCTAAGAGCTGGCTATACTATCAGTGTAATAAACGTCAAAAAGATTGCCTTTGGAAACAAAAAACACACAACGAATTAGAAAATGAGAGTCTCGGATTCACTGAGACTCTTCATAAACAGTAATGAAGTTTGGAACACTGCTGACGCCCTTTAGCGTATACATGAGCAGAACTCCATTTTCAGATATACCATAATGGGCCCAATGATCCCATTGGAATTGAAAACTAATGTCAACCTATTGTATAGAAAAATGTTGCGAAACAAAGTAACATTTTAATTTTAGGCTATTATCTTTATAGTATACTTATTAAATATTTAATAATAAACACAAAACATGTACGTTCTACATTGTTAACAGCGAGCACAACGAAGTGAGCTCTATGGTAGAGAATATGATCAAGGAAAAGTAACATACATGTGCAACGATATATACTTGCAGAAGAAATCGCTGTGACCAGTTTTCTTCCTTTTGCTTCCCGGAAGTTGTCACCGGAAGTCGCTTTCCACAAAATTTGGGTCTCACTAATAAGCCTGACAAAGTGACAAGAAACGAGTGTCAATAAGTGTCACAAGCAGCATATTTTGCTGACTATTTTTATTAATTTACATTATATCTTTTAAAAACTGATATTCATTCTTTCTTGTTCGTCTGTCATTACTGACAATGACCAATCCTAATCAACTGTGTGATGTGTTTTTATTTGTGTGTTCTAAGTTGGCTGAAGAGACCAATCTTAGCTCTAAACTGCCTGTTGCAGATAGAACAAGAGAGGTCTGAGGAAGAAAGCTCTGTTGGTGATGCCTCAGCTTTGGCTTTCCGCTGTGCACGTTTCTGCTCGGTTTCGCTGATTCTTTTTGCTTCGTATTCACCAGCTCTCCTTTTTATGAGGCCTCGCCACTTTGCACGATCTTGTGCAATCTGTTCCCATGACTCAGTTTGTATGTTGAAGTCTTTAAGGGAGGCTTTGAGGGTGTCCTTGTATCGCTTCTTCTGACTACCATGGGAGCGTTTTCCTACTTGAAGTTCTCCATAGAGGATTTTCTTTGGCAAACGTTCATCAGGCATTCTGGTAACATGGCCTGTCCATCTTAACTGTGCCCATTTCAGAAGAGTATGTATACTCTGCATCCCTGCCCTTTTCAGGACTTCTGTGTCTGGAATCCTGTCTTGCCACTTGGTCTTTACAAGTTTTCTAAGACAGCTTGTATGGAAGTGGTTCAGTCTTTTGGCATGCCGTTGGTAAACTGTCCAAGTTTCTCATGCGTATAATAGTGTTGGCAGCACTACCGATCTATATACTTTCAGCTTTGTGTCAAGTCTGATTCCACTTCGGTCCCAAATACTTCCACGTAGCCGGCCACTAGCTTTGGCAATCTAGCATTGACTTCATCATCAGTTTGCACAACTAAATGTGCTTCCAAGGTAGGTTAACTTGTCTACCACTTGCAGTCGTTGACCTTTCACTGTGATGGTAGACTCCTTGTAAGGCTTTCCAGGTGCTGGCTGATATACTACCTCAGTCTTTTTGATGCTGATTGTGAGATCATAACTGTCACATGAATCAGATACTTGATCCACACCTTTTTGCATTTTCTCTTCTGTTGGAGCACCCTTTGCCATGTCATCAGCAAAGAGGAACTCGTCTAGCACCTCTGTCTGCACCTTAGATTTAGCTTGCAACCTTCTTATGTTGAAAAGTTTCCCATCAAAGCGATACCAAATAGGTATACCATTGTCACCATCCTGGAAAGCATCTGTAAGCATGGCAGAAAACATCATGCTGAACAGTGTTGAAGCTAGTACACAGCCTTGCTTAACTCAATTTGTCACAGGAAATGGATCAGAAAACTCGCCATCATTTTGGACCCTTGCAAGCATACCATCATGGAACTGCCGCACCATTGCTATGAATTTGGCAGGACAACCAAACTTTGTCATAATTTTTCAAAGTCCCTCACGACTGACTGTGTCAAATGCTTTGGTAAGGTCATGTAGAGGTCCACATTCTGTTCCTGGCATTTTTCTTGAAGCTGTCGTGCTGTGGAGATCATGTCTTTTGTTCCTCTGTTTTTCCTGAATCCACACTGAATCCACACTGGCTTTCTGGTAGAAGCCCTGACCGTTCCAGGTTTCATTCAATCGGTTCAGTAGGACCCTAGCGAGAATCTTCCCAGCAATTGACAATAAAGAGATGCCTGGATGATTGTCACAGACTTGAGGATTCCCTTTCCTTTTGAATAGGTGGATAATTGTTGCATCCTTGAATTCTTGGGGGATGGCTTTTTTTCTCCACATAATGTGAAATAACTCTTTATAGATCTCTGCAGGTATTGCATCTGATCCTGGAGCCTTGTCAGATGACAAGAGTTTTATTGCTTTCACTGTTTCAGAGACAGTTGGGAGCTCATCAAGCAGCGGATTACGTTCCACCTGTGATAGCCTGTTGATAGCTTCATTGATGGCCGATTAAGGACACCATTAAAGTGTTCAGCCCATATTCTCAAGATAGCTTTTTTTATCAGTCAGAAGACTAGTTCCATCTGCACTAAGGAGTGGGGTGATTCCTGAGCTCTGGGGACCATACACTGTCTTGAGTGCATCAAAGAACTTTTTCATGTCCTTTCTGTCTGCAAAGGACTGGATTTCATCAGCCTATTTTCTCAGTCAGGAGTCTTGCATGTCTCTGAGCCTCGTCTGAACTGTCTTGCATATGTTTGAATAGGCAGTCTTGCTAGATACTGAGCTGGTATTTCTGAGGTAAGCCTTGTGTTTTTGGTGTTTCTCTTCAAGGAGTCCCTGAATTTCTTGTCATTCTCATCAAACCAATCTTGGTCTTTGCGAGATACTGGTCCTAGGGAATCCATTGCTGAATAGTGAACGGTGTCTCTGAAGACTGTCCAGCTCTGCATAGGCACTTACAATTGTTGCATGCCTCTTGCCAGATAAGGGAAGTCTCAGCGTCATCAGGCGGTCATTTATGCCTTTGGGAAGTCCTGAAAGCTTGCTGACGAGGTGTGACTTGATGGCGAATCATACTCCTGCTTCACGCCGCTCTTCTTTCTTGCGTCCACTCCTGAAGAAAGTGTAGCCAGCACCAACTTATTTTAAAAGCCCTTCTTCTGCAGGGCGAGTCTCACTCAGAGCTGCAATCTCGACTTTGTATTGGTCAAGTTCTCTACCAACTAGAGCTGTTCTTCGCTCAGGTCTGTAAGAACTAGAACTGTCCATTAAGGTGCGCACATTCCAAGCGCCGATGGTAAGTGGTATCACCATTCATTCTTTAATGGTGCTGTGAAGGACTTTTGAAGAGACTACAGATAGGTCTGTGCTGTGCTTGCATTTAGGCTAAGCCTATTTTCATATTATGGTATTTTTCACAAGGTCGTTATGCTTTCAAGACACAGGCATGACCACGTTTGTAATAACGACCAAAATTTTGAATAACATTTCATGAAAATTGTTCGTTTCTCAGTCGATATTAAAATAAATGACTAATTAGAATAAAAAGAAAGGCAATGATCAAAAATCGGTAAAATTACCTAACATCTTCCATCCAAGACACCGAAGGGTAATAAGGACGCACTTAAAGTAACGGCAGCACAATCAAAACTACGCAAGCAGAAAGCCAAAAGGACGTATTCTTAAGAATATTGGAAGTATTCTTGAGAATACTGAAAAGGGTCCAGTACCTTATTAGCCTTATAACCTTAAAATATACATTACCAGTTTCATTCATAAGCGAGTGTTTCGTTGGACATTTGTTCATTAAATTTTCTAACCCTTTACACAAGATATTTGTTAATAGTTATGTGTCTTTTTTCTTGTTCTCACCTATCGAATTTATAAAATGTTTATCAAACGACCCTCGTATGACAAAAAAAAACAAAAAAACAAAACCGATTCTCATTCTAAATTCAAGGCTTAAAAAACCATTGGACACATGCAAAACGCTGTAGTAATCCTCCTGGAATAATTTATGACGGTCAATAAACTGTTATTACTTTCGTTTGAATTACATCTGTATTATGAACTGTTGTGTCTAAGATAAAGGTTCACTTGCCTTATATAGACCTGTCAGTATTTTGCTGGCATTTTATGATTATAACATAGATATTGCGTAACGCTCTGTAAATGAGAGTAAATATCCGAAGCAAACTCTAAGTCAACAGAAACGAGAAGAAGAGGCCATAATAAGCATATAATAGTTTACATGCTAAGCTATCACATTAATATCTATGATCTCTGGAAAGAGCAAACCAAAATGTATTGATTAATTGTAAAATTTCATAAAGATAGCAATATTTGTGAAAAAATACTATTAAATACTAATATTTCGAATAAACTACTCAAATATCATAAAAGTATTCAAAAACTTCTATTTTGATTATTGTTGTATATTGCATGGAACCCCAATTGTTGGTCTCTATGTAGCAATGAAGGACCGACCCGAAACAGTGTATACAGAAGAACTAAAATACGTTAAGTTTTTATTTCAAAAGTAAAATAAATGATACCAAGGAAAAGCCAACGTATACAGCCGCCCGAGCTGCCAAATTTAGAAGTGACAGGATCGATTGCACTATAGCACCCTCTATACGCATCACACTACACCGCACGTGGACATCAGAACAGTTAACTTGACAAAAAAAAAAAAAAAAATAAAAAAATAAAAAAATAGAATAACCATATTGAAAGTTTGTCAATTGTTATATGGGCCGCGCCATGCAAAAATATGTCTTCGGACATATGCGGACAGTAGATCCAGATAAGCTTGCGCATCCGCGCAGTTTGATCAGGATCTTCGCTATCCACTAACTGAATTATTTGACACTATAAAATGTATCAATGGAAATCAAATGCCCGGATGAGACTGTGCATACTGCGCATTTTGCGCATGCTTGAATACACATTTTCGCTTGTCGCGGTCTGTATTTTTTGATAATTCTAACTGAATATATTTAAGAGGAAAGTATTTACTTTCACGAGGAACATTTCGGGCAAAAATGTGTAGGCGCTCCTTCAAAAGAGCATACATGTTTTTGGAAAATATTTACTGTCTCCTTATTGACAGCTCAAATATTTTCAGGGCATGTACTATTTACACACTAGCTCAATAGGAATACATGGGTACCTTACGAGCGCAAACTGTCTAATAGATAGTCGCTTTGTCCTCAAAGTAACAGGGTTTGGACTGCCGTCGATAAGCAGCAACTGTAAAGATGTAATTGGCACGGCAGGCAGAGATGATTCGTATAGTGAGTATTACAGTAAATCTATTGTACTTCAGTGTGTGTGTGTGTGTGTGTGTGTGTGTGTGTGTGTGTTTGTGTGTGTATGTGCGTATGCTTGTGTGTGTGTGTGTGTGTGTGTGTGTGTGTGTGTGTGTTTGAACCGCGAGACCAGTTCATGCGGAACGGTATTTAAGGGAAATTGAAGGGCGTTCAGGCGAAATACTTTTCAAGCTTCCCGGAAAATGTCATGTTAGAATGACAACTATAAGTAAAATAAGCGGGATAAGGTCTCAATTACGAAGCATCGCCTTCTCGAGGCGTCAAAAGAAGAACAGATGGGAAACAAATAATGCCAAAACACAAGAACGGTTACAAAAACATCTACATGCAAAGAAAGAAGAATGAAATGATTGCATAGAATAGCCCTTTAAACGTAATCCGACTGAACAAATCGTAGAGAAATTGCAACAGAAAAGGTAAGAGAAAAGTCCAGAGAGTGCCACAATCACAAACCGCAGCCCTTCCCAGACCCCAAGAGGAAGAGGAAACCGAAAAATCTAAACAAGCACAAACTGAACAAACGTACGAAAAGCACTAAGATTAGCTCTCTCTTCCCCAAGCGAGGTAATCGCAATACTAAAAGGACTGAAAAACACAAGAACAAAATGACACACGGAAAGACATACAACAAATCGCTTCGTAGAATAAACCACAAAGCAACAAAGAGTAAGACTAACACCGGGACCATCGCCTTAGAACGGTCGGTAGAGCAAATCACCGTGGGGTTTAAAGCACTTTTACAGAGCTAGCTAACTTCACCCTGGGTCCCGATGCTACTCTTACTACAGAAACACATAAAAATTCGGTTCGCATAAAGGCTCCCAACTCAGTCAATGCATCAAAGCGAAAACATAAAAATCAAATTAATCACTATAATAAACAAAGACGAGTACTCATGGCTAATTCTACTGTATGCCAGAATAAATGAAAACCAATAGTTGAACCGCGGCGGGCCAAGCCAAAGAAATATCGTTAAGCCCCACCCCACTGGTTAAAGTTTTACGAAGAGGCCGTCATTGAGTCTGAGGCCAGAACCGCCGTCGTGCAATTAAAGAGTGAAGCATAGCCATCAACAATGATTGGGTTGACAACTAGGCATGCAGTCTGCCGCATAATATCCAGGCTATAGCCAATTCTTTTATAACGGTTAATAAGTTTTCTGAATTGCTCCGAAAAGTTAGATTTACCTACAATTTTTCTAAATCTGTACACTAAGTCACCGTAAAATTCGGGTTCCGATATACCTTGTTGCAGAAGTGTTTTCAGACTAACGCTATATTTTTCTAACAAGGCACTGTGTCTACGATAAAATTTCGAAAACGCCTTACGAAGTTTAAAATAACGATAGCCCTGCCTAAGAAGTTTGGCAGTAAGGGCTTTATTACTATAGCCAAAGTCATTAAGATTTGAAGAAGCTCTGGCGAATCTTATAAGTTGAGATATGTATATCCCATATGAGGTACGCCGGGGGACATCGCCATCCAGAAAAGGGCAATTGACTTTATCAAAATCAAAATCGTCCCGTTTATCATAAATTTTGGTGAAAACTGTACCATTAGATATACAAAGATTCAAATCCAAAAAAGGTGCCTCGGTATCGGAAGAATTTGCTCTATTTAATTGGAGTTCTGTAGGGTATATCCGGTCCACCATTTGGTCAAAGTAAATATTGTCAATATTTAATAAATCGTCAAGGTATCTTGAAGTAGAATTGAAAGCCTCAATAATGTCAGCCTGATTTTCACGTGAGAGAGACTTCATGAAATCTCTCTCATAACAATACAGAAACAAATCTGCAACAAGAGGAGCACAATTAGTTCCCATCGGAATACCAATAGTTTGTCTATAAAGTTTAGTTCCAAATCTAATAAAAATATTATCCAAAAGATAAACAAGGGCATCACAGACTTTTAGACACGACCATTAAATGTGATTATTATAACCTCGCCTTTAAACGGTCTACAGCAAATGTTTAAATAGTATAGAAGATGACAAGGAAGAGCCACAATAATAGATCATGCCTATCAAAGACATCAAGAGAAAAAGCAAACAAACTATGATAGAAAGTAAATGAACAAATGTGAAAGCAAACTGAAGAAAGCCAAAGCAATCAGTTGTCTCTATTTTCAAATAAATCTAGATGAACACCGTAACCGAAGATCCAGGAAATATTAACTATACTAAAGAAAAGTATTATTGGGGAACGGACCACTCCTGGATCACTTTGTCTGAGGTTTTAGCCTTGCCTGTCATATCTGCTGTTGTCATACTGAAATGACACATATAATTTATAAACGCCAAACGGATTGCCATTGGAAACAAAGAACGTATTACAAAAAAAGATAAAAGAACAGCCTAGGGAGTGCCACAATCGCAAACCGCAGCCCTTCCCAGACACCAAGAGGAAGAGGATAAAGATAAACCCAAACAAGCGCAAATCGAACAGACGTACAAAAAGAACTAATATTAGCTCTCCCTTCCGCAAGCAAGGTAATTGCAATGCTAAAAGGACTGAAAAACACAAGAACAAAATAACACAAGGAAAGACAAATCGCCTCGTTGAATAAACCAACAAAGAGTCAGACTAACAGCGGAACCATCGCCTTAGAATGGTCAGTAGAATAAACCACCGGGGGTTTAAAGCCCATTTACAGCTAGTCATTTTCACGCTGGGTCCTGTTGCTACGCTTAATACAGAAATACATAAAAAAATCTGGTTTGCATAAAGGTTCCCAACTCAGTCAATGCGTCGAGACCAAGGGAGCAGTTGACTAGCTGTAAAATTGCTTCACCCCCCATGCCCCCCGGTGGTTTACTCTACTGACCGTTCTAAGGCGGTGGTCCCGGTGTTAGCCATACTCTTTGTTGCTTTGTGATTTATTCTACGAGGCTATTTGTTTTATGTCTTACCTTGTGCTGTTTTGTTGTTGTGTTTTTTAGCCCTTTTAGCATTGCGATTACCTCGCTTGGGGAAGAGAGAGCTAATTTTAGTGCTAAGTACGTGTGTTCGATTTGTGCTTGTTTGGTTTTGTCCGTTTCCTCTTCCTCTTGGTATCTGGGATTTGTGATTGTGGCTCTCGTTGGACTTTTCTCTTACCTATTTTTAGTATATAGTGTAGAAAAATCATACGTAGCCAATTTTAGAAGCCTTAAAGTTTTTAGATTTAAATTTATTGAGGACTTCATTGGAATTTTTAATGGACCAAAAATAGTTAATTCCGTCTCTTTCGTAAACAGTATCATGGTATCTGATCCAATCTTTTTTAAGTAAGGCAGTGAAGTTAGCAGTTTGGACAAAACAGAAGTCGTTATAAAATCGGATTCTCGACTTTATCGAGACGCTTCATAAACAGTAATGAAGTTTGCAACACTGCTTACTCCCTCTAGTGTATACAAAACCGCAAATTAATGATCAGTTGTATTGTCGGACGAATATGTATATTGCATTCACGTTTTTAACAGATATTTCTGACCTCCTATGGATTGCTCCCGAAATATTAAGAAACTATCCTCCACGGCGGGTTTCACAATCTGGTGATGTCTACAGTTTCGCTATAATTCTGTATGAGATGACCACTCGAAATGAACCTTACGTTTCTGAGTCATGGTATCAGTCCGTTGAAGGTGAGTGTAACGCTATTGCGTTGGTGTCTGTGTCGGATAATTGCACGCAGAAGTTATTAGTTTGTAGCTAAATGAATATCGTTTATTACACTTAAATATTTTAAATACTAGAGAAAGTTGAAGTACATGTAAAACCAGTTGAATTGTCAGTACATGTTATTTCGTGCCAGTTTGTATTTTCTGATATTCATTACCTTAATATGTCATAATTCACGTATTTAGAACTTTTTGTAAGTTGTATTTATTCCCCGATTTGAAAACAAAGTAAATAAGAGAATTCGGGAACTGATACAATCAGATCTTAATGAAGCCACCAATACCGAAGGAAAAAAAAAACGGACAAATACAATAAACCAGTCACAGACATCATTAAAAATCCGGCCCAGGCCATCTAATGAATATATTTTAAGTCTCGGCTATCATGGAGTCTGACCCTGACCCACTGGCGTGCAATTAAAGAGGTAAACAAAGTGGTCAACCATGATTGGATTAACCGCTAAGGAAACGATCGTTTTATGACACTGTTTGCAAATAAAAATTCTGATATTTTTCATATTTCTACTCAAAAGATAGATTGTTGGTACCCGTTAGAACCGCCTCGGCCAGGCGGTTCTAACAAAAACTCACAATCTATGTTTTTTTACGCACAAATAAGAACAATGATGTATACCCCTGTAAACCCCAGTTTTACTATATAAAAGAGGGGTTAAAGAGATCAAAATTATATGTTTTCGTGATGGGTCTACTAAAAAGCCACAAAGTTAATGGCAATGTAGGAAGACTATTTTAAAATGTTTATCTCTACAAGGCACATTGAAGTTTGTGATAGGATTATGACACGCAACTTTGCACTAATTAATTAAACCTTTATTATGTTTCTTGTTTGCAAATATTTAAGATTTCAGTACAATTGTTATTTATCGTCCGTTCTCTACGGAAGTCTGATTTGACTGTATGTACTTGAAGGCTTTCTGAACACGTAAACATCAATTTTGACAGAAGAAATATATTCTAAAAACTAGATTCACTCCTTAAACCATGTGCTAACGTTTGACGGAAGAATGGCCAAAACGAGGATAATATTTCTTATGGGAAGATATGGGTTGCTCCGAATGTTGTGTTAAGACATGTATATATCCTTTTCAGGATAAAAAAATTGGCAAAAGAAATATTTTACTAATGCATGTAACCTGCAATTGATAAAACAACTTCAAAATAGTATACTTTCTTAGTAAAAAGGTAAGAGAAAAGTCCAGAGAGTGCCACAAAAACAAGCCGCAGCCCTTCCCAGACACCACGAGGATGAGGAAACAGACAAAACCAAACAAGCGCAAATAGAACAAACGTACGAAAAACACTAAGATTAGCTATCTCTTACCCAAGCGAGGTTATCGCAATGCTCAAAGAATTGAAAAACAAAAGAACAAAATAAAACCAGGCAAAACTTAAAACAAATCGCCTCGTAGAATAAAAAAAAGGTAAGAGAAAAGTCCAGGGAGAGCCACAATCACAAATCCCAGACACCAAGAGGAAGAGGAAACCGACAAATCCAAACAAGCACAAATCGAACAAACGTAAAAAAGCACTAAGATTAGCTTTCTTTTCCCCAAGCGAGGTAATCGCAAACCGCAAAGCAACAAAGAGTAAGACTAACACCTGGACCACCGCCATAGAACGGTCAGAAGAATAAACAACCCGGGGGTTTAAAGCACGTTTTAGTTGGTCAACTGCACCTTGGTTCCCGATGCTGCTCTTTATACAGACAACATAAAAAAATCGAATCGCATAAAGGCTTCCAACTCAGTCATTGCATCGAAGTGAAAACATAAAAATCAAATTAATCACTATGATAAACAAAGACGGGTAATCATGACAATTCTGCTGTGTGCCAGAGTAAATGGCAACTAATAGTTGAACCACGGCGGGCCAAGCCAAAGACATATCGTCAAATCCCAACTCACTGGTTAAAATTTTACGAAGAGGTCGTCATTGAGTCTGAGGCCCGAACCGCCGTCGTGCAATTTAAGTTTGAAGCATAGCCATCAACAATGATTGGGTTGATGACTAGACATGCAGTCTGCAGCATAATAACCAGGCTATAGCCAATTCTTCTTTTAGTTTTCTGAATTTCTCCGAAAAGTTAGATTTTTCCCACAATTTTCTCTAAATCTGTACACTAAGTCACTGTAAAATTCTGATTCTGATATACCTTGTTGCAGAAGTGTAATCAGACAGACGTTATAGTTTTCTACCAAGGCACTGTGTCTGCGGTAAAATTTCGAAAACGCCTTACGAAGTTTAAAATAACGATAGCCCTGCCTAAGAAGTTTGGCAGTAAGGGTTTAATTACGGCAGTTAAAGTCACTAAGATTTGAAGAAGCCCTGGCGAATCTAATAAATTAAGATATGAATACCCCATTTGAGGTACTTCGGGGGACATCGCCATCCAAAAAAGGGAAATTGACTTTATCAAAATTAAAATGGTCTCTTTTATCGCATTTTTATGTTAGATATTCATACATTCAAATCCAAAAAAGAGGTGACTCTATTTGTCTATAATCAGTTTACTTAATTGCTATGGTACATCGATCACACATTTCTTTGAAACCAATCCCCCACCCCTCTCCACCCGCACCCCCCCCTCCCCCCCAATAATGTAACAAATGAAATTCACGTTTCGATATGTAGTAAAGGATGTATTAGTTTAGATAGGTTAGATAAATACAGAAGTATGATATAAAGAATATGACTAGGTGTCTTCAAGAAAGGGTGCGGTACAGTAGGATGAAGTAGGATAGGGTAAGGAAAAGTTATACTCAAGTCATGGCAAAATCGACTCACCAAATAAAGCCAAAACAACTCAAACCTAGTATTACGCCGTAGCTACTCACTCTCTTACGATCCTGATATAAGGCCTGTATATATTCAGATTTAATCCTTTTTTTGCAGATTAATAAGATAGGCTCAAAATGACTGAAATAATATTAAGTATTTGATTTAAGAAAAAAGCATGACCTATGTTGTTATTTACTGCTATATAACTAACATCTGCCATTGTTCTTTTAAGTTGGTAAAGTTGTTTTGGCCATAAGGTCAATAGCTGATCATGTCTGCCAGTAGAGAAAGTTTAAAAAATCTGACCTATTTCTCTGTGACGTATGTCTGTGTACAGCAAACTTTCTGTAAATAGCCTTGTGTCATTTTGTTCTTGTGTTTTTCAGTCCTTTTAGTATTGCGATTACCTCGCTTGGGGAAGAGAGAGCTAAGCTTAGCGCTTTTCTTACGTTTGTTCGATTTGTGCTTGTTTGGATTTGTCGATTTCCTCTTCCTCTTGGGGTCTGGGAAGGGCTGCGGTTTGTGATTGTGGCACTCTCTGGACTTTTCTCTTACCTTTTTGTTATATTTAGTTTCTGAGACAAGTGTTCATATAATATAAACTATACTATTCGTATTTTATGATATCAAAGAATGCATATGTCAAATTATTTTTCCAAGTTAAGTAGTTTGTTTTTTCTTTTCTCGCCGTCAAAATTTGAGTGTTACTGAAAAGCATGAGTTTACCCGAAATTCTTGGTTATGTTTACATTTACCTTTGCAAAAATAAGTAGAAAAGCAAAGAGTCACTAAATATCAGCAGCCTGAGTAAAATAAATAAGTGAACTCAGGAGCTGATACAATCAGATCCACATCCAGCCCCAACAACAAGGGGAAAGACAAACAAATTCAGTTAAGCAGCCACAAAACGAACACAGATGGCCAGCAGAGTTGGTAACTCTTTCCCAAAAAGGTAGCGACTCTGTTACCAAAAGTTAACTGAATATATTTTTAACTTAGATATTTTAAAAAAAAGAAGATTATTAGAAAGTGTAACACAACATAACAATTAACAAAAAGTGCCACAATGAAAGTGCCGCCTTGGAACGGTCAGTAACTTTGAGAGGTAAAAAACTGTCGAAATCGTTTATCCTTCCTTCTCAAAAGAGGCCTTCTCCGAGTGAAATAATTGGAAACCCTTGTATGCATTTTTTTCTTTGTAGATTTGATTTTTTCTTAGTTTTACGGCCAAGTCATTCCGTTCGGGTCATGTCGAGCTGGTCACATTTTTTCTGAGCAGGCTTATCCTAGTGCAGCCTATATTTTTTGGGGGGTCCTTTGAAAATTTTTGGTGATTCTGAGGACTTTAAAATATACAATTTATTTAGACTTACATTACTAAACAAAGTTTGTTTGTTTTTTTTTTGTTTTTTTTTTTATACATTTTAGACTCATTTAGGAATTAGGAATATAGCAGTTTTTTCAAGTAAGTGTTCTTTAGAAGGTTTTGACTGAATTATCCTAACCATTGCCGAATAGATTAGCCGAAACCATGTGGTATGGACCACATTACTCCTTATGAGTTTGTTTATGGATTTTTAAGGACACTCATTTTAGTCTTTAAATTAGTCCTCTCAGCGGCTAACTACAGTCGAAAGTCAATGGCTCGAACATCTTTGGGACCATGGAAATTTGTTCGAGATATAGGTAGCTCGAGCCACTGAGGGTTTATCATGGGGCCAGATCAGGAAGCAAATAGCGATAATTTAGGGAAATCTTTTCGATTTTCTACACAGTAATTGTATGTTATGTGTACTCATTAGGATCGCCTAACTAAGGCGATTCTAATGAGTACACACGACATACAATTTCTTGATAAAATAAGAAAAAAATCCCGAAATATTTGTTTTCTTGAGCTATTGGAAGAATTTCGTAGGGACTCAAAAACGAGTTTGAATTAACCATGGTAAACGAGCCATCCGTGTTCGAGCTATTGAAGTTCCACTGTAGTATTTTATGCATATATACATTCGCCAGCAATTGTCAGCTGTCCTTCTTGAGTCAGCGGAAGGTGGCGCATGATCGTAGAAATTATATCATGATCAGTCTCCAGGAAAGTTATATTGCCGAGCTAGGATTTGAATTCGAGACCCCTAAATTATCTGTAATCAGACAAGCTACCGTCTATGCTATGGAGCCCCGCTTACTCTTTAGAGGAGGTTTATCTACAGGAAACCATATTGGATATTACACATGTTGTCTCCCTTATAAAAATGACACAAAAGCTACTAAGTGTATCCATTGTCCGGAAAATGGCCACGCAATGGTATTAGCCGATATAGGGATTTTAAATGTCGACGGGTATTAGCATATGACACAACTGACTTGCGGTTAAAATGACATTTTATAGCGTAGATTTTTGGCCTTTCAGTCTATTGGACCGGATTGATCTCAAGCCAAAAAGGTTATCTGAATTTTTCACCAGTTATATTTGGCGCCCTTCGTTGGTCGCCAATTGCTACAGGTAAAAAGAAATGCAAACACAAACTCTGCGGATAAATCGAACCGGGACAGCGAGTATGACAAGCTAAAGCAGTATATATATTATATACCTATACTCGTGATACTAATACTTTATTTTCTGGGTCAGTTAGTTTTCAGATTTAGGATTTCTCAAATATATCATGCGCAACATACGAAAATGAGCATTATTCCATATGCCGGCAACGCACGGCCAGATTAGCATGCGCATTCACAGTCCGACCATGGCTCTAGGTACCCGCTGTTAGGATTTTTTCTATCATCACGAAACCATGCCTATAGAATTATGACCCCCTTGAACCCCTCTTTTATATAGTAAAAACTGAGGTTTACAGGGGTATACGTTGTTTTTCTTTTCTGCTGAAAACATAGATTGTGGGTACTCGTTAGAACCGCCTTATCGAGGCGGTTCTAACGAGTACCCACAATATATATTTTGAGCAGAAATATGAAAAATATCGGAGCTTTTTATCTGATTTTTTTCAGTTTTTGGAGGTGAAATTTTCTATATATTTGAATAGGCTTGTTTTCGTAATGACTGAAGAACGTTTCGGTGACCAGAATATGTTCTGATCGGACTGTGCAGATGCTCAGGCTAATCTTTGCTGTCGTTTCGTTTGCATTAAACGTTTTGTCTTTCGTTACATATTAGATTCTATAGGTTGCTTACTTATACATGCTATATTTCAGACACAGTCGAACAGATAAAGTCGGAACAGAGAAGACCTTGTCAACTATTATTCGATAATAACTTATTTTCCGAACTTAATAAGCTTATTACTGAATGTTGGAAAGAGAACCCGGAGGAAAGGCCATCTTTCTTTGAGATTAGAAAAACTCTTCAAATTATGCGAAGGTAGCATTTTAAAGCACGTCTCCTCCCTCGCCCTCCACAATTGTGCAATAACGATGGTGTTCACTGATTAATTAAATAGCACTGCGCAGAAGTGTGGATGGACCTCAGCTCCAAATAAGAAATGTATCCAAATAAATATTTTTTCCTTATTTCTCCACAAGAAACAACATATTGTGGGTAATCATTAGAAGCTGTGATTTCGCAAATACGTAAAAGTTAAACATTATACTGAAAGCCAAAAAATTATATAGAGCTAAGCATGTGTTTAATCGAACAACTGGCTTCGCTTATGGGCAATCTCAAGTAAAAAGTAACTTTCTACCATACGCAAAATACGAACATTCATTCGTATGAAAAATAACAGACTAATCACAATATTTTGATGTTTATACATTCTACTATATGTATTGATTCGCCCATGTTAAATCTATAAACGTTGACCTTGGAAACAACGAACATATAAAAGAACAAAAATCAGAGTCTCGGTTTCGTTGAGACCTTCATATGCAGCAATGTAGTTTGCAGGGCTTCGTACCCCCTCTAGCACCGGCTTAAGCGGAACCCGATTTTACAAGATTTCAGAACAGACTCAATAACCCCAAGGAAAATAAAATTGCAATACGGTAAAATACGCGGGAGTGGGGGAGGGCATTCTACGACCGCCATTCGACACATAATATCAGCTCTATTCAAGTCAAATGAAATCTAAAAAGGTAACCCTTAGAAACACCGAACATATAAAACAACGCGAGTCGGAATCTTGGCTTCATTGAGATTCTTCATCTTCAGCAATGTAGATTGCAGGGCTGCATACGCCCCCAATCACCGGCTTTATGGGAAGTCGATTTTTCTGACTTTCTAAGATATCATCACGAAAACACGCATATGTAATTTTGACCCCCTTTAACCCCACTTTTATATGGTAAAACTAGGGTTTTACAGGTAAAACTAGGTTTTACAGGGGTATACACTATTTTCTTATTTTACTCACAATCTATGTTTTGAGTAGAAATATAAACTATCAGAGTTATCTGAAAGTTTTCAGTTTTTGAAGATGAAATTTTCTATATATTTGAATAAGTGTAGTTTCGTAAAGCAGATCAAGCTCAATGATCCAAAGGAAAGTAAAAATAAAAGCTGAATATGTTGAAGTGCGGGGACACTTTTTACAGCCGCCACGTGACACTTCACATTAGCTGCACTGAAGTCAAATAAAGGTTGCCCTTGAAAACGCCGAACACATGAAAGAACAAAAATGGGAGTCCCTATTCCATTGAGAATCATTATATGCAACAATTTAGTTAACAGGGATGCTTACGCCTTCAGCATCGGCTTAAGCGGATTTTTATTTGTCAAAGATATCAGAACGTGCTCCATCATCCTAAGTAAACAAAAATAAAAAAAAAGCAAGGCAAAATTTTCGCATTGAGCAAAACGCGAAAAAGTAATGAAGCAGCCACAGTCACATATCACCGTCTTCCTCTGAATCCAAGAGAGAGAAAAAAAAAAAAACGAACAGGAACTTCCAAGGCCAGAATATACAACTAAAAGACTAGCCTGCCTAGCAATCAATTCCCTATTTACTAAGTGTGGTGATCACAAAGTTAAAAAGAACAAAATAATCACAAAAAAAGCACCGAATAGGATGCAACAAATATTGTCAGAGGACAAAAAGAATTAAAACGAACCAATAATATCAAAATCATCTCCTTAGAAATGGCCAGCCGTTTAAAAAGACAGTTTATCTTCATCTGACATTGCAACGTTAATTCAAATAACATTAATAAAGGTAACAAAATTTATAATAAATGTCCAAAACATAAACACTAAACAGAAAAAAATATCGATAACAACGACCGACCGAAAAAAAAGCAAACGGATGAAGTCGGTGATTACAAACGTATCTAATACATGCAACCAGTGTTAAGAGGGTGACAAACATAGAATTATAAGAGATTCATAGAAAGACCAGACAATATCAGGATTATCGCGAACACACACACACACACACACACACACACACACACACACACACACACACACACACACACATGGGTCTTAAACCAGATTTTCAGGAACCTAGGTTCCGACATTATTCATAATACATATGATTGTGACCTATTAATAAGACAGCGCGGATGGGCATCCGAAGGAGATGGTTCTGGTGATATTTGTTCTTTGTGTGGTCATAGCTGCTCGTTGCGGGGCTTTTTTCATATTTTGTCCTGTTCGTTGCCTTATGCCGTGTTTAGGAAATCATGTATAGCACTGAGATAACCTTGTTAGGGAAAGGGGAGCTGGTTGCTTTGCTTTTCTGTAGTCTGTGGCTTGTGTACTGTATTTCTTGGTTTCTTTGCCCTTCTTCTTGATGTCACTGGTAGGCTATGATCTGTACTTTGGTGCTTCTTTTGGAATCTTCTATACTATTACGCTATTCGATATATCTATTTTAGCGTGAGCAGCTTAATCCAAACAGATACGAGTACCGTTTCAAAATTGTACACATGTTTGTGTGTGTGTGTGTGTGTGTGTGTGTGTGTGTGTGTGTGTGTGTGTGTGTGTGTGTATTTTCTGAATGAAGAATTCCAAATGTGTTTGCACATACTCTGCATTTATATAACACATCTGAACACTGTCTATATAAACGGACTTACCTGGTACTCTCATAAGAAAACAGTTTTACGTTGCTTTCTCCTTTGCAATTATTATTGCTATAATAAACGTCTAAAAGATTGCCTTTGGAACAAAGAACACATTACAGATTAGAAAATCGGATATGTCTTTCAATATGGCCTGCACCGCTGGTAGACGTGTGGTCAGACGAAACAATACATGAATTTTAGATGCACTTATACTATTCGACCATGATTAGTTTCAGTACTTAGAAGTTGAGTTATATACAATTTCATACTTACCATCATTCACTTACATTATGATTAAACCTCACTGTATGTTTCTGTGTAGGCTGGTCGCTGCAGGTGTTCTTATGTCCTCGGCATCTAGTGAATAACATTTCTGTGGCAAAAAAGGTAAGAGAAAAGTCCAGGGAGTGCCACAATCACAAACCGCAGCCCTTCCCAGACCCCAAGAGGAAGAGGAAACCGACAAATCCAAACAAGCACAAATCGAACAAACGTCCGAAAAGCACTAAGATTAGCTCTCTCTTCCCCAAGCGAGGTAATCGCAATACTAAAAGGACTGAAAAAATACAAGAACAAAATGACACACAGAAAGACATACAACAAATCGCCTCGTAGAATAAACCACAAAGCAACAAAGAGTAAGACTAACACCGGAACCACCGCCTTAGAACGTTCAGTAGAGTAAACCACGGGGGGTTTAAAACACTTTTACAGAGCTAGCTAACTTCACCCTGGAACCCGATGCTACTCTTAATACAGAAACACATAAAAATTAGGTTCGCATAAAGGCTCCCAACTCAGTCAATGCATCAAAGCGAAAACACAAAAATCAAATTAATCACTATAATAAACAAAGACGAGTACTCATGGCTAATTCTACTGTATGCCAGAGTAAGTGAAAACCAGTAGTTGAACAACGGCGGGCCAAGACAAAGACATATCGTCAAGCCCCAACCAACTGATTAAAGTTTTACGAAGAGGCCGTCATTGGGTCTGAGGCCCTAACCGCCGTCGTGCAATTAAAGAGTGAAACATAGCCATCAACAATGATTGGGTTGACAACTAGGCATGCAGTCTGCCGCATAATATCCAGGCTATAGCCAATTCTTTTATAACGGTTAATAAGTTTTCTGAATTGCTCCGAAAAGTTAGATTTACCTACAGTTTTTCTAAATCTATACACTAAGTCACCGTAAAATTCTGGTTCCGATATACCTTGTTGCAGAAGTGTTTTTAGACTGAGGCTATATTTTTCTAACAAGGCACTGTGTCTGCGATAAAATTTCGATAACGCCTTACGAAGTTTAAAATAACGATAGCCCTGCCTAAGAAGTTTGGCAGTAAGGGCTTTATTACGGTAGTTAAAGTCATTAAGATTTGAAGAAGCTCTGGCGAAATTAAAGTTGAGATATGTATACCCCATATGAGGTACGCCGGGGGACATCGCCATCCAGAAAAGGGAAATGGACTATATCAAAATCAAAATCGTCCCGTTTGTCATAAATTTTGGTGGAAACCGTACCATTGTTAATATACATAGATTCAAATCCAAAAATGGTGCCTCGGTATCGGAAGAATTTGCTCTATTTAGTTGTAGTTCTGTAGGGTATATCCGGTCCACCATTTGGTCAAAGTAAATATTGTCAATATTTAATAAATCATCAAGGTATCTTGAAGTTGAATTGAAAGCCTCAATAATGTCAGCCTGATTTACACGTGAGAGAGACTTCATGAAATCTCTCTCATAACAAAAAAGAAACAAATCTCAACAAGAGGAGCACAATTAGTTCCCATCGGAATACCAATAGTTTGCCTATAAAGTTTAGTTCCAAATCTAATAAAAATATTATCCAAAAGATAAACAAGGGCATCACAGACTTTTTGACACGACCATTAATTGTGATTATTATATACATCAGAAGTGAAAAAAGCACATTCTTCGTTGCAAGCTAAATATTAGGCATTCTCCCGAATAAACGTTTGGTTAATTAAATCAATAAGTTTATCTTTTATAAGATGATAAGGTAACGTAGTATACAGTGTAGAAAATCATATGTAGACAATTTAGAAGCCTGAAAGTGTTTAGATTTAAATTTATTGAGCACATTAGAATTTTTAATTGACCAAAAATAGTTAATTCCGTCCCTTTCGTAAACAGTATCATAGTATCTAATCCAATGTTTTTTTTAACAGCAGTAAGGCATGAAGTTAGCAGTTTGGACAAAACAGTAGTCGTACATGAACTAGAATTAGCAATGAAACGTGCTTTATGAGGTCGTTTATGAAGTTTCGGTAACCAATATAACGTAGGAAGTCTCTCTTGCTTTTCTTAGACTGAATTACAATAATGTATACATGTATATGATTTCGCTCCCGCGAATGGTTTGCTACTTTAACACTGGGGTACCCAGTTATTCTGCATTGGAAATATCTTTCATCAATGAGAAGTCTTGGTATTGGATTATTTGTCTGGCGCATACCTACGATAATACCATAATGGTCAACGTAACTGGAAACACATTTAAGGTAGACAAACCTGTAATAGTTATCACTCGTCTTCTGTAAGCGAATTATTTCCTTTGTGCCAAGCCATATGATAAGGGATTCATATACTATGCAAGCAAATCGTGTTGCCTTGTGTGGGCTGCCATTGCAATTGTCAACGTAAGCAATATCTTTCCGTTAAAGTGAATTGTGTTGTGTGTGTGTGTGTGTGTATAAACGTAATAATGAATAACTGCTGAACTGATAATTTGCGCTCTTAGAAGAAAAAAAGAGACGTTGCACAATAGTATTACGCATAAACAGAGGCCTACGTGTATATCGGACTGAAGGCTCTATCTGGCAATGTAAATATCTCTCTCAATCCAAACTGTTGATTCAATAGCATTACATTTAAGTGGCAGCCAAAATTACGATCTTGCAGTATGCAAAAAAAGACAATAAATTCATAGTCTGTCGACTTTGATTTCTGTCCCTGCATTTGTAATAATATATGGCTTTGGTACACAATCTTAGGTCAGATCTCAAGACAAAACGTTGTCCTATGAAACAAACACTGCTATATTGTCTTATTTTTCATTGAAACATACGTGGTAGTACTCATTAAAACATCTCATCGTAGCGCTACATATGAATACTGACAACATATGTTTTTGTGGAGATATAAAAAGAACTGGACACCTTTCCTATCCGGAGATACAATTGTATGCAAGTTTCAGAAAAGAATGTTCAGTATTGTAGCTGCTGTATACTAGAGCTTATCTTGCATATTTTTCCGGCAGGGGAAATGATCAGTATAAGAACGTATTGGACATGTTGCTGAATCGAATGGAAAGCTACGCCACCAACCTTGAAGGTCTTGTTGAAGAAAGAACCAACGCATTTCTAGAGGAAAAGAAAAGATCTGAAGAATTACTGTATCAGGTACTGCCACGGTAAGAATTTTCTTATTATGAAATGTGCTATTTTTATCAAATTATTTAGTGATTTTGTATTTTATTTGTTTTCATGTGATTCAAAATAAATTCAAACAGTAAACAAATAAACCGTAAACACAATTCTATGTCTGTATTGACAGAAATCACATTTATCCATCCATTTCTTTCATTATGGGCTTTAATAAACGTTACATTTTTCAGCACGATACACTGAGTCCAGTGTATACATATGCCTGCCATATTTTGCATCCTCTGTGATGCAAACGTAATTCTTGAGGTAACTACAAGGCGAGTCGTGGCAGTTTCTATTGTAAAAAGGCAAATATGTGTCGTGTTTGGTACGTTTTTGGACTCTAAAATCACGTAAATTGTTTTCAAGAAACAAAATATGAAGTTTCATCGCCCAACTAAGTATATAGTTCCAGTTCAAGAATGACATTAACGTGTCAGTTCTAAAATCAATTACAATCACAGATAAATATATAAAAAAAAAGTTTACCCGGATTTGCTTCATCGGAGACAAATATATTTAAAGTGGCATAATGGCACAATACAGATACAAACTATAACACTATAAGTGAAGCTACCCAGGAACTGTCGCAATCATGAAGCACAACATACCATAGGCATCAAAAAAGAAGAGAAGAGAAACTAATAACGAAAACAAGAAGAGAAACAAATAATAAAAAAAAAAAACAGATATGAACCCCTGACACTCGAACAAAGAAGGTCTGTGACAGAGGAAACGCATTGGAACGATCGTGGGGTGAGGGGTAGGGGGGGCAGGGTAAACCAGTTTTATTCGTGCAAAGCCAGACCCTTCATTCTGATGCAGCTCCGCCTAGGGATTCTCTGTATAAAGGATCACGTATAGTCACATGTGAAACCAAAGTTTACTCTCTATTCTAACTGGCACAATGGTTCAATTTGTTTAGCGTTCCCTTTGTGACCTGGTGGTTGTGGGGTCACTTCCAGGCCGAATTATACCAAAGACTTTATAAATGGTGCCAGCTGCTCATTCGCTTAACATCCATAAAGTAGCACTAGGAATCAGAACTTGTAAGTCTGGTGTTAATAGAATGTAACTGGTTGAAAATCATGTCATGTGTCTTACCCGCTTTATTTAAATGAGACGAAACGCTATAAGTAAGCATTCGGCTCGCTGTCACATCCAGACACCGTGAAGTACGACCCGAATAAAACAAATTATTAAGCACGATTCTGTCGGGAGTTATGGCTACTCATTAATGTTTAAGGGGAACTGTTATACTTTCGGAAGAGTCAGTTGTTTTTGCTGCCTTCTAAAATACTAAAATCTTCTATCTAAAGAAATAATTTACTCATTCATTTCTTTAGGGATGGGCCGTTTGTCACAAGGGCCTTACCTTGCAGTTGTCTGCAAATAGGAAGAAGCAAACGTTGCCGCCCTTATATAGTGGTGGATAATGTGAAAAGCATAACCGGTCTCTTTAAATGATGACAGTAAGAAAACATCATGAAAACATACCTATATAATTTTGACCCCCTTAAACCCCACTTTTATATAGTAAAACTGGGGTTTACAGGGGTATACATTTTTTTTCATATTTTTGCTCGAAAACATAGATTGTGGGTACTCGTTAGAACCGCCTCGGCGAGGCGGTTCTAACGAGTACCCACAATCTGTTTTGAGCAGAAATAAGAAAAATATCAAAATTTTTATCTGAAAGCTTTCATTTTTTTTGGTGGTGAAAATTTAAATATATTTGAATAGGCGTGTTTTCGTAATGACATATCTTTTTTATATCAAAAGACCGAGTTTATTATATGTCTATAATGATCTTTTGATGGTAAATATTGACAATTATTATTCCGAGTGAGTAGCATTTGCATGCACAGCGGTTTGTAATAAACTTTAAAACTTGTTTTTTACGCAATAGGTAAACTTTGTTCCAATGATATCATATACCATTTATGTGACAGCATAATGCCAACGAATCATCTTTTGTTTGTGTTGAGGTTTTACGGCCCAGTCAACCCAATGGGGTCATGTCGAGCGCGGTCAGTTTACCTAACCACACGTTTACTGGGCAGGCTTAGTCCTCTAAGCGGTTAACCAGTATTGTGCACATTCTTTCGCCAGAAACTGAAAACTGCCCTTCTTGAATCAGCGGAAGGGAGAGAATGACTGTAGAAAATATTTCATGATCAATCTCCACGAAAGAATGTTGCCGACCTCGGCGGGGGTTGAACCCGCGACCTCCTGGTCTCTAGTCGGACGGCGCATCCAGCTGAGCCATCGAGGCCGGCCAACGAATCATGTGTTTGGTTTTCAAACGAAATTTATGCGCAAATTCTGACATGTATTTCAAAATACGTAAATAAATGAACTAAGATACAGGTACTGATAAAATCAAATCCATATCAAATATACAACATCAAAGGGAAATGCAGACAAACACAGTTATACAGCCAATAAAGCAACATGTGGTAAGCAGAGTCGGCAAACCTTTCTCAGAAAGGTGATAAGTCTGTTATTCAAAGTAAACTGAATATATCTGTAAACAAAATAACTGTTAAAAGAAAAACATTTGTAAATGAAACGCTACAAAACATTTTATGTATAAAAAAAGTACCGCAAAAAAAGTTACGCCTTTGAACTGTCAAAAAATGTTCGGGGCCTTAAGCTAGCTTTACGAGATCCCAACCCTTGCTGTCAGCTTCCACTGGTAAAACACACATTTGTTTGGTCCACATGGAGGTCTTTAAACTCATCCATGACTTTTTAGGGGCAACAAATAGATCACAGATAAAGCCTTTTATAAAGCAAAAATAAGACTCATTTTCGTGCGTTTGTTCGATTTGTGTTTGTTTGGTTTTGTCGGTTTTCTCTTCCTCTTGGTGTCTGGGAGGGGCTGCGGTTTGTGATTGTGGCACTCCCTGGGCTTTTTTCTTACCTTTTTTATTCAACAAAACTTTGTATTAAGACACTGGGATGTAACAAACAACACCACTTGAACAATGGAGCGAAAGACAACCACCAGTTGAACCCCGGTGAGCCGAGACACAGACATAAACACTGTTGCAATATAAACAAAAGCACTCTGATGTTTAGTGCTAAATTCTGATATAACATCGCAAGATTTGATATGAGTTATTATCGTTGTCAAATGTTTTATTTTATTTATTTTTTTTATGCGATACCCCACTAGCTTGTTATTCTAATCAAGGGAAATGCAAGTGTTGCATTTAGAGACTGCTAAAACCAAGGTTAAATAAATTATGATATACATGCGTGAATTCTTGTCAAAATGACTGGCTCTGTCGAGCCGTTTGTATAGTCAAATCATTGCTTTTCGTGGAACATCTTCTCTCACTTGATATAACGCAACACGTTTTTCTATGAAACGAAGGTAGTCAAATAGTTGTACAATAACTTTGCAATATTGGACGGTTTGTACCATATGTAACTTCATAATACAGGTGGGTGTTTTTAGGTTAAATCCCACGACGTCGTGCAAGAACAATTGGGTTCAGACCCTAATTCTTACTTAGGACCGATTAAAATAACTTCAATTCAAAATTTAAAGCTGCATTGTGTGTCGTGGATCTGGAATATATTATTTGCGTGGGCATTTATAAACATGTTTGTTCACTAAAATTTGAAATTTTTGACGTTTTCTTGTCAATACACTAAGGCCGCGTTGTCTATCGCTCTATATTTGGTATATATTCTAAGATGCATTCATTACTGTAAATTTATATTTACAGAAGCGTTGCAGACCAGTTAAGAAGCGGACAAATGGTGATCCCTGAAGAATTTAAAAACGTCACGATTTATTTTTCCGATATCGTTGGATTCACCGTCATATCAGCTACAAGCACCCCTTTTCAGGTACACACAATAGAAATATACAACTGGCAAGAGCGAGCTCATTGTAAAATATACAAACATAACTATATCAATTTTTGCGTGTTTTCGGACCAGTTATTTCTGTTTTTAAGTTCTGTTCTTTCATGGACAGCCCGACCCGAGTTTGAATAAAAGTTGTGAGTGCGGATGTTAACAGCGCACATCCCCCGCTGAGCACCCACCATATAACCTAGGTGACAATTCAGACGCATGTATGATTTTGTCCACTTCAACAAATGATAAAAATAATGAGATACCGAGGTGCAGTCACAACCACAGAACATAACCCTTCTAAGGACCTTAAGAAGGTTAGAATTACAAGACATAAGATCAAGAAAGAAATTTCGAGACAAACCCCACCCCCTCCCCACCCCCTCCCTCCCTACCCCCCCCCCCCCCCCCCCCCCCCAAAAAAAAAAAAAAAAAAAAAAAAAAAAGAAGAAAGATAGAGAAAAACTGAGACAGAACTATCACCTTGGAACGGTGAATAGTAAAGGTTTTGAAAATATTGAGATATATCGACTGGCGCACGTACTACTACTACTGCTACTACTACATCTACTACTACTACTACTACTACTGCTACTACTAATTATTATTATTATTACTCAAAATGATTAGATTATATTACTTATATTATATCAGTTTACATGACGAAGTAATTATGCAATGGATGGGTATATAACCTCGAAATATCTTATTCTCTTTGTACAATTAGCATTTAGTGAGCTAAACATAATCCTGCTTTCGATGTAGACAATTATACAAAAGCAGTTTTACTGCCGGAGTCAACTGCTAAATAAGTAATGGTGTGCTTTTCTTCCAGGTAGTAGATCTTTTGAATGACGTCTACACTTGCTTCGATGAAATTATTGAAAACTTTACAGTGTACAAGGTATGTTGATTTCCACACTGCACAGTGTGCAGCTGTATATATCATGCCAGCACATAGGTCCCGGTAAAGCGACACTTACATATAGCCTTCAAAATTGTATTTACGATTAACAAGTCTTCTAATGTGCATATAAAGTAAAATATAAGCAGAAACATTGAAAGAAATAAAAACTAACAATTCTAAAAAATGAATTAATATAACACCCACCCACACTGACATCGCGCGCACACCCACACGTATCTATATATAAGATGATGTGGTTTGAATTTGTATGTATTTCTGTATTAAGAGCAGCAGCGGGACCCAGGGTGAAGTTGGCTAGCTGTAAAAGTGCCTTAAACCCCCGATGGTTTACTCTACTGACCGTTCTAAGGCGGTGGTCCGGTTCTTAGTCTTACTCTTTGTTGCTTTATGGTTTATTCTACGAGGCGATCTGTTTTATATCTTACCTCGTGTTATTTTGTTCTTGTTTTTCAGTCCTTTTAGCATTGCGATTACCTCGCTTGGGGAAGAGAGAGCTAATCTTAGTGCTTTTCATACGTTTGTTTGATTTGTGCTTGTTTAATTTTGTCGATTTCCTCTTCCTCTTGGGGTCTGGGAAGAGCTGCGGTTTGTGATTGTGGAACATCCTTACCTTTTTTTTTTTGAGAAATGGAAATCCTTAATATTTCAAATTTTGCAATTTTTTTTTCAACGAATTCTACTGTTCGTCCGTGAAAAATATTTGAATAAATAATTCCACATTTTGCTCCGAAACTGAGAATAACCTAGCATCCTGATCCCTTACAACCCACATCATAACGCCGATATTGTCACAATATTTCGCAATAACATTTGTTCAGAACATCACGAAAACATGCCTATATAACGTTGATCCCCTTAAACCCCATTTTTATATAGTACATCTGAGGTTTACAGGGTTGTATATTATTTTTCTTATTTCTGCACAAAAGCATAGATTGAGGGTACTCGTTATAACTGCCTCGCCGATCAGACTTTTTATCTGAAAATTTTGATTTTTTTGGTGGTAAAAGTTTTAGTATTTTTGAGTAGGCGTGTTTTCATAATGATTACACTTTAATAACAAAATACTAATGTATTTCAGGAACTGCATTGGCGCTACACAATCAGTTTTATATAAGCTGGTTAACCCTTTGATCCATGTGTTTCTAAAGCTGACTGTTCCATCTTTGAATCTGGTCAGAGCCATTGTTCCATATAGGAACCTCGATAAAAGAAAATGGCAAACAGTGTGGATCCTGATGCGATGGCTCATTATGAGCCGTCTCATCAGGATCTACATTGTTTGCAAAATCATTGTTTCGGTCTGCAGGGCTCAAAAGGTTCACTTTAGGAAACGGAATTTAAAGCATACATATTATTCGAATACTTTCGCAACCAAATAACGTAGTTTGTTACCTTTTATTTTATTTTATTTTGAAATTATTTACTAGGACGTTAAAGCGGACTGAATTTATTTGGTAGGTTTTCTGTCAATTTTAAAGGAAGATAACATGTAGTGCTACCTGTATGAGTTCCTGCAAACCGGCCGTCTTTTGTATGAAAACGGCTCTACTCTAAAAGGGAAGAGTTTGCTCCCAACAACAAAAGCAAATAAAAGTGGTCTGCATTGTAAAAATGGTGGAACTATACCAGTTTGATTCAGTCCTTTAAATACTTTTGTTTTCAGGTGGAGACCATTGGTGATGCTTACATGGTTGTATCGGGACTTCCTATCAGAAATGCCAACGAACACGTCCGTGAAATAGCTCGAATGTCACTTAGAATTCTCCAACAACTGCAGCAGTTTGTCATACGACACCAACCTGAAACGCCATTGCAAGCCCGAATAGGGATTCATTCAGGTTTTAAGTTTGTGCCTCCTTTATTACTTGTCGGTATTTCATTAAACAATTTATCTTACTTTAATAAAAAAAGAACGTGAAAGCATTAAACGGAAGGTGTATAGTCAAACAAAAACAAACACCTAATATTGATATACCTATAATACCATATCCCTTCTTAAACGGTCGTCATCTTTGCAATACAGTCAGTGCTTTCTTAGTTCCAGTAAATGACTCATACAAAAATACCTCTTGTAATAAACAAGCAGTGTGTTGAATCATTCAAACAATGACATTCCGTTTGACTCTGAAGGGGCTCATCATGGATTTCTCTAAGTTAAGACGAATAATAGAATGGATAAAGGGCACAGGTGAAAATAACCCACCGCTAAATGATAGGAGCTTAAAATGATTAAAAAAATTCACACTTTTAGTGTTATATAAGAATCTCATGAAAATATACTCTATATATCATCATTTAAGACAAATGGATACACTTTCACGAGCGACAATTGTTTTTGTCTCTTTTTTTTCAAAAGGGGCCTACTCATAAAATGAAGAAAAAAATGAGAGCAAAGTTTTTCTATTTAGAGTAGACCCACCAGGCGGAGCTTGGTGTGAACGAAGTAAACAGAATGTCTCAAAAGTTATCCTTTTTTAATACGTCTGTAAATGTATGAGGTCACCTTAAGACATCACTTGTTATGATCCGAATTAAACCTATAGCCTTTCATTAATTAATAAAGTGTTATAGTTGTTAAATGTTGTACTTACTGACTACGTTTTAAGTCAAAATTCCAATTCGTATTATAGGCCCTGTGGTAGCGGGTGTGGTTGGTCGCAAGATGCCCAGATATTGTTTATTCGGTGACACAGTCAATACTGCCTCTAGAATGGAATCTAATGGACAACGTAAGAATCATATGTTGACATAATTTCAAACGGTAACTCACATCGATGAATCCTAGACCAAAACTAGTGAGCAGTGCAAGACTGTAAAAGTGTCCCCGTACTTCATCATAGTGCTGTATTTATTTTAATATTCCTTCGAATCATTTAGCATATTATGATTTTGATACTCGTATCTTGGAAATTCGTGTTCCACTTATGCCGGTGCTCTGTGTGTGTGTGTGTGTGTGTGTGTGTGTGTGTGTGTGTGTGTGTGCAGCCCTATAAACTACATCGCTGCCTTATGAAATGTCTCAGTGTTAACTCTTGTATTTGTTTCATGTTTTAAAGCAGAACCTTTATAGATTTTATTCCTACTGAAAGTTAAATACAGTAAACTCTCATTATCTCAAACACCTGTGACTCAGACTACTGACTAAAAAATAAATAGTAATACTGGTTTAGTTTACCGCATGTTCTGTACGTTTCAACTTCATTTATCTCAAACTACAATTATCTCTAATCAAATATTCTTCCCCTTATGAGAATTGACTGTATTTCATTTAATGCAGTTGAACCCAGGCGCTATATTCTCAATTGTAGACTACACATAATCAGCCGAAAACAGCACAGGGAATGAACAGAAGTAAAAAAGATTGCCCTTGAAAACAAAGAACATATTACAGATAGAAAATGGGAGTCTTGGTTTTATTGAGACTCTTTATAAGCAGTAATGAAGTTTGCAACACTGCTTACGTCCTCTAGCATATACATGAGCAGAACTCCATTTTCAAATATACCACAATAAGCCCAGTGATCCAAGAGGAAATGAAAATATAAACTGCACTATGTTGAAGTACGGGAAGACGTTTTTTCGGCTGCAACCGGGCATTAACACCAGCTGTAGTGAAATAAAAGTCAAAGTGTTTGTAAACGTATTAACTGGCATTCTCCCAAATATAGTTTGTGATTATACATTGCGAAATTTCAAATCATCAGTGTACGGTATTTCCAGTGCACAGAAAACTTGTAATTGTCTTAATACGCGTTACCGAGGCAGTTTTATGCTATCTCTAATTCGCACAGCCTCTCTAACAAAAACAGTGCTTGTTTAGATGTGTCGGTTTCCTCTTCCTCTTGGGGTTTGGGAAGGGCTGCGGTTTGTGATTGTGGCACTCCCTGGACTTTTCTCTTACTTTTTTTTTATAATCTTGCAGTTCTCTATTTGCTGAACAAATTGAATATATTATGACATTTAGCTAAGGCTGACACGATTAATCGGATAATCGATTAACTGATCGATAAATTCCACAAAATGATTATCGTTACAAATGCTAATAATCGGTCATTTAATTTCTGTGTCTCTTACTTTACCGTATTTACCCTTAGTATTCAGACATCTCAACTCCTTACCATGCTTAATCTAAAATTTGAACAAGTACAACTTACTATCCACTGTTGTATCTAAAAAAAGCTCGATGAATGGCAAACAGTGTAGACCCTGATGAGACACCGCGTTTGCGGCGTCTCATCTGGGTCTACACTGTTTGCTCAGGCCTGTCAGATCAACTACATACAATAAAGTACAATATATGGTAAGAGTCATGCTCAGACAGACAGGTAAAATTATGACTAAATCTTCAGTGGCTACTGATCGATTATCGATCGCAGTGGTAGGACTGATAATCGATTATCTTTTCAGCTCTGATTAGCCAGCCTTACATTCAGCCTCCTTGTACATACTATCAATTTATTAGCAGCAACGTCAGAAAACGTACCGTCGACATGTGCGCTGTGAAGGTTCAGAGCAGCATGCGCATTTGCAAAGTCTGATCAGAACCTTAACTGGTCGCATTTTGGACAGCCAAGGATGCACATTTTCTTCGTCAGGACAACGAAGACTCTTATCAGACTGCACAAATGCGCTTGCTGATTTAAGTCTTCGTTTGACGCTTATCAGAAGGTACGGTTCTCATGTTTCGGCTCTTATTAACAGGCTATGTTTATCTTGCAGCCATGAAAATACATATAAGTGATTCTACTAAACAGTTACTTGAGACGTTTGGAAACTTTGTCATAGAAAAGAGAGGTTTTATCAATATTAAGGTATGGTCAATTCGTCATTGAAGAGAGAAGCATTATCAATATTAAGGAAAGGATATAATGTTATAGAGAGAGAGGTTTTATTAATATTAAGTTATGAAAAACTCGTTATAAAAGAAAGGAGAGAGGCTTTATCAATATTAAGGTAAGGATAATTCGTCAAAGAAGAAAGAGGCCTTATCAATATCAAGGTGTGGGTAACGCATCATAGAAGAGAGAGGTGTTATAAATATTTAGGTATGGATACAAATTGCCACAGAAGAGAGAGGCTTTATCAATATTAAATTATGGATAATTCGTCATAGACGAGAGAGGCATAGTAAATATTAAGTTGTAGATAATTCGCATAGAAGAGAGCGGCTTTATCAATATTAAGGTATGGATTGTATTTCACATGAGAGCCTTTATCAATGTTAAGGTATGGAAAATTCGTCATAGATGAGAGCGGCTTTACCAATATTAAGGTACAGATACTTCGTCATAGAAGGAAGAGGCTTTATCAATACTTAGATATAGATAATTCGTCACAGAAGAGACTTTATCAGTATTAAGGTATAGATAATTCTTCACAAGAGTGATCCTTCGTCCATATTAATTTTGGATACTTCGAAGACAAAGGGAGGCTTTATCAATATTAAGGTAAGGATAATTCGCACAGAAGAAAGAGGCTTTATCAATATTTAGGTGTGGGTAATCTATCAGAAAAGAGAGAGGTGTTATAAATATTTAAGTATGGATACAAATTGTCACAGAAGAGAGAGGCTTTATCAATATTAAGTTATTGATAATTCGTCATAAACGAGAAAGGCTTAATCAACATTAAGTATAGATAACTCGCACAGAAGAGAGCGGGTTTATCAATATTAAGCTATGGATTGTATTTTACATAAGAGATAGCCTTTATCAAAGTTAAGGTATCGAAAATTTGTTATATGTGAGAGAGGCTTTACCAACATTAAGTTACGGATAATTCGTCATAGAAGAAATAGGCTCTATCAATATTTAGATGTAGATATTTCGTCACAAAAGAGACTTTATTTGTATTAAGGTATAGATAATTCTTCACAAGAAAGTGATGCTTCCTCCATATTAATTTTGGATACTTCGACGGACAAAGAGAGGTTTTATCAATATTAAGGTATTGATAATTTGACAAAGAAAGGAGAGGCTTTATCAATATCAAGGTATAGATAATTCGTCACAGAGCAGAGTCGCTTATCAATATAAAGGTACAGATAATATGTCACATCAATATAAAAGTAGGAATAATTCGTCAAAGAAGAGAGACGATGCTTTGATATAAAGGTAGGGTTAAATCTTCTTAGACGAGAGAGGTTTTATCAATATTAAGGCAGGAACAATTCGTTATAGAAGAAAGAGGTTGTATCAATATTGAGGTATGGACAATTTGTCACAAAAGAAAGAGGCTTTATCAGTATGAAGATGCAAATAATTTGTCACATCATAATTAAGGTAGGGATAATTCTTTAAAGAAAAAGGAGGTTGTTTCAATATCAAAATACACATGTAAAGTCAGACTTCGATAATTGTTTCGGGCAGGAGACTGTTTGTTCTATTCCAGGGTTGTATTCAGTAAAACAAATACATTGTGGGCTCAAAAATTAAAATCCAGTATTCCAGGGGATTAGTTATCGAGTTCTAGTCAAAATTCTAATACATTTTCACGTGCGTTAACTCTGTTAAAGTCTTGTCCTCTTCTAAGAAGGATATACTCTTTAAGGAAAGAAATGGCTACCAGAAGGAGACGCATTTTCAAAAAAGGAATATCGTACAGGAAAGCAAAGCGCTTATTACTAAAGATGCCTCCCTTGCAAAAATGTCGGAAAACAATCTCCAGATGTGTCCATTTACGCAGGAATATTATTAAAACTCTGTCACCGTTTGGGATGACTGGGAGCTTTTAATGGAAAACAGAATGCTTTGTCTTTGAAATAAAAAGTTTGTAATCCCTAATACCAGGTGCAATATGGGACTTACAAGCCTTTGTGTGTTCTTTGTTTCCAAAGGCAATCCTTTTTGGTTTTTATTTTACATATGTTAGTCCGTCGTGGTATGCATAAACTGTCAGTTTAATGCTACACCAAAAACAGGTTTTAAACAGAGCGTAAGTAGTGTTGCAAACTTTATTAATGCTTATGAAGAGTCTCAATATAACAAAGGTTCCCATTTTCTATCTGTAATGTGTTCTTTGTTTCCAAAGGAACCCTTTTAGATTTTTTTTTTAAACCGGGTGTTTATTTTTTGAATTCCCACATTTTATTCGATATGTTTTACTAACATAATTGTTCATTTTATCTGCCGGTTACATAAAAGAGTATATGTATTCAAAGTATTTTTTTCAAACGATAGGTAAAGATACTCAGGAAATACCACAATTACAAAATCAAGCCTTCGTCAGGCGCCGGAAGGAGAGATGAGGAACATAAAATAACAAAACAAACGCCAGATATAAAACCACTGACGCATAAACAAAGAAGAACTGCAACAGAGGAACCACCTTGGAACTGTCAGTAGAAAAACTGTTGTGGAAGGGTGGGGGTTACACCAATTAAACCAATATCATTTGCTCGAAACCTCACTCTTAGTTCTGGTGTAGCTCCACATTACAAACATACAGTATGTGTTTAGTCCGCCTCTGTGAAAAAAAAAGTCTTGCACTCAGCTCAAGGGTAATATTTGTGCAGATCTAGATGAGACGATTCGTAACAAACCGCCTCACCTGGATCTGCACTGTTTGTCATTCTGTTATCGATGTTTGACTGGAACCCCTATTTGCAACAATTGGTGTGACCAAAGTCGGAGATGGAAGAGTCTGTTTCTTAAAATCATGTATGAAAGGTTTAATGTCAGTAAAATTATTCGCAAGTGTACATAAGCATCAATGTGCAGTATATGAATCATACGAAACAAAACCATCAGAGGCACAATATTCTACACTCAAGGACAGTTCGTTCGTTTGTTTGCTGTTTGGAATCATCTATACAGATTATCTATAATGTCGAAACTAAGAGCACACAGCCTAAGATCCATCTATGCGAGTGCAAAAATCCATAAAAAAGTGCTACTCCATGCAGATGCCGTTATGAGAATGTAAAACCGGGTCTTCTACGAAGTCAAGCACCGCGGTCTCCCATCGAGGTTCTTACCGCGATCTCCGTTGCTTGACTTCGTAAAAATCCAATCACTCTACCAGTGTCGCCATAAAAGCCGGCTTCCACAACGAGGCTGTAGAAGTGATACATATACCTAATCCGTTACAGTTCTCCCCCTCTCTCTTGACTTCGTCCTGAAGTCGCACACGCCTCAGTAGGCCAAACTCGAGGGCGGAGCCTATGCAACACACAAAGGACACTGTCTTCCATCCCATCGCTGCCACCAATGTAGTGTGAAATCGGGAATTCAATGAAGTCAAGCACCGCGGTCACCCATTCAGGTACTAACCGCGATCTCCGTTGCTTAACTTCGTAGAAAAGCCAGTCACTCTACCAGTGTCGCCATAAAAGCCGGCTTCCACAACGAGGCTGTAGAAGTGATACATATACCTAATCCTTTACCCATGTCTACTACAACAAAGGCCCTGTTTAGAATATGCAAACGTAGGAATCGCCTCGGCTTATGTAAACTTGTGCATTTCGTATGCTCTGAGACATACTTATCTTAAAGCATAAGCATTTTTACACATTTTGATAGTATGACAATTGCATTATAAGAAACTTACAGGCCGCTCCATGCGAAAACGTGTCTTCCGGCATATGCGGACAGCGAAGGTCCAGATTAGACTGCGCAGCGCATCCGCGCAGTCTGATAAGGTTTTTTACTAGTCACTAAATGAATCATTTGACACTCTAGAGAGAATCAATGTAGAACTAAAATAAGACTTTGGGCATGCGCGGGATGAATCTGAATCTGTGTTTTTTTGCGTATGTTCGCGGCCCATATTGGAATGGAAAACGATAAAGTGTTATTATCATTGTAGGGTAAAGGGGCGATGGTGACACACTGGCTGATTGATGAATTTCAACAAGCTGAATATACAGATGATGAACCAAAGCAAAGGGCTCAATGACGATGTCAGTCCAGAACACAAGGACACCACAAAAGTGAACACGATGACCACAGTCATTGATAGTCAGGCACCGACCATCTGAACATTGAGGAGGGAGCCGTCATTTAGTCTGAAGACAGGCCATCATCGTGAAGAAGACTGTTTAAAGCACTTTTATCGCGAACTTTAGTTCATGTACTACATCTGAGCATTCTAAATTATTTACTTCTTGTCTCACTGCAATTAAAAACATGCAGTTAAATACTGTAAAAAAATAATAGAATGTAGAGTAAAACTTTATTTTTGCCATTTAAAACTCTGTTGTAATAACGGATAAATTTAAGAACTAAATATTGTAAGCACACTTTATACTACCTTACCATATAAAATAATTTAAGATAACCTTTTTTGATCTTAGCTATGGAATGTTCCAGCGAATAGATTATCTATTTCATTGTAATATAAAAAATACGTTTTGTTTTTCATTCAAAAATATAATCTAAAACGTTTTGCCTTCTGCTCTTGCCAAAACGTCTTCTGCCTTTCTTTCCGAAAGCATCTATATTTAATGTGGTATATAATTACGTGTATATAGGAATCCAATGTTATTTTAAAAGAGTCTCGTGTGTACAACTTATCTTTGATTTATTTCGGCTCTGTTACGAGAGAAACTGAGTGTTGTCAGTCTCTGCAGAAACCCAAAGTCGGTATCTTAGTGATGCTTCTGTAGTCGATCATAATCCTCGACAGTCAGTCTTATCTCAACCCAGCTAGCATTCTTTATAAATCTATTTAGGGCCGTTATCGGCCCGTCAGCTACACTGACGGACCGATAACGGCCCGCTATAGATTTATAGAGAATGCTTACTGGGAAGCTCTATAACCCATCTTTATACCTGACTATTTTAGCAGTAAAATTATGCAATTATTGATCTTTTCAGAACGAATGTCTTTGAAATAAGTATTCTAAATATTTTTTTGTTATGTTTCAATGATGAGGTAGAGGACCTCTATCGAGCCGAACATATTAAAATCCTCGGCAGTCAGTCTTATCTCAACCCAGCTAGCATTCTTTATAAATCTATAGCGGGCCGTTATCGGCCCGTCAGCTACCCTGACGGGCCGATAACGGCCCGCTATAGATTTATAAAGAATGCTTACTGGGACGCTCTATAACCCCTCTTTGAAATAAGTATTCTAAATATTTTTCTGTTATGTTTCAATGATGAGGTAGAGGACCTCTATCGAGCCGAACATATGTTTGTAAACTGGATTTGTATCAAACATAAGGGTTTAAACCCTCCAGTAGCTTTTTCTAATAACAGTTCCAAGGCCGTTCCTCTGTCGGTTCTTCGTTTGTGCGTCGGTGGTTTCATATGTGGCGTTTTTTTTTTTTTTTTTTTTTTTTTTTTTTTATTTTGCCCATTGTTTATTCCTCATGTCGTTAAAAAAAATAAAAGAAAATAAAAGAAAATAAAATAATATATGGCGTTTTTTTCTTTTCTTTTCTTTTATTTTCCTCATGTCGTTTAAAAAAAAATAAAAAAAAAAATAAAAAAAATAAAAACGCCACATATATGGCGTTTTTCCTTCTTTTATTTTATTTTATTTATTTATTTTTTTTGCCATTGTTTATTCCTCATCTTGTTATTTTCGTGCCTCGGGAGGTAATTCCTTGGTATCTTCACTTATATTTTTAAATAATTCCTTTATTCACAAGTCATAGTAAGTCAAGATAAACCATATTTCTCGACAAAAACATGTTGTGTGTACTGCTTAGAAGCATCTCAAAGAGAGGCGCTCTTAGTGAACACCCACATCATATGTTTGTTTACGAGAAATAAGAGAAAAGAAAATTCTCATCCTTCTGATCTAGAGATATTGTAAGCCATGGTATTTATATCATATAGAAATAAGGAAGAACTTGGTTACTAAGTCATTAATGCATATTTATGTTGTCAAAAAGGCAGCCAGAAGTAAAAATCAAATTGAAAAGCTGGTTTAAAAACTGGAAACTCTGAATATCCCCCCTACATTTGTTTCCATTATTTATTATTGGGGAACTTGGGGAAGCACATTACATGGACATTGGCATAATGAAACATTCATCGAAGTTCACAAGATTATACATACGCTTGTGTGTGTGTGTGTGTGTGTGTGTGTGTGTGTGTGTGTGTGTGTGTGTGTGTGTGTGTGTGTGTGTGTGTGTGTGTGTGTGTGTGTGTGTGTGAATTCGCTAGAGAGAGAGAGAGAAAGAGAAATAATGATAATGTTAGACTACTGAGTACAAATGTGATAAATAGTATACAAATGACGCAAGTGTTGATTGCACATTCACAAGATATGTCCATCAAAGTTGTATCAGCTATCATGACTACCGTTTTTATCCTACATATTCCGTTATTCAAGTCTGAGCAAACAGTGTAGACCAAGATAAGACGCCGCCTTGTGCGGCGTCTAATCAGGGTCTACACTGTTAGCCATTCATTTGTCACATATTAGGCATACAACCATGTAGGCAAATGGACGTGCAAGTTCTAGAAGTAGAGATAAGGAATTAAAATATCCGAATACTTAGGGTTAATAAGATCCCTATCATATGAGGTATGATTTACGCACAGTTAAATAAACATTTACATATGAGTATCCAGTAGAGAAAATCAGATCTGCAAAATTAAATACAATATGCCTTTCGCAAATGGTAAAGGAATTATTTTAATTATTTTCACTGGTAAGTAATAAAAGTTTCGTTATATAATATTTATCATTACGTTAATATAGCCATGTAAAATGTACACGTCTTAATCATAGCTCTAGACAAGTCATAATGTTAACCAAAATATTGATATCTTTTTCTCATTTCTTCGCAAAACTAATATGTTCAGTACTCATTAGAAGCAGCTCGTAGGCGCTACTAATGGGTACCCATAGCTTATGTTTTTGTGGACAAATAAGATAATATTTTAGCCAGCGCGCGACAAAACCTACAAATTGAATAAGAGTTGTGCGCACATTGAAGACTCAGATCAGCCTGCGCACCCGCGCAACCTGATCAGATTCTTCGCTGACCGTATATGCCTTCTACATCCTCTAGGTTATGGTTATCAAAAGTGGGATAATCGAAACCATTGCCCTACTGGATAGATGTATAGGCTGATCTGTGTCTTTGCTGGTAACACTGGTCTAATTGTAGGTTTTGTCGTGTGCTGGATCATTTATCTTGATGTAAGATGTGGTATTTTTAACATGCGCGTAAAAGAAGACCAAAAGTGTGTTTATTAAGCCCATTAAGACGAATGGATGCAGCAAAAAAGGTCGCTAGAAGTAAACAAAAAATCAAAATCTGACTTGAAAACTGCAAATGTCTGAAAAAGAAAAAACAAACATTATACGAAATGTAGACTCATATATACCCCTGTTTTAATTATATTTTATGGGGGAGCATTGGAGTTCATATTACATAGACGTCCATATTGATTGGTGTGATGAGTAATTATGGTGTCGAAGAGATAAACAACCACAAGTTCATACACAGCTCAAATATGTAGCACCGCTTACATTCAATTCAGTGTTAAATTGCCATTGTTACAATATACGAGAACGATAATTCTCTGTTCTACAGGACATTTCCCGTTTCATTCTGGTTAAAAAAAACTCTCTACGACAAGTAAGCCCCATTCAGCCCAGATTTTTCATTACATATATACGCAAATTGCTGGAGTGGTCATAGATTCATGCCTATCCGAATGAACGGTGCGATTTTCCATTCCTCACATCTCATAGAATCACTTGTCAGCTTACATCTTTCTTATTTTATTTTAACCTAAATTAAACAGAAAACATGAGCTGTTGTAATATAATCATGCTAAAACTCAAAACATGAAACTCACAAGACAAAATACAGAAACTACAAGTTACAAATTCAAATCGTCCTTAAACAAACGCAACGCCACATATATACTTCCATATTTAACCTCAGAGTTGCATGTGTCGCCGCTATGCGCCGAGTTTTAATATCTCCAACCTGGTTTCTGGACCATCTTGTTCCGTCAGTCGCAACAGCTCAAGTATGCTAGATCCCTAACTTTTTCATAGCTCCTGTGTAAGCAGATCTGCCAGGCGATGTGTAAAAAGGTAAGCGGGTCTGATCGAATCCATTTCAACTTCCACGGCTCAGAAAACATATAGTACGGACTCCAGTTCCCAAATTTTGCTAACCCTAGCATCGGAAAGATATACGAATTATTTTGATAGAAGAAGAAAACCTGGACATATGTTTATATTGCATAACTGTATATCAGATATGCATACATTACATTTCGCGAAATTTTGCACGTTTCTATGGAGGCTCAGTTGATACTAAACAAATTCTAAGTATACAAAACATTGTGTATTCAGATTAAAAATCATACAAAAAGAAGAAAAAAGGCTCAAAACAGAAATCAGAATGTATACTTTCTCATGCGTATGTACAAACATGACATTAGTGACACCCCGGTTGTTTTTTTCGCATTTGAGGTAGAGTACCCCGTTTACCTGTCTGACACCAATTTTTAAATATCGCATGCAAGTTGGGGTGGGGGGTGGGGGAGGGGGTCGGGGGGGTGGGGAAGGGGCCGTTCGTGCTTATGATTTTTTAATAAAAAATGTTCCGATAGAACACTGTATTGTACTTACGTAAGTCTTAAACCTACATGTTGAGACGGTTCGCCGCGTATTTCTCATGTATGAAGACCATAATAACTGACGTAACTTCCGCAAACTAAAATGTTCATCAAACTTCCATAAAATACACGGCGTTTTACAAAACGCGACGAGAATTTTAAATAATCAGTGCTAATTTATATTCACGCATAAACTGTACAGATTAATTTATCGTTGGGTGTATATTTGATATTTGATGTATTTAACCTGTTAGTATCTTATATGCGTGTACTACACACTTAATAGAACCTACAGTTGCTTGGCAAAACTCTAAACCAGTATCATTAAACATGCATACGTTACTCCAAAATGCCATTGGTTTCACAATTCTATATAGCGGTTTTGTTTGCACAATACCCAAGCTTTATATATATAAAAACTCAGCTATATGTCTTTCCGATTGTAGGGTTACGTTTTTTTTTTCTTTTTTTTTTTTTTTTTTTTGCAAGCTACAGGAATTGAGAAACCCGACTAATAACACACAGGTAGACGGTTGGCTATCTCGAGTCGTGGCGGTTGATGTGTACTCCATGGCGGTGGGGGTTCTATATTATATTTCTGAAGTTATTTTAGAAAATTCTGTTGGAAATATAGTTTACAATTCCTTTGAGAACATATTTCCTCCTAGAGCAAAATATATATTTCCTTTAATACGTTATCCGACCGGAGATGAGTGTAAATGACGTAACGCCGCAAAACTTATTGACGTCATTTGAAAACGTCCATAGAGCATAAAACAGAATTTGAAGAAAAAAAAACAACAAACTTTTAAATGATACGTAATGAATAAGTTAATACACTTTGAGTTTACAGAGACTTGCAAATGTTATAAACAAGCTCGTGCTGATGCAATCACTTATCAGATTTGGAAATATGTCCTGTATTCATTATTGTTCCATGTAACACTATTTCAAAGGACGTGCATCATGCAGACTAAATCTCATCAAGCTATACTTATATTTGAGCCACAACGTCAAGAAACATACCTTCCGACATTAACGCCCAGCGACGTTTCAGATCAGCCTGCGCATTCGTGCAGTCTGATCATAATCTTCACTAGACTCATTTGATAGTCAAGGAGGCAACGTTTTTTCGTACGGACAAGGCAGGCTCTGATCAGACTGCACGGATGCATAAGCTGATTTGAGTCTTCCATTACGAAAACATGCCTATATAATTTTGACCCCCTTAAACTCCAATTTTATATAGTGAAACTGGGGTTTACAGGGATATATTTTGTTGATGCGGTACTAACGAGTACCACAATCTATGTTTGAGCAGAAGTATGAAAAATATCAAAATATTTTTTTATCCGAAAATTTTCATTTTTTTGGGGTGGTATAATTTTCAGTATATTTGAATAGGCATGTTTTTGTAATGGTTGGGCGCACATGTCAGAAGATACGTATTCTCACGTTGCGGACAATTGACTCGTATATATTGACCATGGGTGGTGATACCAATAAAAATCTCATGCAATGAAGAAGGCCTACCGTACAGCCATGAAGTGAGTTACACCTCGAGAGGTATTGAACCCTGGAACTAGTTATCGGAAGTCGACAGCGCTTACCGTTCGACCATGCTGACGTTTCTGAACAGTCTGTGAATCAAACGATGCGATAAAGTATCAACTTATTTGACAAACATGTTTGAGACTTGGGACACAGCAAACCATCAATGTGACACTTGCGACATTTATAGACTATAAGGCTACATCTAGAAGGAATCCCTAAATAAGTCATAAGTTTGCCCTAAGCTGATTTGAGTAATCAATGGTACACATGGCACCGTCCCACTATACATACATGTAATTTACGTTTAACAACAAAATACGTTGAAAATAGGACATTCTACCATGTCCTTTTTTCAACGTTCTTTGTTATGAAAAGTAAATAGTGTGTGTATGTGTATGAGGAAGGTGATGTGAGAATCGTGGTTAAACGTCTTTTACGTTTACTCAACCCTCGACCTTAGGTCTGATGCAGATCTCTCTGTGTGGAATTGTTTGGTCCTAGTAGGGGTTACCTAACACTGTTCAACTTGATCAACATCTGAGGAGATCGCACTCTCGTAAATACAGAAAACTTATTTATGCATCAAACACTAGGGATTGTTTGAAATTCCTTGAAATTCATATACTAATAAACTTTAAATCACTATGCAATAGATTAGTCTGACTTGAAATTAGCATACAGCGTTCATTCCAACATTAAGACTATATAGCTATTATTATTATTATACTTAAAAGAGTAGTTGTGGGAGTGGTAGAGGAAATATTATGTTATTGTTTATTTTTTGGGACAAAAGGTCATCATAACCTCACCTGACACGAAAATCAACTTTATCTATACTTATACCTTTATGAATTACCATAGAGTTAAAATGATATTTAAAACTCGTCATATCTGTATAAACTATGGTAGTTATCCTTCTCGGTTCAAATATTAGCACATCATACATATAATTATCAAGAATAAAATAAAGTATATTCGTACTAACATATATCACTATTCTTTTGACGAGCTGTTTAGAAAAACAATGCCACAGCGGACGAAACATAACTTTAGAAAACACAATATATGAATAATTTGAAAATGATTAATAAATATCGTGTATCTCTCTCTCTCTCTCTCTCTGTCTCTCTGTCTCTCTCTGTCTCTCTCTCTCTCTCGCGCGCGCGCTCTGCATGCACGCCCAGCAAAACTTAGATCAGCCTGTCCCTGTGAAACTAATGAGTATACTTACATGTAATATATGTTTCTGTGAGAATTAAGAAAACAATAATCAGGATACTCCTCTTATCTAGTATTATGAAAGATATGCTGTTTCACCATATATGAAGATTCGCTCATAAACCGCATTAAGACAGATTTCGAACAGTGCCCAAAATGGAATAGAATACTGAAGATTTTTCTTCGGGTTTGAAACTATTTTAGAGTTCTGGAAATTCGTAGAAAACTTCGCCTAATAATGTATACCTCTGCGCACCTCTGTTTTCATTTTGTATTATTTACATTTTAAATGTAAGCAGTCATTATTGTTGCACTTTATTTCTCGATGCCAAACATCGAGCTATCACGTAATCTAGACCACACTATGTGCCTATGTGAGCGTTTTTTTTTTTGTTTTTTTTGTTTTTTTTTTTTTTTACATACGTTTGCTGACGTCGCTCATTTATCTACAAGACGTTAAGCGCTGGAAGTCCGTCGTCGGGCTGTTCCAAGACCTCCGTTAAGTGAACTTGATTTTATCCCAAATATTAGGACACCAAGCGAATTTAGGACGTTTTTGCAGAACGTTTTTGTTGAACTGCCTAAAAGTGGCGGAGCCGGACTTTGCGCAAGCATTATTAGAGAGATTCCCTTTATGAAAGCTTAAACATTAACCTGCTGACTGTAAACAATAGCAGACAACTTTAAGATAAAACCCAGATTTCTATGGCTAATAGGACTTGACATTTCATTCAATTTTTAGGAGCAAATTTGACTGAAATGTATATCTTTTTTATTTTCTATGAAAAATACGTAAAACATCAGTAATTATCCTCTGACAACATAGTGTATATATTAGACGGGAATTGTAAGACTATTTTACTGCATAATAGAAATTCAACGAGACATCAAAATGGTATTATAAAACACGCTTATTCAAATATATAGAAAATTTCACCTCCAAAAACTGTTTTCTTTTTCGATAAAAAAACGCTGATATGTTTCATATTTCTGCTCAAAACATAGATTGTGGTACTCGTTAGAACCGCCTCGACGAGGCGCGTCTAACGAGTACCCACAATCTATGTTTTTGAGCAGAAATAAGAAAAAATAATGTATACCCCTGTAAACCCCAGTTTTACTATATAAAAGTGGGGTTTAAGGGGATCAAAATTATATAGGCGTGTTTTCTTGATGGTTTGGATTACATTTGTGCCGGGACACAGTATTTCCTATAAGTCTGCATGTGCGCCCAGCTAAGACGCAGATCAATCCGCAGAGTCTGATCAGGGATGTTATCTAATGGGTAGCAAAGGGTCGAATGCTCTCTACGCATAGTAAAGGGTCCAAAACATCTTCAAGTGGACAGCGAAGACTCTGATCAGCCTGGGTGGATCTGTCTGCGCTGGACGCACATGTAGAAAACGCTGTACCCGGGCTCATTTTCAAACTATTACTGGTAATGGAATAAATATTGAGTATACTAACAACGAAGTTGAAAGGAAATATATCATATTTGAAAACAAGCCTACAAAAATGCATACACTCATCATACTATGAGTTTTTGAGAGTCAAGATAATCAAGGGAAATGGATACACTTTCAGGGGAGGCAACTGTCAACTTTTTTGTTGCTTTCTTTTAAAACGGGATCTACTTTAGAACCAAAACCATTGTCCCCCCTTGGGAGAAAATTCTTTCCTTTTAAACTAGATTCCTTTACAAAATGTCCCCTTCAGTATCCCGAGTTATACAAGGCATTGACGTTTATTTTCTTTGACAATATAGGGATCAAACATGGTTTTTCATGCATTAACATTCGCTAGGTCCATAGGGAGGTGTTGAAAACCGAGGCCAGAGGCCGCGGTTTTCAACACCTCCCTATGGACCTGGCGAATGTTAATGCATTAAAAAACCATGTTCGACCTCAATTATTGCATAAAAACTGAAAACATTTGCTTCATTTCGGGTTATTTCTTGCATTATTTTTTTTTCGCCTTTTCACCGCGAACGCCATTTCCACGGACTTTGCTCGTTCTAGGGCCGGGCAGTACGCATCTCGTAACGGCCGCAAATGTGTGGCCCCGGTACGATCATATGGAAAGTTGCGTAGCTGTGCATTTACAGCGTGTGAGTTGCCTTGTTAATACATGGCTTTTTTGCCGGTTAATGCACGGCTGTTAATAACGTGCGACACCGTTTTTTATGCAATAATGTACAACTCATCATTTGTTGCAATGGGTAAATGTTTTGTGATTTTTTCATTTCCTTCTTTGTTTACATCGTCCAAACAGTAACAAATGTGCTGTATAAAGAATTTCTTTACTTCCCTTTTACATTACGGGAATTTCTCCGCTTAATCACTGCAATTTGCCAGTCTTTGCATGTGTTGGACTGCACAGATAAACCAACTTAACATTTTTAAATAGATTAGTATGCATCAATTAACATTTTGCTCACACACGGCGCTGCGTTAAGTTAACCGAGACGTTTGCGCTCACTCGCAAAACAAAAGCAAAAACTTTTGTGACAGGTTTCGACGAAGGGTAGCGGGCATCCCCAAACTATTCTTAAACTATCGTTTGGAACAACAAAGAAGGCAGCCTATGCGAAAACAATTATTGTATGCTTTTAGTAACCAAAATTATGAAAATGTTCCCTGTGTTGATTATTTATTTGATTCTGTATTAAACTAATAATCATTGATATAATTCATTCGATCTAACATCGAGTCCCATATACGAGTATAACGGCTACTCTCTTGTAGGAGGTCATTTACAATAATTGTTCAGACGATGCAAAATAGGTTTTGGAAAACACTCGCCAGTGTTTTGGTTAACTGAACGCAGCTCAGGTAATCAGATATTGTTGACTGTAATGGAAAATTGGGATGGCTCAGTTAAACCATGCGCATCAATGATGCGGATGCAGTTTGGTCCAGGTCCATCACGAAAATACGCCTGTATAATTTTGAGCCCCTTAAACCCCACTTTTATATAGTAAAACTGGGGTTTATAGGGGTATACATTATTTTGGTTTTATTTCTACTCAAAAGTATAGATTGTGGGTGCTCATTAGAACCGCCTCGCCGACGAGTACCCAATCTAGTTTTGAGCAGAAATATATATATAAAAAAAAAACAACAGAATTTTCATCATTTTTTTTTTTATTATTTGGTGGTATATTTTTCAATATATCTGAATTGGCGTGTTTTCGTAATGTTTGCTATTCTGAATGTGAATAGAAGATAAAAATGGATATATATGATTTGTCGCAATGTCTTGCGAAGGGACCATGTGCAGGTCGAAATAAAATGATAGCATATAGTATACATAATATATGCCTGCAGGTTTTGTGGTTAACAAAATCTTGGGTAACAGTTTACTGTCCTCTTTACTTGCATGACATCAGGCAGTAAAGACCGCTCGAGTTTTTAGAAGGTTATTCTGAATCTTACTTGTCTGTTCTATTCTTGATTCAGCTGGTGGCTTTTCCAGGACATCTGCTATACTCCAGTGCCCAGTTGTTAAAAAATTCACGAATTTGTTAGCTAACGTGACGTTTAAATTTTTATCTAGAAATATAGCAAATATATTGATATTTCTTTTTTTGTTGAAAAAATGCCGCATTTTTTGCAGCACAAATGTCAATGTATGAAAAAAAAACAACAACTCTTAGCTATAATAGTTAAAGAGTGTGTCATTAATAAGCGAATTAAACTAGGCAGGTTTTGAACAACTGGGTCCTGTTCTTTTTCTAAGAGCCTCCAGTTGAATCTCGATTTGCCTCTGAACTCCAACATGGACCAAACAATTATGTGTGGCTAAAACTACGAAAGGACTAGGAGCACAGACTTAATATTCACGTAAGAGGTATTAATACATTTGCACGGGAGGCAGCTATTTCAATTTGTTCGGCCTGCCTCTTTGCTTAGAGGGAACAAACTGCATGCTCAGTGGATAACCCAAAAAAGAATAATTTTGATGTCCACTGTAGTTGAAAGACGGCTGGTCGGGCCGCGGCTAAATTCGAATTTTCTAGAGGATTTGTGCCTTAACTTACTAAACAGGATCAAAGTGGTTCTACTGATGTTGAATTCTTTTGCTCAGTCGAGTTCTTATCTTTATTTCACTGCAATGCTGAGATGTAATTTCATATATTTGCTTGTGCTGACCCGCCGATGATTTAGAGACAATATTTCTATGTAACTTGAACTGTGTCGGACCGTTAAGGTCAAGGCTGGACATTCGCAAAACAGTTTTAACATGGATGGATACACTGGATAAATTTCTAACATTTTAACATTTTTAACAAAGGAAACAACTTTTTGAGTTTTCTGTTTCCTTTCCTGTAATCTAACTTTCTTTCGTAAAGACGTCTTCTCGAAAAGAATAGAATGTGCTCCTGACCGGCTTTTCAGAAAGGAGCAGACGGTTTATCCCTTTTCAGAAGGGTACATATGTAGACCCATTTTCGGTAGGGAGCAAAAACCACTGATAGAGTTGTCTCTTTTGAAAGTGTATACATTTCCCTTAAGTGAATCCATTGCCCGCCATTATTTTACAAGTTCATGGTAATATTTGTGATGCAGTTACTATTTGTTGATTACGTTTTCGAGGAAATGTTGTTTTGCGTTGCCGTTTCAAGCATAAATTGAAATCTGAAAGGTTGCCTTTGAAAAAAAAAAACAAAAAAAAACAAAAAAAAAACAAACAAACAAAACAAAAAAACAACAACAAATAAACAAAAAACAAAAACACACACACACACACACACACACACACGCGCGCGCGCGCGCGCGCGCAAAAGAAAGAAAATCAGAGACTCGATTTATAAAGCCTCTTCATATATAGCACAGTAATTTGCGATGCTGCACACGCCCCCTAGCACCGGCTTAAGCAGCCTTCGTTTTTCAAAGCAACTAGAATGGGCTCACAGTGATCACAAAGGAAACGAAAACATCATTACGAAAACACGCCTATTCAAATATATTGAGCATTTTATCACCAAATAATGAAAACTTTCAGATGAAAAATTCTGGTAGTTGTCATATGTCTACTCAAAACACTGCGGTAATTGTTAGAACCTCATCGGCGAGGTGGTTCTAACGAGTACCCACAATCTATGGTTTTAAGCAGAAATAAGAAAATTTATGTATACCCCAGTAAACCCCAGTTTTACTGCATAAAAGTGGGTTTTAAGGGGGGTGGGTAAAACTATATAGGCATGTTTTTGTGATGAATCTGCACTATGGTGAAGTACGGGGAGACGTTTTACGGCAGCCACAAGGCACTTAATACCAACTTCAAGGAAGTGAAATAAGAAATCTAAAGGTTACCTTTGGAAACAAAGATTACAGAAAAGAACGAAAATCGGAGACTCGCCTTTATTAAGTCTCTTCATATACAGCTGTTTACTTTGCGGGGCTGTATACGGCCCAACCCAACCTAACACCGGCTTAGGCGGTATTCAACTTTCAAAGAAATCAAAATTGGCCCAATGATCCTAAAAGAAATAACACTATCCATTGCCTTTTGAGGACTGTGTTCCGTATTGTGGCCTGTCCTGTGTATCACAGAACCTCAGACGCCGTCCAAACGTTCGTAAACGAAGGTACCTTTATTATCATTGTGACAAGGAATAATTTTTTGTCCTTATATTTCCAGGTTGCATTCTTTCTTTGTGCCAAGGGTTCTTGGATTCTCCATCAGGTAGGTTGTTTGTTTCTATTCAACAAATTATTTTTTCCATTACGAAAACACGCCTTTTCAAATATATAGAAAATTTCACCTCCAAAAACTGACCATTTTCAGATAAAAAATTCTGATATTTTTCATATTTCTACTCAAAACATAGATTGTAGGTACTCGTTAGAACCGCCTCGGCGAGGCGGTGCCGAGGCGGTTCTAACGAGTACAACAATCTATGTTTTTGACCAGAAATAAGAAAAATAATGCATACCTCTGTAAACCCCAGTTTTACTATATAACAGTGGGATTTAAGGGGTCAAAATTATATAGGCATGTTTTCGTGATGTACATGGCTCCTACTAAATGGATTTACCCGTAAAGCAACAATAACAGCAGCATCAGACAACTTTCTAAAATATTTTATTCAATTTCCGTTGGTAAAAACTTAATATTTTATATCAATTATCTGCCAAGCTAAATGGTATTATTCGCCGTGTAAAGTGTAAAAAAGATACTAAGACTTTCCATGCTATTGCTAATCTAGCAGACGACAAACTGATAATATTTTCTACATTTCTATTTGTTTTACTAGAAAGAAAAAGCTATTTGATACAACATGCAAATTGTCACTGAAGGACACAATTTGTATAAAGTGTCAGAATCTATTCTTTTTTTTTTTTTTTTTTGAATAGCTTTCTTTATTTTGCTTAGGATATAGGATCTAAAATTTAATGCAAATTGTCTCCAAGTAGACACTTTGCATGAAGTGTCAGATCCTATTTTCTACGAAAAATAAGAAAAAAAATATTTCAAAGTTTCGTCTGCTATTTTTTGTTTTATCCAGAATGCAAAGTGCTAATTTAACAGATTTCTTAACGTACTAGTTAGCTTTATACGGAGACTGTGAAGTGATGTGCAATTTTCGTTTTTTATTGCTTTAAAATGAATTCTTTTTTTTTCGCAATTTCGAAATATTTATTACTTTGATTTGATTGATTAATTTGTATAATATAATTATTTCGTTCATTACTGCTTGTGTTAAGTGCCCTATTGTAGCCGTAGAGCGTATCACCATGTTTCATCATATTTAAAATTTTACATTTCGAACTTACCTGTCCAAATTTTCTAATGTCTATAAATACTTTTTAGAGCCTGCGGTTTGTGATTGTAGCATTTCTACGGTTTCTTCAGTAGTAGTGACAATATCTTGTTACGTAATTAATTTATTTGTGTCACATACGAAATGAAATACAATAAAACTTCATTCTAATCTAACGCGACGTCTGATTGGATAACTTAAAAAAATTGCGATTGTTTATTGTGCGGTATACTGTCGGAAATCCGACGTCATCACGTAACGTCGCTTCTCATTTGCTGGAATTCGGTTTTACGCAGCTCACAGCACTTGTCGCTTTGTGCAAACAGTACATTTGTTTCAACAGAAAAAAAAATGAATATATGCAATAGAATGGGGATAACTGCATTAAAATTTGTCATTTGGGGAGGTAAATGTATCTCCCAAAATGACAAATTTTAATGCAGGTATCCCCTAAATGACTCGAACACAAATGGCTCGTTCACCGTGACTGATTCGAACTCGTTTTTTACTTCTTATGAAACTTTTCTGATAGCTCAAGAAAACGGGATATTTAGGAAACATTTTATCATGAAAATGAAAATGTATGTTGTGCATACGCATTAGAATTGCCTCATAGAGGCGATTCTAGTGCGTACACGCAACGTACCATTATTTTATGGAAGATCTAAAAGACAGCCCTAAATTATCGCCATTTGCCTTCTGACTTGGCGATATGATAACCCTCAGCGAATGGAACTATTCATGTCTAGAACAAAGCTCTTTAGTCCCAAAGATGTTCGAGCCAGTGAAGTTTGACTGTCCACAGTTGATATTCTATTTTATTTTGTCTTTCAGTGTCTGTAAGGGCAGGGGACCAAGCGGTTCTGAAATGCAGCATAACTACCAGAGTGCCTCGATGGACATCGCCGTCAGGAGGCTTAATCAATAACTATGATTTTTTGTTTCTAAGCCCTAGTAATCCGTACAGAGACAGAATGTCGATTGCCGCAAATGGTAATCTGGTGATAAACAGCACTCAGCAGTATGATAAAGGGAATTACGTTTGTTTTTATCCAGGGAGTGGTAGTGATACAGTTCATCTTGAAGTGCTAGGTGAGTAAGTTCGGTCTTAGCTAGATAATAAGATGCGCAAGGTAGGAAAAGCCATAAGCGAACAGCGAAGGTCCGGATGAGCTTGTGCATTTATGTAGTCAGATCTGGAGTCCTGGGCATTCTCTGTCCGTCGGCATATATTACAATATACATTGATTCCATAAGCGGACAACGATGGCTCTTTTAAGGCTGCGTAAATGCCCTGGCCGGAAAGGTGCCTGCGCTGTCCGTATATTGCACATAATACAATTTGCAGTATCATTAAAATGGTAGTTCAGTCATTTGAAACATCAGATCATGAATATGTTGCTATGTTTTCCTACCTAGTATGTTGTTTTATTGACAAATATTCAAATATTTCTAGTGCAGTTATATATACTCGTATATAACACTTACTGGCCTCGAGATTATACAACTTTTTCCGTGCTCAATTCAGCTGAACATGAAATTTTCTCTGCTATTAAATGAGGAAATGCCAACAACGATTGGCATTTAAATATTTATTAGCAGAAAAATTTTCATGCTCAGCTATGTTTAGTGAGAGAGAATTTGCAATTGTTAGAAATTGATTTATTCAAATGACAGAGTTCATGCTCAGCTGAGTTAAGCACGAAAACATTTCATTAACCTTGGGGACAGGGCTGACCTAAATTGTATCTTTTTCAAAACAGTATTCCATTTCTTATCTCAAATTCTTTTAAGGCTTTAAATTACCGTTTTATTTGTTATCTGTTTATTTCTAATTGCCTATTCTTCACAGTAATTTTTAAGGTGTAACAGACTAGGAGATAGCGCAAGATGCTGTATCTTAGTACCTATCCGTTTATCGGCAATAATTTAGAACAATTTATACAACGAAACTAAATCATATATTCGTCAACTCAAATTGTATTGTAGATACTATTGATATATCAAGCAATAAAAAGACTTGCACATTTAATGATTTGGATTAAGCTGGAGCCAAACCACTTCTGCTTGAAGATCAAACAAGACATTATTGTTTATTTCGATCTACAAATAATATCAGTTGACACTAGATAAGCACACCAATGAACTACTATATGTGTACAGTAAATTATTTAAGTAGTTTTGGTCAGGGCCCAGTTGTTCAAAGCTAACGACGTCGTTAGTTAACGATTCGTTAAAAGTTACATCGAGTGATACGCAAATATTCTGAAATTTTTTGCTGAAAAAATGTGAGTAGCTTTTGCAGTGCAAAAGCTACTCACATTTTTTCAGCAAAAAATATCAGAATATTGCATATTGAATCCGCTAAAACAGTTAACGAAATGACCCTTAACGAGCTCGTTAAGCTAACGACGCTTTGAACAACTGGGCCCAGATCTTTGCTATATGTTTATTATTATTATTATTATTATCATTACCATCATAACGTGTGTCTCTGTGCAGTGATTATATTATTGTTAATGACCTATCATAGTGTTTATAAACCTACAACGTGTTATTTATCATTACAGATCCATTAAGTACAACGACAACGGGAACATCAATTCGAACAGGTACGTAAAGCATTCGTAAATAGAGAGCTCAGGTCATATCCTTTCGGCTACCAAGGCCCTTGGACAGTCCATAACAAGTGGATCTAGTGTAAATGAAGTGACCCTACAAGAAACGTTCATAGTGCCCAAAACTTAAGATTCTATTGCTTAAGTGGTGACAGGTCTCGAAACAGTCAATATGTTTTTTGTTTTTTAAACAGGCATGGGAATTTCATTTCAACTGTAATCACACAGGAAATGACACAATCCCGAGGCCCCAAAAGAAGAAAAGAGGAGAACTAAACAATGACCAAACCAAGCGAACAAATGGAACTGCAACAAAGAAACCGCCTTTGAACAATCAGTAGAAAAAAAAAACTACCTAGGGGCTTTAACCAGTTTAAGACACATTTTTGTTTAGACTTAATCTTTTTATTTGTATTTTAAAGGACAGAGACAAAGCTACTGTTTCTCCCGAAACGAACCTCAAATACATCATTTATTTTGCAGAATGTTGTATATGTGATGACAACAGTCCCGATGAGAGTGAACACTGTTCTAAACCACATGTATGTGCCGGCAGTTTTACTTCATGTGAGTACTGTGAGACAGAAAGGAAATATACAGGAACAGAGTGGAAAACAGCTCGAAGGTAAGATGCCTATAAAATATTGATCCCCTTACACCCCACTTTTATATAGTAGAACTGGGGTTTTACAGGGGTATACATTATTTTTCTTATTTCTGCTCAAAAACATAGATTGTGGGTATTTGTTAGAACCGCCTCGCCTCGCCGAGGCGGTTCTAACGAGTACCCACAAGCTATGTTTTGAGCATGTTTTGAGCAGAAATGTGAAAAACATTAGAGTTTTTTTCTAAATTTTTTCAGTTTTGGGAGGTGAAATTTTCTATATATTTGAATAGGCTTGTTATCGTAATGGTAAGGCCTTTAACGCTTGGCAACCCACTGTCTGTTTACCCATTTTAGACTGAATAAACCCCCCTCACACTGTATATTGGAAACCTCCAATTTTAGTTTAAGGTATGTCAGGCTATGTGATTTAGATATTCCTAGAGAATAATAGCCAGACTATTTGCAAACAGTGCAGATCCTGATTAGACACCGCATCTGGGTCTGCGCTTTTTACACTTTTTTGGGGTTTCCAGATTTAACTTGGTGAGTTAATATACTATAGACAACAGAACACGTACAAACATCACCTGTAATAAGCTGATACCGTAACAACCATTAGCATTTGGACAAACAGGATCTGAAGACCTGGATCTAAAATCGCAGAAGGCGGCACCTGATCAGGGTCTGCATTGGTATCTACTCGTGCAAAGGTTTTCAGACATATGAGAAGGTAGAATTGAGTCAATACAGTGTTCACGGATTCTGGTTTTACTGAATCTATCGAATAAGTTGTTGAACGTGGTATCATCCTTACTTGTTTCAAATGTATTTCAAATAATATGCGTGTTCTTAGAAACAACTTCTGCGTTCTTATCTGACATACGAAACAACGTATAACCCGTTGTCTGCTTACCCATTTTAGACTGAATAAACTCCCCACACACTGTATATTGGAAACCTCCAATTTTAGTTTAAGGTATGTCAGGCTATATGATTTAGATATTCCTAGAGAATAATAGCCAGACTATTTGCAAACAGTGCAGATCCTGATTAGACACCACATCTGGGTCTGCACTTTTTACCCTTTTTGGGTGGTTTCCAGACTTGAATGGTTGAATAAATAAAATGATACATATAAATATTGTTTTTGTTTATCTAGATGCGGATTTAAAGACAGCTGTATCACAAAGCTATACCAAACAGCCGCTGAACCAGGATGCAACCACGGACCAACACAGGACATCTCCTGCTATACATGTTGCAAGACAGTCGACAAAAAACATCCCTTTAATTGTGTCAGCAACCCAGATTCTAATCAACTAGACTTTGAACTTACAACACGTATGTATATTGTTTGTTTTTGGTGAGGTTTTACGGCCCAGTCAACCCAGTGGGGTCATGTTGAGCACGGTCAGTTTGCCTAACCACACGTTTACTGGGCAGGCTTAGTCCTCTAAGCGGTTAACCGGTATTGTGCACATTCTTTCGCCAGAAACTGACAACTGCCCTTCTTGAATCAGCGGAAGGGAGAGAATGATCGTAGAAAATATTTCATGATCAATCTCCACGAAAAAATGTTGCCGACCTCGGCGGGGATTGAACCCACAACCTCCTGGTCTCCAGTCGGACGGCGCATCCAACTGACCCACCGAGGCCGGCTACACGTATGTATATGCATAGATTGTTTTACTTTTGAATATTGTTTTTATTGGTTTATTTCAAGTGCACTATCTGTCATATTTGCTGTTCCTCTTGGTGTTATTAGTAGGCTATGTTCTTTGATCGTGACTCTTCCTGGACATACAATATACTATTTTAGAGTGGAGCTGAGTCTCCAACGAGGTACTCACAATACTAGACAGGATGCATAAAAATCAACAATAAGACAACAGGGTAAAACATGAAAACAAGTGCAGTAAGCAGCCACAATACCACTCAAAGAACAAAAATTAACAGAACGACCCCTCTTAGAACGCTCAGTAGTAAACTTTACTGTGGTGTTTAAATGGATTATACTGGCACCAAATCTTCATCCAAGGTTAAAATGTTTAAAAATACAAATTTATGGGCTCAGTTTTTTGAAACTAACGATGTCGTTATCTAACGTATTGTTAAAATTTTGATCATTAAATACGGCATATACGCTAATATTTTTGCTGCAAAAAAATTGCTGCATTTGCAAAAGCTACTCACATTTTTTTTCAGCAAAAATAACTGTGACTTAGATATTGTACTAACTAGAACAGTTAACATTTTGACCACTAATGTGCTCGTTAAGCTATCGATGCTTTAAACAACTGGGCCATGATTGCCCGCCTCGCATAGAGGCTCTTAACCTCAGTCAGTGCAGCATCACAGAAAAAATAACAACAGTTACTGTAAATCAAATCAAATAATTGGAATGAAAGGAGAATGAGGACTGTTCATGAACAGACTCACTTATATGCACTACAAGTATATTTAACTGGGGCTGTATCAGGGTTTAGAGTGAGGGCTGTCTATCCACAAAACCAGGTTTAAGCGCCATTAATAGTCGTGCGGTTTACCAGTCCAAGGCGGTGTTTCTGTTATAGTTCTTCTTCGATTCTTCGTTCTTCTTTGCTTCGTGCGTTCAGTTTTTTTACGAAGTGTTGTTTTGTGTTGGTAGGTCATGTACTTAAAAAAGGGTAAGAGAAAAGTCCAGGGAGTGCCACAATCACAAACCGCAGCCCTTCCCAGACCCCAAGAGGAAGAGGAAACCGACAAATCTAAACAAGCACAAATCGAACAAACGTACGAAAAGCACTAATATTAGCTCTCTCTTCCCCAAGCGTGGTAATCGCAATACTAAAAGGACTGAAAAACACAAGAACAAAATGACACACGGAAAGACATACAACAAATCGCCTCGTAGAATAAACCACAAAGCAACAAGGAGTAAGACTAACACCGGGACCACCGCCTTTTACTTTTACAGCTAGCTAACTTCACCCTGGGTCCCGATGCTACTCTTAATACAGAAATACATAAAAATTCGGTTCGCATAAAGGCTCCCAACTCAGTCAATGCATCAAAGCGAAAACATAAAAATCAAATTAATCACTATAATAAACAAAGACGAGTACTCATGGCTAATTCTACTGTATGCCAGAGTAAATGAAAACCAATAGTTAAACCACGGCGGGTCAAGCCCCAACCAACTGGTTAAAAATTTACGAAGAGGCCGTCATTGAGCCTAAGGCCCGAACCTCCGTCGTGCAATTAAAGAGTGAAGCATAGCCATCAACAATGATTGGGTTGACAACTAGGCATGCAGTCTGCCGCATAATATCCAGGCTATAGCCAATTCCCTTATAAAGGTTAATAAGTTTTCTGAATTGCTCCGAAAAGTTAGATTTACCTACAATTTTTCTAAATCTGTACACTAAGTCACCGTAAAATTCTGGTTCCGATATACCTTGTTGCAGAAGTGTTTTCAGACTGACGCTATATTTTTCTAACAAGGCACTGTGTCTGCGATAAAATTTCACTGTGTCTGCGATAAAACTGGATTTGCTATTTTCGTTTATTGGATGTGTTTTTTGCTTTCAAAGGATACATCTTTTCAAAACATATTTCTATTGTTTTTGCCTCATTTCTACTTCTTTCAGTGCCTCGGGAAGGTTAACATTTGTCATTGTGGCCTTTCCTGGGTACAGTCATAAAACTGTTAAAGACTACTATTTAAGCAGTCCTTAACATTGCCATTGTGGCCTTTCCTGGTTACATCAAATATATTCGTTTACTGTTGAAATAGTTGGAATTCATGTTATAAAACTGTTAAAGACTACTGTTTAAGCAGTCCTTAACATTGTCATTGTGGCCTTTCCTGGTTACTTCAGGTATATTCGTGTAGTGTTGAAATAGCTGTAATTCATTTTGTAAAACTGTTAAAGACTACTATTTCAGCAGTCTTTAACAGTTTTACAATAAGTGTTCTACGGCCGACTGCATCTTCTACTGTTATTCTGCGGCAAACCGCATGCATGGTTGTTACCCCAAATAATTTTGTTTTTCTCTTTAATTGCACGAAGGAAGTCGGCCCTCAAACAACTAAATGACGGCTTCCTCCTCAGTCTGTTCAAGATGTTCTGCGCCTGACTATCAACGTCAATAGTCGGGCCTGACGTGGTCATGTTTGTGGTTTTCTTGTGTTCTAGCTGCATATCGCCATAAGGCCCTTTATTTTGTTTCATCACAGTTTTTAGCTCAACTGAGCCAAAGGCTCAGGATAAGCTATTGTTATCATTACCCGTCCGTCGTATATCTTTCATCCGTTCGCGTCCGTCGTCCGTACACATTTGAACGACATCTTTTCTGAACTTTTCTGAACCCCCTGGGCCAATTTTCTTAAAACATCAGGCGAAGCCATCTGTCAAAGGGGGATTGAAAAATTGTACAATGGTCAATGTCACTCAATTAAAAGGGCCACCATGAACTGAGAGCACAGTCAACTTTGTTACCTAGCTGTTGTGGCAATACTGGAAGTATGTTGCATGGCATCTGCAGATATGCAATGGCTGCTTTAATCAGGTTTGCAAATCGTGGTCCATGGGCCTCTTGTTTGTTAGATGTGTTTTACCATGATGTTTCACAGATGAGGTAGAGGACCCTATGCGGACCGAACATATACTGATAGGAAAAAGAAACGCAGGGTAGTTTTTTTCTTCTTATTTTAACCATTTTTTACGGTGTTTACTATAGCCATACACTTTTACAGATTGTCCTGTGAATGTGAACCGCGGGTATACGAGTCTTTGGTCGATGTGCTATCTACCAAATGTGTGAAATCATTCAACCGTGCACTACACAGTGCATTGCACGGACAATACGGAAAACCAAACTTTCTTGCAAAACAAGCATGTTTAAACCTTCAGCACAGGATTTCCTCACACCATTTGGTACACTTCAACGATACACAACGCTCTTCGATTCATTTACCGATTTTTCTTTTCATTTTTACGCTACTTTGAACTTTTTTCAATCATGGTACGACTGACTGATGTTCAGAGGGGTAGGGCAATTGCGTTGCTGATGCAGGGTCAGAGGCAACAGCAAGTTGCTAATCATTTTGGGGTTAAAGTCTCAACAATTGAACGTCTTGTTAGACGTTTAAGGGAGACATGGCATTTAGCAGACCGACCGCGGTCTGGGCGTCCACGCGTGACGTCGCGACGTGAAGACAGGACAATCCGTCTGACACATTTGCGGAATCGTCATCTCACTGCTACCGAATCGTCATCTCACTGCTACCGAAACTGCCCATAATACAGTAGGTACGCATAATCGACAAATTTCTCCGAAGACTGTTGGAAGTCGATTGCGTGAGATTGGTCTTCGAGCTCGTCGTCCATACGTTGGTCTGCCTCTGACCCAGACACGTAGGTTGCGTCGTATGGCGTGGTTGACGGCGCATGCGCCCAGGCTATTTCCGATAAGGCAGTGGAGACGAGTTCTTTTTACGGACGAGTCTAGGTTCACTCTCTATCGCGCAGATGGTCGACGTCGTGTGTACCGACGTCGCGGAGAACGCTTTGCCGACGCCTGTGTTGTCGAACGGGATCGGTTTAGGGGTGGCTCCGTTATGGTCTGGGGAGGCATTGCTCACGGAATAAAATCATAATTGATTATTGTTGCGGGCAATATGACCGCAGTAAGGTATAGGGATGAGATCTTGCGTCCTGTTGCAGTCCCGCTTGTGCAACAACGTAATCTGATTCTGCAGCAGGACAATGCCCGACCACATGTTGCCCGAGTTTGTCAGGATTTCCTGGCAAACAATAACATCGCACCACTAGCATGGCCGCCGTACAGTCCAGATTTGACCACAATAGAGCACATGTGGGATGAGCTGGACAGAAGGGTTAGGAAGCGCCGAACCCCCCCCCCCTCCCCCCCCTCCCCGCAACTCTCGCACAACTAAGGAATGCGTTGATCGATGAATGGAATAACATCCCGATGCGAACTGTCAATGCTTTGGTTAACTCTATCCAAAGGAGAATTAGGGCAGCAACGGCAGCAAGAGGGAAGCACACCCGATATTGATTTTCAGTTTGATTTTGATTTCAAGATTTGGGGGGTAGCTACAAATGAACTTCAATAACTCGAGACTTGTTCACAAACCAATGAAATTTGGAACTTTTGTTCCATACATGTACCGTTTTGTAATCATAGTAAAATATTTAACAAATTTTTTCAAACTTGAATGAAATTTAGGAATAAAATCTATCACTGACCTTTCCAGGGCGGCTCCTCTGTTGCAGTTCTTCTTTATACATCGGTAGTTTCAAATGAGGCTTTGTTTTGTAATTATTCCTCAGCTTTCCTTATTTTGGTGCATCAGGATGGCTGTGCATTTTCTGGGTACCTCTACTTTTATCTTTTAGAGATGTGTTGTGCCTGCCTTTACTAGTCTGTGGTATTTTTTTTTATTTTCGTGCGTTTGTTTGATTTGCGCTTGTTTGGTTTTGTCTGTTTCCTCTTCCTCTTTGTGTCTGAGATGGGTTACGGCTTGTGATTGTGGCACTCCCTGGACTTTTCTCTTACCTTTTTTTTCACCATGGTTATACATGTACTGGAAGTTTCGTTTGATCTGATTTTCAGTTCTTCTGGGTTTTATTACAGCTATGAGCAGTCAATTCATATTTAGCCCTGCAATAAGTTTGCTGTTTAGCGTTCCAAAGCAATATTTCTTATTCCAGTTCCTCTACGTTTTGTTCATTCTATTTTCTTATTATTCGGTGCCTGGGGCCTATGTTCTGTGATTGTGATCATTTCTGTGTATTTCCATATTTATATCAGTCAATTTCCATTATAGGTCATACAGTACTCAGTTGATAAGTTATTGTAGATGGAGTCAGCCAAATATTAAACGTTTGTTAGCGGTTGGTCTTACAACCTTGTTTAGTGACTCAACAGATTAAATCTCCGCCGAAACATAATATTCTGTTTAGAAATATAAAAAAAAATGCTAAATGAAACATTTCCTTTATGTTATAGAGCCATACTTTTCCTTATTATAACCGTTCATTTATTTTATCAGACACGTAATGAGCAAAATATATATATGGCATTACCTTCTACGAATTCGCTTTTAGTGTATACATCTACGTCATCATCAAACACACCAACAAAAACGACAGTTCCGATGAGTTCCAGTGTGGTATCTCTGATGACCTCTACAGCATCTAACATCATAACAACACCATCAACTATTCGATCAGTGACATACCGTTCACAAACGTCTAAGATGTATACTACATTTTCAACGCAACCAGGTAATTTAATTGTACAGTAATTTGCATGTGGTTTCATTACGTTATCAAGTCTATACAATATAAATCCCAAGCTCACCCATTACGCACAGCGTAACCGGCTATGTGGGTGGGGGTATGTATAAAAAAAAGGTAAGAGAAAAGTGCAGGGAGTGCCACAATCACTAACTGCAGCCCTTCCCAGACCCAAAGAGGAAGAGGAAACCGACAAACCTAACAAGCACAAACCGAACAAACGTACGAAAAGCACTAAGATTACCTCTCTCTTCCCCAAGCGAGGTAATCGCAATACTAAAAGGACTGAAAAACACAAGAACAAATTAACACACGGAAAGACATACAACAAATCGCCTCGTAGAATAAACCACAAAGCAACAAGGAGTAAGACTAACACCGGGACCACCGTCTTAGAACGGTCGGTAGAGCAAACCTCCGAGGGGGGGGGGAGGGGCGGGGTTTAAAGCACTTTTACAGCTAGCTAACTTCACCCTATGTCCCGATGCTACTATTAATACAGAAATACATGAAAATTCGGTTCGCATAAAGGCTTCCAACTCAGTCAATGCATTATAAGGCGGTTAATCAGAACGTAGCAGTTTTAAACGTGCTTTCATTTGTTTTGCTACAGCTGTAAATCGTTTGCAATGCAAATTTACTTCTGAGAGTAATTAATAACCAAGTTCTATTTTAGACAGTGGAAATGTTATAGCTTGCATAGCCCTACATACAATTGATTTCCAGCCAAACATGTCTCTTATTGCACCACAAAAGCGCAGTCTGTGTTCGTGGAGAAAGAAGAGATATAGCAATACATTATGGTTGAAAAAGTGTTCATGTTTTGAAGGTTGGCTTCTAGTTTGTCTACTTAAGATTTTTCCATGCCTTACACAACATCACCGCGTAAACTAATTATAGATAAACTCCTTGATTTAACTAAGAGAACCTTCTTCAGAGAAGATCCACTTTACTTTGCTTGTAATAAAAATTTGTTTGATTTTCACTTCTTGAGGATCATAAATATGAGCTGATACCCAGGAAAGGCCAAAGTTACAAAGCACAGCCCACCGGAAATACCAAAAGACGGAGACATGAGGAACAAATAATGACAAAACAAACGCCACGCCTGAAAAGAATAAAGAAAACTGCTGTGAGTGGGGAGAGGGGGAGGGGTGGCTTTTCCTCAGCATGTTCACATTCCCGTATGTAACTAAAAAGTAAACTATAAGAACTACGACAGAATATTCACCTGGGAACAGTCAGAAAGAAAATTACTGGGTCTCTTAAACTAGTTTTACTCGCGCAAAACCTTACCTTTAATTCTGATAAAGCTTCAAATTAGAAATATATATTTGATCCACATAGTGATCCTCGACCTCACCTGTGAAACCTCATAACGAAACATATATAATAATCTTGTTTATGCTTGTGGTCGTTGTGCTGATGTTTAGATCAGCTTTAGAAAACTGAGGATGATATTTGGTAAACATCCGAAATTTAAAGCACAATAGTATCTCCGCTACTGGCATTTCCTACATGGTTCTTTATTTGCAGGAAAATCAGCTAGTAAGGTTCCGTAAATTTCAAAACAATTCAGCTCTTTTGTTTTTGTGCTTATTGTACATTGATTTGATTTGTAGTAAGTGCATTATCTGGCAAGAATTTCCATTACAACTGTTTGACAAATGGGCTAGGTAAACACGCTTTAAAGTTTATATGATCTACCTACGTACTGTCCTTTTCTGAAGTAGTTGCGGGCATTGTACCTAAGCCATAATCCAAACTCATTAATCCGTAAACAAATGACGAATCAGAATGTTCAGCCCAACAGACATGGACGCCAGAATAAAGGATGTAATCAGGCGTCCGCGGATAGTAAGCATTACTTGGTAAGCAAGCTTCGCCCACCATGCCCATATGCCTGAACGAAGGAAATATCGGTAGAAGCGTATATCCGGGATTTGGGAAGTCTACTTATGGCGCGTCATTGGCAAAAACATCAGAAACAATTCTGGAAACTGCCGCATTGTAGGGATTGACCAGATCATTATGTCTTCCACAGAACTTCTTAAGTGTTGCTACCAGTTTGTTTTTTTGATACCCCTGGCTCAACAACTTTGTAGTGAGCACTTTTCCACGCTCCATGAAGTCATGATAATTTGAACAGGCTCTGGCATAACGGATTAAATGTGAAACGTAAACGCCGTATGCTGGTGCAGAAGGGATATTACTGCTCAGGAATGGAAAGTTAACAATGGGAAAATTGATGTCATTCCGTTTGTCATAAAGCCTAGTAGTAAGCTTTCCATTGTCAATGTAGAAATAACAATCCAAATATGAGGAGGAGGCTGAAGTCTCCGTTGTTCCCTTTATTTCAAGTTCACATGGATAGATGAATTCCAAATACTCTGAAAATTTTGTGTTTTTCAGAGACAATATATCATCTATATATCTGTAGGTCAAATTGAATTGTTGTGCGAGGTGTTTCTTGCCTGCTTGGAGGAGACTTTGTGCAAACTCCGCCTCATACGAGTATAAAAACAAGTTGGCAAGTAACGGTGCACAGTTAGTACCCATCGGTATGCCGATTGTTTGCTGAACTCCACAAAACTATTGTCGATTAGATATTCCAGCATCTTTATGACGTCTGCATCTGAGTATTTTGTGGCGCGTCAGAGTGATCCCGAACGAAGTATGTGTCTTTGTAGCCAATGCCAACATACTGAAATCGACAGTTACCATTCTTGTGGAAGAAACACTGGTTTATAATTCCCTTTAATTTAGATTTCAATTTATCTTGAGGAATAGTAGTGTAAAGAGTAGAGAAATCGTAAGATTTTATACTGTTGACGGAATGAAGAGATTGTGCCTTTAGGTTTTCTAAAAGCCCTTTGGAGTTTTTCAGGATCCACATCTGATTAACACCACTTCTGGCATATGCAGTGTCACAATACTTCTGAAAGCCTTCTTTAACTGTGGTTAAGATTCGTATTAGAATGTAAATGCGGTCAAGGTACCTAAGCCGTGATCTGAGAAAGAGGCTTGGTTGAGCACTTAGCTGAACCCGCAATATATCTCTGCTTGTACGGATTCTTGTGAAGTTTAGGAATCCAGTACAGTTTGGGAAGGTCAATATGGGAGGGAAATTCCGAATGTCAGCATCACCGAATGGTGGTTTTGTAGAATTTCGTCCTTGGACATAGCAGTAAGATTATATGTAGGGTTTCCAGTCATGGTACTCATACCAAGCTCTTCAATTAAGCAGTTTATATAGTGTGTTTTGCAAACAAACACAATGTTGTTAGATGCCTTGTCGGCTGGAACAACGACAAACTTCTCATGGATTTCAGCTAACTCAGCGGCAACGTCTGGATTATCAAACACCGATTCATGTCGGCGAGACATGGTTCTGCTGAGTGCTGGGACACGTCTGTTTACCAAGGTTTCATTACATACTTAACTAGATGGATTGTACATGTAACAGAGAGAGACCTTTCTCCCCAAATTTGGTACATGATATCGGTTTGTTCTATGCTTCCCGAGCCATAAAAACAAAAAGAGATATAATCAATGACAAAAATAGCTCAATTTTAGTAAAGACATTATTATTGATAAAACTGACTTGCAACAGAGAAATTGTCTTCACATAAACATACCTATATAATGGAGACCCCTAAAAGCCCACTTTTATATAGTAAAACTGGGGTTCACTGGGTAATGCATTATTTTTCTTATTTCTGCTCACAAACATAGATTATGGGTACTCGTAAGAACCGCTTTGACAAGACGGTTCTAACGAGTACCACAGTCTATGTTTTGAGCAGAAATATGAAAATATATGAATTTTTATCAGAAAATTTTCATTTTTGGTGGTAGAATTTTCAGTATATTTGAATAGGCTTGGTTTTGTAATGATTAGTATTGCCAGCAATAAAACAACATGTTTCATTTTCTATTCTCATACAGGTGTTGTCAGTAGTGTTTCTCAAGTAAAGACAATATACGTCCAGGCTGGAGAACAGGCTATATTGAAATGTAGCATTACAACCAAAATACCTAAATGGTCATCGCCATCAGGAGAATTAATCAATTATTACGACTCTACTTTAGTACATCCCTTTCACCCAGACAGAGACAGACTCTCAGTTGGAGGAAATGGTTATCTGATAATTAACAACACTCAGCTGTATGATAAAGGAGAATATATTTGTTCTGATCGTACAAATGGTAGCGAAAGAATCAGTCTTGTTGTTGGAGGTCAGTCATTGTTAGGTTATCAAAGTAAAATGGTGGTGTTTAAAGGGGAATCCATTTTCCTTCTAGGGAAATGTTCTCTTTCTGTAGAGGGCTATATTCTAACTGTTACAAAGTGGTGATGGCTTGAGGAGAATCAATACACTTAAAGGGGAGGTAACCCCGTCTTTTTGCAAGGGTCTAATCTAACAGGTAAAAAAACGTACTTTAGAAGGGCTTGGTGTGTAGAATATCTAAACAGGAAGTGACAGAAGTTGCCTTTCTTGTATAAATGGCAGAAATTCACCAAAGTGTATCCAGTCCACTCATTGCTGTCGACGACAAATTCATCAGTAACTTAGCTGCACAAACCACTTAAGCAAAAAATGTATTTAGACAGAAGCGGACAGCGAAGGCCGAGATTAGCTTGCGCACCTGCATGGTCAGATCACGGTCTTTTGTCTACGTTTACTATTATCACATATGTTCAAAGGTACTAATGAGGAGCGTGACAGTCGACAGAAAACCATCCCTTTAATTGTGTCCAGATTCTAATCAACTAGACTTTGTACTTACAACACGTATGTATATACATAGATTGTTTCCTTTTGAATATTGTTTTTATTGGTTTATTTCAAGTGCACTATCTGTCATATTTGCTGTTCCTCTTGGTGTTATTAGTAGGCTATGTTCTTTGATCGTGACTTTTCCTGGACATACGATATACAATTTTAGAGTGCAGCTAACTCTCCAACGAGGTACTCACAATACTAGACAGGATGCATCAAAATCAACAATAAGACAACAGGGTAAAACATGAAAAAAGTGCAGGTAGCAGCCACAATGCCACAAAAAAAAAAAAACAAGAATTATCAGAACCACCCCTTTTAGAACGGCCAGTAGTAAATTTTACTGTGGTCTTTAAATGGACTATACTGGCACCAAATCTATATCCTAGGTTCAAACGTTGTAAAATACAAAATAATGATTTTTAGATTCGCATAGAGGCTCCTAGCATCAGTCAGTACATGTACAACATCACAGAAAGAAAAGAACAACAGTTACTGTAAATCAAATCAACTAATTGGAATGAAAGGAGAATGAGGACTGTTCATGAAGAGACTCATTTATATGTAGCTACTAGTACCATTAACTGGGGCTGTATCAGGGTTTAGAGTGAGGGCTATCTATCCACAAAAGCAGATTTAGGCGCCAGCAATATTCGTGCGATTTACCAGTCCAAGGCGGTGTTTCTGTTATAGTTCTTCTTCAATTCTTCGTTTTTCTTTCCTTCGTGCGTCCTGTTTTTTACGAAGTGTTGGTTTGTGTTGTTATGTCATGTACTTAAGATTTTACCCTGGGAGTGTCTGCTATCCGTCATTTTTGTTTCAGTAATAAAACTGGATTTGCTATTTTCGTTTATTGGATGTGTTTCTTGCTTTCAAAGGGTACATAGTTTCAAAACATATTTCTATTTGTTGGTGCTACCTTTCTACTTCCTTCAGTGTATCGGGAAGGTTAACATTTGTCATTGTGGTCTTTCCTGGTTACAGTCATAAAACTGTTAAAGACTACTATTTAAGCAGTCCTTAGCATTGTCATTGTGGCCTTTCTTGGTTACTTCAGATATATTCGTGTACTGTTGAAATAGTTGAAATTCATGTTGTAAAAATGTTAAAGACTACTGTTTAAGCAGTCCTTTACATTGTCATTGTGGCCTTTCCTGATTACTTCAGATATATTTGTGTAGTGTTGAAATAGCTGTTATTCATGTTGTGAAACTGTTAAAGACTACTGTTTCAGCAGTCTTTAACAGTTTTACAATATGTGTATTCTGCGGCAGATTGCATCTACTGTTATTCTGCGGCAAACTGCATGCATGGTTGTTACCTAAAATACGGTTGATAATTTTGTTTCTCTCTTTAATTGCAGGACGGTAGTCGGTCCTCAAACATCTAAATGACGGCTCCCTCCTCAGTCTGTTTAAGATGCTTTGCGCCTGATTATCAACGTGAATAATCGGGTCCGTCGTGGTCATGTTTGTGGTTTTCTTATGTTCTAGCTGCAAATCGCCATTGGGCCCTTTATTTTGTATCATTACAGTGTTTTTAGCTCAACTGAGCCAAAAGCATTGAACTGTTGTTATCACTACTCGTCCGTCGTCCATCTGCCATCCGTCCGCGCCCGTCGTCCGTCCACACATTTGAACGACGTCTTTTCCAATTTTCTTTAAACTTCATGCGAAATCATCTGTGAAAGTGTGATTGACAATTTGTACAAAGGTCACTGTCCCTTAATTAAGAGGGCCGCCATGAACTGAGAGCACGGTCAGCTTTGTTACCTAGCTGTTTTGGCAATCTTGGAAGAATGTTGCATGGCATCTGCAGATATGCAATGGCTTTTTTAATCAGGTGAGCAAATTGTGATCCACGGGCCTCTTGTTAGTTAGATGTGTTTTACAATGGTGTTTCACTGATGAGGTAGAGGACCCCTATACGGACTGAACATATATTTGTAATTTGGAACTGCATCAGAATGAAGAGTGCGGTTTCGTGCGAGTAAAGCTGACTTAAGACTCAATATTTGTTTGTCTATCGAACTGTCCAGGGCAGTTCCTCTGTTGCAGTACTTCTTTGTACGTGGATAGTTTCAAATGAGGCGTTGTTTTGTAATTTTTCCCCATCTCTCCTTATTTTGGTGCATCGGGAAGGCTTTTCATTTTCTGAGTATCTTACTTTTATTTTTAAGAGATGTTTTGTGCTCGACTTCACTCGTCTGTGGTCTTTTACCATGGTTATACATGTACTGGAAGTTTCCGTTTGCTCTGATTTTTAGTTTATCTGGGTTTTCGTACAGCTATGAGCAGTCAATTTATATTTAGCCCCGCAACAAGTTTGCTATTTAGGGTTCCAAAGCAATATTTCTTTTGCAGTTCCTCTCGTTCATTATATTTTGTTATTATTCGGTGCCTGGGGCCAATGTTCTGTGATTGTGATCATTTCTGTGTATTTCTGTATTTATATTAATTAATTTCCAATATAGCTCTTACAGTACTCAGTTGGTAAGCTATTGTAGATGGAGTCAGTCAAATATTAAACATTTCTTAGCGGATGGTCTTACAAAAACTGTTTAGTGACTCAACCGATTGGCTCATTAGAGGAACATTATATTATGTTTTCAGAAAATGCTAAATGCAAAAAGCATTTCGTATGTATTTTATAGAGCCATACTTTTCCTTATGATAACCATTCATTTAATTTTGTTAGACATGATATGAGCAAAACATATATATGACATTACCTTCTACGAATTCGGTTTTAGTGCATACATCTACGTCATCATCAAACACACCAGCAAAAACGACAGTTCCGATGAGTTCCAGTGTTATATCTCTGATGACCTCTACAACATCTAACATCAAAATAACACCATCAACTATTCGATCAGTGACATCCCGTTCACAAACGCCTACAGTGTATACTACATTTTCAACGCAACCAGGTAATTTAATTGTGCAGTAATTTTCATTTGGTTTCATTACGTTATCAAGTCTATACAATATGCCAAACTCACCCATTACGCATAGTGTAACCGGATATGTGGGTGGGGGTATGCACTATAAGGCGGTTAATTCGAAGGTAGCAGTTTTAGACATGCTTTCAATTGTTTTGCTACAGCTGTCAATCGTTTGCAATGCAAATTTATTTCTGAGAGTACTTAATAACCAAGTTCTATTTTACACAGTGGAAATGTTATAGTTTGCATAGCCCTAGATAAATTGATTTCCAGCCAAATATGTTTCTTATTGCACCACAAAAGCGCAGTCTGTGTTCGTGGAGAAAGAAGAAATATAGCAATACATTATGGTTGAAAAGGGGTTTTTGTTTTGAAGGATTGCTTCTAGTTTGTCTACTCAAGATTTTTCCAGGTCTTACACAACATCGCCGCGTAAACTAATTAAAGGTAAACTCCCTGATTTAACTAAGCAAACCTTCTTAAGAGAAGATCCACTTTACTTTGCTTGTAATACAGAAATGATTTATTTTCACTTCTGACGATCACAAACATGAGTTGATACCCAGGAAATGTTTCAGTTACAAAGCACAGCCCTCCGGAGGTACCAAAAGACAGAGACATGAGGAACAAATAATGACAAAACAAAGGCCACGCCTGAAAAGAATAAAAAGAACTACTGTGAGTTGGGAGGGGGAGGGGTGGCTTTTCCACAGTATGTCCACATTCCCGTATGTATCTTAGAAAACAACTATAATAACTACCACAGAATAATCACCTGGGAACGGTCAGAAAGAAAATTACTGGGTCTCTTAAACCAGGTTTACTCGCGCAAAACCTTACCTTTAATTCTGATGGAGCTCCGAATTAGAAATATATAATTGATCCACATAGTGGTCCTCGACCTCACCTGTAAAACCTCATAACGAAACATATATAATAATTGTGTTTATGCTTGTGGTCGTTGTGCTGATGTTTAGATCAGGTTTAGAAAACTGAGGATGAAATTAGGTAAACATCCGAAATTTAAAGCACAATAGTATTTTCGCTGCTGGCATTTCCTACACGGTTCTTTATTTGCAGGAAAATTAGCTAGTATGGTTCCGTAAATTTCAAAACAATTCAGCTCTTTTGTTTGTGTGCCCATTGTTTATTGATTTGATTTGGAGTACATGTATTGTCTGGTAAGAAATACCATTACAACTGTTTGACAAATGGGTCAGGTAAACACTCTTTATAAGTTTATATGATCTACCTACGTACTGTCCCTTTCTGAAGACGAATGGTATGTAAATAATTCCCCAACTTTTATAACGTACCCTTACTGCATATGCTAAGGCACACTATTACAGCTGTTTATCAGGTGTAATAGCTTGGGGTTCCTCACAACAGGATCCGACATACTCTGATGTTTTCTTATGTCCTATTCATCATAGTTTGTTTTCCCTTCCTTTTGGAGACATTGGTAGGCTATATTCTGTGATTGTTCCTGGTTAAAACCTATGACAAAGGCTACTCAATGCGAATTGTCTGTCGTAATTTTATTCTATCTGAGAAATATTCAGCTTATCATTGACATCGTTTCATTACATAGTTAACTAGATGGTTTGTTTGTTTGTTTGTGTTGAGGTTTGACGGCCCTGTCAACCCAATGGGGTCATGTCGAGCGCAGTCAGTTTACCTAACCACACGTTTACTGGGCAGGCTTAGTCTTCTAAGCGGTTAACCAGTATTGTGCACATTCTTTCGCCAGAAACTGACAACTGCCCTTCTTGGATCAGCGGAGGGAGAGAATGACCGTAGAAAATATTTCATGATCAATCTCTACGAAAGAGCACGGTGGGGGTTGAACCCGCGACCTCCTGGTCTCCAGTCGGACGGCGCATCCAACTGGGCCACCGAGGCCGGCGACTAGATGGTTTGTACATGTAACAGAGAAAGGAGACCTTTCTTCTCAAACTTGGTACATGATATCGGTTTGATCTATGTTTCCCGAGACTCAGAAACAAAGAGAGATATAATCAATGACAAAAATAACTCAATTTCAGTAAGGACATTATTACTGACAAAACTGAACTACAACAGAGAAATTATCATCATGAAAACATGCCTATATAATGTTGACCCCTAAAAAAATCCACTTTATATAGTAAATCTGGGATTCACTGGGGTATGCATTATTTTTCTTATTTCTGTTAAAAAAACATAGATTGTGGGTACTCGTTAGAACCGCGTTGACAAGACGGTTCTAACGAGTACCACAATCTATGTTTTGAGCAGAAATATGAAAATATCAGAAGTTTTATCTGAAAATTTTCAGTTTTTGGTGGTAGAATTTTCAGTATATTTGAATAGGCTTGTGTTTGTTATGATTAGTATTGCCAGCAATAAAACAACATGTTTTATTTTCTATTCTCATACAGGTGTTGTCAGTAGTGTTTCTCAAGTAAAGACAATATACGTCCATGCTGGAGAACAGGCTATATTGAAATGTAGCATTACATCCAAAATACCCAAGTGGTCATCGCCATCAGGAGAATTAATCAATTATTACGACTCTACTTTGATACATCCCTTTTACCCAGACAGAGAGAGACTATCAGTTGGAGGAAATGGTTATCTGATAATTAACAACACTAAACTGTATGATAAAGGCGAATATATTTGTTCTGATCGTACAAATGGTAGCGAAAGAATCAGTCTTGTTGTTGGAGGTCAGTCATTGTTAGGTTATCAAAGTAAAACGGTGGTGTTTAAAGGGGAATCCATTTTCGTTCAAGGGAAATAACTGTCAAAAGTGTTCTCCTCTTTCTGTAGAGGGCTATATTCTAACTGTAAAGAAGTGATGATGGCTTGATGAGAATCAATACACTTAAAGGGGAAGTAACCGCCTTTTTGCAAGGGTCTAATCAAACAGGTAAAAAGACGTATTTTAGGAGGGCTTGGTGTGTAGAATATCTAAACAGGAAGTGACAGAAGTTGCCTTTCTTGTAAAAATGGCAGAAATTCACCATTGTGTATCCAGTTCACTCATTGCTCTCTACAACAAATTCATCAGTAACTTAGCTGAGCAAACTGCCTAAGCAAAAAATGTATTTCGACAGAAGCGGACAGCGAAGGCTTAGATTAGCTTACGTATCTGCATAGTCTGATCACGGTATTCTGTCTTCGTTTGCTATTATCACATAAGTTCAAAAATACTAATGTGGAGCAGATGCTCTGTTGAGGCGGTGCAGATACACAGCGTAATCTGCGTCTACGATTGTTTCATATACTCGAAGATAAAATGTTGTAGCTCACACATGCCAAGTATGTACACTGGCGCCAGCATTTGAACCGCAACATCAGAAAACGTACATTCCGACACGTGCGTTTAGCGAAGATTAAGATCAGCGTGTGCATTCTCACAGTTGGATGAGAATCGTCATTTGGTGCAGTTTGGATTGCCAAAGATGTAACTTTTTTCTTGCGGACAGACTCCGAGCAGACTGCGCGGATGTGCAGACTTATTTGAGTTTTCGTTGAGCACACATGCCAGAGGGTATGTTTTCTTACGTTGTGGCCAATTTGTGCATTATTGCTTTCAGCTATGGTCCATGCACACATATCAAGTGACGCCCTGTCCGCTTTATACTCAGCTAAGGCACACCGCTTATGAGCGGATTCTAATATACATCCTCTTGAAAGACTAAACTGGAACTTGAAAGTACTAAAATTAAAACTAGTAAGCCGAGTCAAACTTTGAGTACTGTGTAACATAAAGTGACTAGAGTGGAAACCATGTCCAAACCAAAAATGTGTATAATGATTATAATAATTTCAGTCAACGAAATATAATTGATATTTTTAATGTTGACTATGTAAAAAAGGTAAGAGAGAAGTCCAGGGAGTGCCACAATCACAAACCGCAGCCCTTCCCAGACCCCAAGAGGAAGAGGAAACCGACAAATCTAAACAAGCACAAACCAAACAAACGTACGGAAAGCACTAAGGTTAGCTCTCTCTTCCCCAAGCGAGGTAATCGCAATACTAAAAGGACTGAAAAACACAAGAACAAAATGACACACGGAAAGACATACAACAAATCGCCTCGTAGAATAATCCACAAAGCAACAAAGAGTAAGACTAACACCGGGACCACCGCCTTAGAACGGTCGATAGAGCAAACCACCGGGGGGTTTAAAGCACTTTTACAGCTAGCTAACTTCACCCTGGGTCACGATGCTACTCTTAATACAGAAAGGCATAAAAATTCGGTTCGCATAAAGGCTCCCAACTCAGTCAATGCATCAAAGCGAAAACATAAAAATCAAATTAATCACTATAATAAACAAAGACGAGTACTCATGGCTAATTCTACTTTATGCCAGAGTAAATGAAAACCAATAGTTGAACCACGGCGGGCCAAGCCAAAGACATATCGTCAAGCCCCAACCCACTGGTAAAAGTTTTACGAAGAGGCCGTCATTGAGACTGAGGCCCGAACCGCCGTCGTGCAATTAAAGAGTGAAGCATAGCCATCAACAATGATTAGGTTGACAACTAGGCATGCAGTCTGCCGCATAATATCCAGGCTATAGCCAATTCTTTTATAACGGTTAATAAGTTTTCTGAATTGCTCCGAAAAGTTAGATTTACCTACAATTTTTCTAAATCTGTACACTAAGTCACCGTAAAATACGGGTTCCGATATACCTTGTTGCAGAAGTGTTTTCAGACGGACGCTATATTTTTCTAACAAGGCACTGTGTCTGCGATAAAATTTCGAAAACGCCTTACGAAGTTTAAAATAAAAACTAAAATCAAAATGATAATAATTTAGTGAAATGTATATACCTTCAGTGGAGGAGGGGAGGCAACTATTTCAAAATCGTTTTGGTCCTTCTGAAGAAAGGATTTCTCTAAAAACTAATGATTTTGCTCCCAAATATGTTATTAGATAGACGCCGTTTAATGAGGAGAAGATTGCAGTAAAGCCAAAAAAAAAATAAAATAAAATAAATAAAACGGTTGTCTCCCTTTTAAAAATGGGGTAAAATCTGCCAGGTGTATCAAGTGTCCTTAAATTCATGTATGTATAAACACCGTACACATTCAGTAAAATGTGAAAGGTATGCCGGTCTAGATTATGTATGAATTTCACCATTCCGTCTGGACTAATGCAAGGAATGACAAAGGGTATTTGTGTACTAGGCGCCTCCTACAGTTTAATAGGTAAGCTGGAATGACACTTTGCTCAAATAATTTAGCCATAGGCGGGGAACTTCTTTGCTTATTAATCTTGGTTTGGGTTACAAACAAGCTTGCAATATAGATCATAACTTCTAGGTGATAGACTATTCTTTTGTATTACCAATGTTTTGAAAAAAAACATCCAACAATGAATTCGTAACATAAGTCTCCACAGAAAGTACATGTATATAGACCAGGAATGTAAAACCGTGTATCTCCGTTGTATGATCTTCGTCGGTTTTTTCATGAATTAATTAACTACTGTCTACTAATTGTAAACAAAGTATCGACAACAAAACTGTTTAAACTTGATAAAGTGATTATAGAAATACAATATATTGCTGAGTAGAAAAAAAAACAACAAAAAAACAAAAACAAAAAAAAAACAAAAAAAAAAAAAAAAAAAACATTTTATCTCGTTTGACTACAGCAGCAACACCGCCTAAAACTACAACAAGGCCATCATCAACAACGACTCTGCATACAACAAAATCGACATCAGACAGGCAGTCAACTCTGCAGAAGACATTAACCTCCAAAGCAACAACCACATATACGATCAAGTCCTTTTATAGTACTTTGTCTACAACCGATGTCTCGACAGACAAAACTACGAATACATTTACGTCAGGTTTACCAAGTGGAATGTCTACCACTATGAAGGCAGGTAAATCTTTGTTTTGCCATATGTTTTATTTATTTGTTTTATTTTATTCTTTTATTTTTTTGTTTATTTGTCTTTTATTTTATTTAATTTTATTGTTGTCGTTTTAAGTCCTTTTAGCATTACGATCACCTAGCTTGGGGAAGAGAAAGCTAATCTTAGTGCTTTTCGTACGTATGTTCGATTTGCGCTAGTTTGGTTTTGTCTGTTTCCTCTTCCTCTTGGTGTCTGGGAAGGGCTGCGGCTTGTGATTGTGGCACTCCCTGGTCTTTACGCTTACTTTCATTTTTTCTGTAATTTGTCATATGCTATGGAATAAATGATACGAGCGTCGTTCGAAAAATATCCACATTAGAGTTAATGTGATGTTAAAGGATTGGTAAAATTTCCGTCATATGTTACACGGCAGGCAACACCTTGTGTTGTGACTCCCTGTTTGCGTTCCTATACACAAAAATATGTGAAGATTCACAGGAAAAGCCACAGTCACCACAAGCATGAAGAATGAGGAGCAAATAATTACAGAACAACGCCACATATAAAAAAAAAGGTAAGTCCAGGGAGTGTCACAATCACAAACTGCAGCCCCGAGGCACAAACTAAGAAGAGCTGCAACAGAGGAACCGCAAAAAAAGGCACATTCTTCCTTTTCAGAATATACACCTTTTCGAAGGGATCAGAAAATATTTGGAATGAGTTGCCTCGCTTTAAAGTGTACCCTTTCCTCTAAAACCATTACCTTTACATTAGCCGTCTACAAGGCTATACATTAAAGCATGGCCCATATTGCATACTCATATCGTAAACATTACGAAAACATGCCTATTCAAATATGTAGAAATTTCACCTCATAAACCTGAACCTGTTCAGATACAAACACTGATATTTTTCATATTTCTGCTCAAAATATAGATTGTGGGTACTCGTTAGAACCGCCTCGGCAAGTCGGTTCTAACAAGTACTTACAAGCTATGTTTTTGAACAGAAATAAAAAAAAATGTATTCCCCTGTAAACCAGTTTCACTATATAAAAATTACAAAAACTTTTTTTTTTTTTTTTTAGACAAAATGTGGGAAAATCTAGCTTTTCGGAGCAATTCAGAAACCTAATTAACCGCTATAAAAGAATTAGCTATAGCCTGGATATTATGCGGCAGATTGCATGCCTAGTTATCAACCCAATCATTGTTGATGGCTATGCTTCACTCTTTAATTGCACGACGGCGGTTCGGGCCTCTGATTCAATGACGGCCTCTTCGCAAAACTTTAACTAGTGGGTTGGAGACTGACGATATGTCTTTGGCTTCGCCCGCCGTGGTTTAACTATTGGTTTTCATTTACTCTGGCACAGAGTAGAATGACCTTGAATACTCGTCTTTTTTGTCATAGTGATTAATTTGATTTTTATGTTTTTCGCTTTGATGCATGCCTTTGTGCGAACCGATTTTTTATGTATATATGTATTAAGAGTAGCATCGGGACCCAGAGTAAAGTTGGCTGGCCGTAAAAGTGCTTTAACCTGTCTTGCCTTGTGTTATTTTGTTCTTGTTTTTTCAGTCCTTTTAACATTACGATTACCTCCCTTGGAAAAGCTTGTTTGGTTTGTCTGTTTCCTGTCCGTGTCTGGGATGGGCTGTGGCTTGTGATTGTGGCACTTCCTGGACTTTTCTTTTACCTTTTTTAAGAGGGTCAAAATTATATTGGCATGTTTTTGTGATGAAGGCGGGTAACAGAAGGAAAGCGGGGCCTGTGTATTCGCTCAATCTGATCATATGTTTTTTTATCAGCCTACAGAATCTACCGATATTTTAGATTACTACGCATTTTGTTAACCGCTTAGAGGACTAAGCCTGCCCAGTAAATGTGTGGCTAGGTAAACTGACCGCGCTCGACATGATCCCATTGAGTTGACTGGGCCGTAAAACCTCAACTATGCATTTCAATATTCATTAGACTTTGGTGCGGACGTGACACACGACAGCTGTCTAATGGCAGCCAATTTCAGAAGCATTGCCGCATACTTTGATAAAAACCTGTCCACAAAAACATCAAACTTGTCGCTTGCATAACGGAATCAGGACCTACAGTTTGCTTGACAGCGTTAACATGAACTAGAAACATTTTTATGCGCAGGCTAGTCTAGGTAATCCTATCTTGCTTAAGAAGTAAGTAACTATTTTACGGCTCACGAGTCTTCCGGTTAATACCATAGTGTTCCGAGTAGTAAAAAGCGTACCTTATTGCAAACGCAAAATTGCTGGTCCAGACAAGTCGGCGCGGTCCGATAAGGGTTTACTTTATTTATAGTGCATAATTACAAGGACGGACTATCTTTACGCACAATGTTAGCAGTTTTATTATTTTAAGTAGCCTCCGCAGCCGATCGGATCGCGAGTAATTCGTGTAAGACAACAGCTTACCTGGCCAGATAGAGGACAAGTCAATCAAAGATCATTTACTGGCTCAGTTGTCTCCGCCTACTGAATAGAAACCAATCGCATGCGAGATCTCAGATATCGTATGTCAATAACCAGAATTGCACAACTGACAAGACCGCAATATAAAATGATGTTTGTTTCTAACAGTTTTTCGGTGCAGTGACCTCTGTGATGACATCAGAATGTCGCGGTTTGATTCTCTGCACTCGACTGAAAGTCTACTGAATATTAAAACGCGTAGTAATTCAAATCCAAGAATCAAGAAGGGCCTGATCGGACTGTTAACATGTACATGCTGATACGTATGGACCTTCACTGTTCATATATTGTAAAAGGTTCTATTCACAATTTCCGTACAATTTATATTATAAAATAGAAGGACGAATATTGTTCAATTAGTTTCAGAAAATTTATTTAACCTTTAGCATTCTCTAGATTAATTCAGCAAACAACAAAGTAACGATATGTTCGTTTACTTTACCTAGAAAACATGTTTTGACATTTCATACAAATTGTCTAATAAGAAGACAACGTGACAAAATGTCATTCTGACATGTGCACCCAACTAAGACTCAAATCAGACTGCGTATCTGATCAGAGTCTCCGTTGCCCACATGCAGAAAATTTGCACCCTTGGCTATCGAAAATGCACACATTGACGATTCTAAAGACTGCTCAAATTATGTAAGTAATGTTGACTAATATGGATCTACACTGGTCTCACATCACCCATGGACAGTTACTTCAGTGTTTATATGAGCAGTCGGTCAATCAGTAAGCTGGTACGCGTATTCACAAATGCGCATATTCATGCCCTAGCTTCGTATAAATTGTATCGAATGGGGCGCGCCATGCGAAAAGGTGTCTTCGGGCCTATGCGGACAGCGAAGGCCCAGATCAGCCTGCGCAGCCACCATGTCCGATCAGGACTTTCGCTTTCAGCTGCAAAAATCAGTGGCTACTATAAAATGTTTTAATAGAAAACGAATGCCTGGATGATACTATGTGCATGTAAGAATTAGTGCATTTTACGCATGTTCAAAGACACCTTTGCGCTTGGCGCGGCCCAAATACATCTGTAAGCAGACAGTGAAGGCCCTGATCACTTTAAACCCTTGTCATGCTGAATTAATTAAGATGCCACGCCCACTTCTAATTTCCAGCCTATCAGATTACTTGATCCGGGTTTTTGATAGAAATTCACATATTTAATGACAAGTAGTGCAGATCCAGATCAGTTGGCTTCTTCAGAAGCCAACTGATCTGGATCTACACTGTTTACTAAGACAAGGCATGTCGTGTTCAGCAAGAGAAGGGTTAATAAATTCATTCAGGAGTATCAGGGCCCTCACTATCCATATTGTTTCAGGAAGACGCCTATTAGCGCAACTCATATTATGAATTGCTTTTTAAAGGAATAGATGGTGCCTGGTCAGAGTGGAGTAGTTGGTATGGGTGTACGTCCAAGTGTGAAGGTGTACGTGTGAGAATTCGATCATGTACGAATCCTCTACCCAGTGGGAGTGGAGAAAAATGTTCTGGTTTAGCTGTAGAAGAAGAAATTTGCCAGCCTTCAAACTGCAAAGTAGCTAGTATGTTTCAGTTTACAACTGGTAGTCACTGTTGCTCCAACTTATTTACTTTACAGCTATTTGTATGCTGTTTCTTCTTCGTCTTCTTCTTCTTCTTTTCTTCTTCTTCTTCTTCTTATTATTATTATTATTGTTATTACTACTACTTTTATAGTTATTATGTTTATTATTATTAATATTGATTTAGGAACCATTAATACTTAATCCAATAGCTAAATATAAAGTTTATAACTGCATTTAGCATAAACGTTTTGATTCACAATGAGTAAGGGTGGGTTACTGATATTCAATAATGAGCATTTTACTGACGTATATTTTTTTTAATATTTTATTATAAGTTACGAGCTCGTATATAAAATGGATTTAAAGGAAAACACTCACAAAATTAATAATCTCATTAAAGTCAGAGACCTACATTAGCTGAGAAAATTGATGCAAATTTTATCAAAATCGGTCGGGTTTACATAAAGTAATATTTTATTATAAGTTACGAGCTCGTATATAAAATAGATTTAAAGGAAAACACACACAAAATTAATAATCTCATTAAAGTCAGAGACCTACATTAGCTGAGAAAATTGATGCAAATTTTATCAGAATCGGTCAAAAATTAAGAAAGCGATAGGTATTTGAGGACTTCAAACAAGGCTGTTATGGGCGCCGCCATTGTTATGAGTTTGTGACGTCATTTGCTCCTAATTAAATATGCATAAACTGAAAAACTCACATACTCGTATGCAAAAACATCAAATGCTATCTTTCTGCATATGGATGTTTGGTATAATAACAACTTATTTTCCCTAAAATTATATTGTTTTCTGTCTAAAAGAAAGTTTTATTGTCATTTTAGAATGTTTAGTCCCTCAGATATTCAAAATGGCGGCGCCCATGTTGACAATTACAAAAGCTAGAAACTCCAATAACTTCCTAATTTCTTGATAAAGTTTGATAAAATTGGCACCAAAATGGTCAGTTTGAAAATATCTTGAACACCAGATAACTTTACATTTTGTGAGCGTATCCCTTTAAATAAAATATACTAAGATAAGTCTTTTTAATAACGACTTTGTATGCTAAGTGTGGCCGCTTCGTTAAATGTTTGATTCGTGTAAATGTCAATATTACATTGAATTCACATATCCTATTTGTCACGTGGCTGTTTAATTGTATTTGTTTGTCTTTCCCTTTGATCTTGAAAACTTGGTGCGGATCTGATTGTATCCTTTCTTCACTTATTTATTTTTACAGCTATATGTATGTTTTCTTCTTCTTCTTCTTCTTCTTCATCACCATCTTCTTCGTATCATTATTATTATTATTTTATTATTTTTATTATTATTATTATTATTATTATTATTATTATTAATTTAGGAGCCATTGATACTTAATCCGATAGTTGAAAGTAAATTTGATAACTCTATTAAGAATAAACTTTATGATTCACATCGGTAGGGGGCGGGGTACTGATATCTAATAATGGACATTATACTGACGTATAAGATTTTAAAGGTTTTATGATTAGTTACATATAATTGATTTAAATAAAACATACTAAGGTGTGTATTTTAATAACTTATCTATATGCGAAGTGTTACCACTTCAACAATTGTTTGATTTTTGTAAATGTCAATAGTACATACAGTCGAACCTCGATGGTTCGAACACCGATTGCTCGTTTACCATGGCTAATTCGAACTCGTTTTTTTGTCCCTACGAAATTCTTCCGATAGCTCATGAAAACAAATATTCAAGGAAATTTTCTTATTTTATCGTGAAATTGTATGTTGATGTACTCATTAGAATCGCCTCGTCGAGGCGATTCTAATAAGTACACTCAACATACAATTATTGTGTAGAAAATCGAAAAAAAATCCTTAAATTATCGCCATTTACCTCCTGACTTGGCACCATAATTAACCCTCAGTGGCTCGAACCACCCATGTCTCGAACAATTTTCTATGGTCCCAAAGATGTTCGAGCCATCGAAGTTCGACTGTATTATAATTGTAATAAGCATGTTTTATCAAAACGAAAATGTTTCGTGTTGATACTATTGCAGTTAACAAGAGACATGTTTGAGTATCAACAGTTCGTGTTTTCTGTCTGTGTTCTTATGTTTTAAACAATATGCTCTTTAACTTTTTGTTAAGCTTCATCAGCATCGACAGTCACAACCAGTACTACAACATCCACCGCTACCAGTGTTTCACCGCCCAAGGAGACATTCAAAACCACCATATCTGCATGTTTGTTGAATTATTATTTTTCCTGTTATAATTATTTAAATCATTGTAGAAAACAAGTAGAACGTGTTTATATTAAACTGCAAACATTGTTATTACATTTTCTTTATTACGTGGGTAATTCTTCACTGGTTATATAGTTACATAGCTCTAGATAAGAGGCGTATAAGATAATTAGTTCCCTTATTTTTCCTTGTGGAGGCGCATTTTATAAATACCCACAACATATGTTTTCATTAAAAATGGGGAAACTATCATTATATTATGGCTATGTGATATGAATCATTCTTAATGTGGATATTTAACAAACGATTTCTAATTTTCCGTATTATATGGTGACAGTTCATGACTAACATAATTGTAGACTTATCAAGATAAATATCTTTCTTATGTCTTAACAAAACATATGCTCTGGATACTTACTCGAAAGACGCACCTTGCAAAAAAAATGAGACTAAATATGAAAAATGAGAAAATATTTTCATTTTGTTAAGCACATTGGCTTATGTAGAGCAATGACTTAGAGTAACGACTTCTTGCCATAGCTAGAGCAGTATCTTCTTGTGTTATTGTTTCAAATTGTCACTGAAATCTTAATTTATTTCATCACAGTGTTTGTGTTTATATGTGTTTTTGTGTGATGATGTAGAGAACATCTATGCGGGCCGAACATATGTTTGTCAGGTGTAACTGCATCAGAATTAAGGATGAGATTTTGCGTGTTTTTTTTTTTTTTTTTTTTTGTGTTTTTTTTTTTTTTTTTTTTTTTTTTTCTACTGACCGTTCCAAGGCCATTGCATTTTTTCTTTCTGTGTGTTTCAGTGGCTACATACGTGACGTTTGTTTTGTCACTGTGTGGTCTTTCTTTCCTTTAGTGCCTCTGGAAGGCTGTGTTAAATGGCTGTACCATTGCCTGGGTATCTTTTCTTATATATTTTAGAAATACATGTGTATATTTGATAGAGGCGTGTTTACATAAAATATTATATTTATCTATATTCTGTTGATTTCTGCACAAAATATTTCACAACTCTGAAAATAAAATCGACTCTCGTTATGTCGAATTCCAAGGGACTTTCTGAAATACTTCGAGATATCCGCACCTCGAAATATCAGATTTGCAGAATTGAGGATATAATAAACCTAACAACCACAATTCACAAAAATGAACATGCAGTTTGACTCCTGAAATTAGAGATATATTGAAAATATTGTGGAAAAGAGGAACAATTTCTCGTCTTTTCCACAATATTTGCTACCTACTGTTAGATTTTCATGTTAAAACAGGGACCAGATTTTCACTTTGAGATAAGTGGTTATTCGAGATAAGCGAAGTCGAGATAACGAGAGTCGACTGTATGTTTTATATTTCAGTCGAAACGAGAGCGCCTTCCACCAATCTACCGACCACTACAGGGAGTACAGCCAGGGAAGCCTTTACTTCTATTCAAAAAAGTGAAACATTTTCATCAAGACCAGTAATAACAACACTTGACCACAAATCGAACAGCTATTCAAGTATAAATGCTGTTACAAATATATCAACCACAAAATCAAGCAACCTAACTGCAAGTCCTAAGTCGGCAGGCCATCTTGTTGCTCACAACAGTACAACCATTAGTTTCTCAAAAGTATCTTATACATCTAAAAGTGGCGGAGGTGCGTTTACCAAAGCCCCTCCTCCACCAGTGACTTCTAAGAGTGAACCTCACACATCCTCAACCAAATTTGGGCCCTCGTCAACATTGACTTTCCTCAACAGTTCTATCACATCTAAGTCATTACAAACATCGATACAACGTTTTAGCACTCCAACAATTGGTAATACAACTACAATACCAGCTCCTGCAACAAGAAAGTCATTAGTCACTATACCACCTGTTGCAAGTGAGTATCCTCTTTACCTTAATGATATATATTTGACACAACTCCTTACCATACTTGTCTTAAACCTTGTATAATCTGGAGATACCCAGGAAAAACACACTCACGAAAAAAGCCGTACATATTCCAAGGCACCAAAGGACGGACAATTAACTTGAACTGACACAAGAAGAGGGCCAAAAAGCCCTCAATCACTCACTGAGTTTCACTGTAAGTGTAGTGGTAATTTAGCTACAAGGAAATAACTGACAAATGAGGTATTAAATCAGCAAAATAGACTGTAGAAATTATTCGATGGTATATCACGATGGCTTTAACGATCTTGCCAGAGGTTTATCAAAGCAACAATTCTGCAAAATTATATTAAAATTGGTCGAATGGTTTCTGACGAGAAGACTTTTAAAATATTTCATATAGATATATAGGGGCATTATCCCCCACCCCGTCGTGGGGGGCGGGGGTGCATTTTTTTCTGACGAATCATGACAGCTTGAACAATCTTGGTACAGGGTCACCAAAGTAACGTTTCTGCTAAATTATATTGAAATCAGTCATGGTTTCTGCCAAGAAGGTTTTTTTTTATCATTATTTTATTTATTTTTTTTGTATAGATATATAGGGAAAATAAGCCCCGTCCCCTTGCAGCCATGTGTTTGGACGAATCACACAGCTTGAACAATCTTGATACAGGGTCATCAAAGGAATATTTCTGTCAAATTTTATTGAAGTTAGTCTAGTAGTTTCTGACGTAAAGATTTTTTAATTTTTATATATAGATGTATCACATGACCGTCAATCTATTCAGTAAAATAACCCATGTCATAAAAATCATATAATCACACGTGTAATAACACCTGCAAGGCTTCCCATTGGTTAGCCTTATTACCCTCATTACTATTCGTATTACTCCGCTTATTGCTAGCAACCAAGATGGTGTCCGCATTCGCCGATACAACTTTCACTTTTGAAACAGATCCTACCTTCAATTTTGAGATGATTATGAGATAAACGATGAATGTCAGACCGGTGGAAGGGGAAGACACAACACAATCACAAATCGAATAATACAGCTATTAGAAATATTCATGGTAGCTAAAATTCGATGTTTTCCGGTAACATATTTAGGGGCACTTTCAACATCGATGTCGTCTAACAGTCAATGGAAAAAAAATCACTTCCGCCAAAAAAGCATTGGAGGATAACAGGACTCCGACAGTCAATAAATGTGTCAAATTAAAATCCAAACTATAGTTAAAATGTTTTATGTTCTTGAAATCTGTCATTTACTTGGGTGTAACAACCACCGTATAAACTGTATTGATCTAGGTCAATGACCTTTAAATACAGCCGCTGACTTCGGGGGATGTCCCTACTGATTCTCAGTGACTGAATGACGTTGAAGGGAATATTTATTTTTAAATTCATTTATTCAAAAGAAATATATATTAGCTCAAATAAAAATCATCATTAATTCCTACAGTTTAATGAAGTAAAAAATGGTATATTTATCTTGTTTCTAGTTATTTTCGGTACTTATCAAATAATATGCGAACTATTTTTGTTGTTTAGTTCTATTGAATCCTTGGTAGTGAGTTGTTCCGCTTAGCTATGGAAAGCCGTTATATATTTTGTGAATTGTTTTGCCATCGGAGGAGCCATGTGATAAACCGAATCTTACACTCGTGGTCATTTAATATGAAATTTATGAAACTCGTTGGGTAATTTCGGTATTTTGCTCGCCAAGGCTCGCAAAATACCCCGAAATTACCCAATGGGTTTCATAAATTTCATATTAAATGACCACTTATGTTTCTATATATAGAGAAAATAAGCTCCACCTCCTGACGACCATGTTTTTTTGAGGATTCATAACGGCTTGAATAATCTTGGTGCAGGATCACCAAAGGAACATTTATACCAAATTATATTGAAATCAGTCCAATAATTTCAGATAGAAGATTTCTGAAGTTTTCTGTGCCGATATGTAGGGAAAGGTGTCCCCGGTTCCCGGATGGCAATGTTTTTTGACGAATAATAAGTCTTTGTTGGTTACATAGGTTTTTGTATATGTTTTGTTGTGCGCTGGCTATAGAGTTTATTCATTCTCCTATTTTAAATATGGGATTTATAAACCGAGGGAGGTAAAAAAAATCCGATAAAAAACGAGTGCGAAGCACGAGTTTCTTTATCGGATTTTTTTTACCTCCCGAGTTTTATCTCCCAATGTTTCGCCGCAATAGAGTACACCCATTTAAGAGGCTTTTGTGGCAAGTCTAGTCTGCCAGTTTGTTTACGCTGTCATTTCTATTTTGGGTTGGCGTAGTAATACACTGACATTGACAGTTCGAAGCAGTGAACACTCGGGCGCCATTTTGAAAAAAATAAACGAATCGTGAGATTGAAAAGTGATAAAATATTCCCATTTAAATGGAAATTTATGTGTTTCTGTGCTCAGATAGGATTAATTTCTATGCTTGTGACCTGATTCAACGAAAAAAAGCATATGGATTTAAACATTTTCAGCCGGTAAGTAAGGATTTGAGATCATCCCACGGGTCAAAATCTAGGCCGTTCATATGTTACCAAATAAATGTAGTTCCGGTTAAAGAGATTTATTTCCCCGGCTAAGAGGAAATATTTCTTCTTAGAAAACAAGGAAAATACCAGTTTTATGTCTGGTAGAAATCATGGTATTTCTTGGTTATGCATGTAATATAATTTGTTATTATCATTTAGAAAAGGATAGATGTATTCCATGTTTGTGTAAGTATACAGTAAAGAGCATACAGGTGATGTTACCCTGAATTAAATGGTTCGTGTTGCCCAATGAGGAGAAGACACACAGTTTAATCGCAAAATCAAAGTCTGACTTTTCACGATTTTACTTCATTTATATTTTTGCGGTGAATTACCTTTTTTGGAACACCAGAATTCGCCTTTAAGACAAAAAGTTCAATTTCATGAAAGTCCATGGCAAAATTGTCTCCATTCTGAAATTTGGTCAACCCTAAAAGGAAAAAGGATCCTTTTTTGGGGCATGGAGAGCAAAACACGAAGGCACAGAATATAACCGCTGTCAAAGGGATTGACAACATATAATATATATTCAGTCCTTTTGAATTAAATAAACTTAAACAATAGCCTATTTAATTTAATACTTCAGAGGGCTTTCTTGTCGCATCAGTTTTATAGCGCACTCACTTTCACGAAAAGTCCTCTGTATTTTCAGCACAATGTGCTGTCTGTGCGGGTCCTCCAGAAGCGTGTGAGCTTGCATTTTATGAAGATTATTGTCAGCCACCGCACCACTATTGTATCAACCATATAATCAACAGACAAGACGGAAGCCGACTTGTTGAAAGGAAGTAAGTTGTTCTGCTGTTGGCAAGTACTTCATTCAGCATTACGTTAACATACCTATGTAACATGTACACGTAGATCCAGATAAGCATTTTGTACCAACATTACGAAAACACGCGTATTCAAATATATTGAACATTTTACAACCAAAAAAGGAAAATTTTCAGATAAAAAAAAATTGATTTTTTTTTTCATATTTCTGCCCAAAACATAGATTGTTGGTACTCGTTAGACAGTTCTAATGAGTACCCACAATCTATGTTATAGCGGAATAAGACAAAAAAAACCTATACCTCTGTAAACCTAAGATTTACTATATAAAAGTGGGGTTTAATGGGGTCAAAATTATATAGGCGTGTTTTCGTGATGAATATTGATATGTATCTCATCTGTACAAACTACTACAGAAGATGTCCAGGAAGAAATATCTGTTTTGGGTAGTCATTTGCTTCTTATGAGTCCCTTATTCAATTTTTTGTCAAAATCACTGTACAAGACCTCTCGGGACGGGATAGTTTAATCCGTGCATTACTTGGTTTAACCCATTTATGTCTAGCGTCGGCGTAAATGGGTTAATATTGTCCCTGAATTCTGTTCCAGCTACAAACAATCGTTCCGTTTGCGTTTCTGCGAATTATCCACGCTCCTAAGTGTCAGTTTTTCATATCAATAAAAAACTAATGATGTGTCTGTTTATCAACATCTACATGCAACCTTCTTTATACCGATACTCGATACAACGACAATTTGAATGTCACGAAATTTTCTCTCAAGAGGTGACAGTTAATGAAAAATTATGCAAGAACATTGCATTAAAACCTCAAGCAACATATGTTTTTGATATTTCTCTGAGGCGATTCTAACAAATATCCAAAACATATGTTCTATGAGGAAATAAGATTAAAACAAGGTCTTTGTTACGCATCATTCTGCCCATTAAGGATTCTTTATACATATGTAACAGCAAATTCATTTTCATCACGAAAACATGCCTATATAAATTTGACCCCCTCAAACCCCACCTTTATATAGTAAAACTGGGGTTTCCGGGGGTATACATTATTTTTCTTATTTCTGATCAAAAACATAGATTGTGGGTACTCGTTAGAACCGCCTCGGCGAGGTGGTTCTAATGAGTACCCACAATCTATGTTTTGAGCAGAAATATGAAAAATATCGGAATTTTTATCTAAAAATTTTCAGTTTTTTGGAGGTGAAATTTTCTACATATTTGAATAGGTGTGTTTTCGTAATGTAATGGCAACATCTTTGGGAACAAATGTTGTCGTTGTAACAACTGTCGTTGTTCATTGTACTATTTTCTTTTAACTCTTTTACGCCGAGTGGACCCTTCTACCATAACTCTTTGAACAGGCCTATTTCTGATTTAAGGGGTGTCTGTTTTGTTTTTAGGACTATTACTTATTATAGAAATATACCTGTACTTAATGCAAACAGTGTTGGCCCCGATCAGATGCCGCGTTTTGCTTCGTCTGAACTTGGTCTACATTGTTTGCAATGGTCATAATTATGAGACGCTAAAATGGTTAAAACGTCAAAAAATGTTAAATTTGGGCATATGAACAGTAAACAACATCAGAAAATGGCACCATTTAGTCCTTTCATGAGCAAAAGCTTAACCACTTTCATGATGTTACGACAACACAACTGTCAGTTGGTCTCTTTTATCGGCTGATTCAACCATGGTTTCAAACAGTTACATGCATGGGTATTTATGCAAAAATAAACGGTCAACCAAAGCCAGGGTTATTCAAGGCATCATGGCAGTCTAATCGGCGGCTTTTTTTTCTGAAAACAAGCGGATAGTGTAAAATATAAAAATGAATAAAATGTATTGTTTAAAATGTGTTGCATATGTTGACTGATTTGGGATCTTCGCTGCTCACAGGTGGTATTAGACCCAGCGGCAACGTCAGAAAACACATTCGCGCAGTCTGATCAACATCTCTCCCAGGACGCAGTTTGGACAGACACGATGCAAAGTTTCTTCATGCAGACAACAAAGATAAGACTGTGCGCATGCGCAGGCTGATTTGAACCATCATTGGGCGAACAGGTCAAAAGTACCTTTTCTAACGCTCCGGCGCTTGTGTTAACCTTTGTCATGCTGAATAAATTAAGATGCCACGCCCACTTCTAATTTCCAGCCAATCAGATTACTTGATTCGGGTTTTTTGATAGAAATTCACATATTTATTGACAAACAGTGCAGATCCAGATCAGTTCAGAAGCCAACTGATCTGGATCTACACTGTTTGCTAAGACAGGACATGTCGTGTTCAGCAAGAGAAGAGTTAAAGATCATGTATATTTCAGATGCGGCGACATTAATACCTGTTATAATGATTGGTACCTGGGATCATCCGATGACGATAAATGCCGAATGCTGTCTTCCAAATTTATTCTCACCTACCATTTTGAGTGCACATATTGCTGTGTCAAGGACGGGTGCAATATTGACCTTCATCCCAAAGAGGACACTCTGTATTCGAATACGTGAAAGTGATGAGAGATTTTATAGTGACCAGTAGACCTGGACCCACTTGTTCACAGCATCGTTATCTTAAAGAGCTCGTTATTGATCAAAATTTAAACCTTTCTAGTAAGAACAATATCTAATTCACGGGTATTTTTGCTCAAAAAATGTGAGTGGCTTTTGCAAATGCAAAAGCTACTCACAGTTTTTAAGCAAAAATATTAGCGTAAATGCCATATTTTAATGATGAAAGTTTTAACAATACGTTAACTAACGACATCGTTAGTTTAGAACAACTGGGCCATGGTTTATAAACAGCAAAATTCCAAAATATACCCTATGTACACAACGAAGTCACGGGCCAGGATTGACACTCGAGCGCACGCACACTATTTGGCTGTGATAAAATGTAACACACGTTTTAGGGACATAATAATAGCTGCGTTCAAGGGTGCGATAAAAGGCCCTGATGTGCAAATTATCAACCTGGGCCCAGTTGTTCAAAGCTGACGACATCGTTAGTTAACGATTCGTTAAAACTTCCATCAAGTGATACGCAAATATGCTGGAATTTTTTGCTGAAAAAATGTGAGTAGCTTTTGCAATGCAAAAGCTACTCACATTTTTTCAGCAAAAAATATCAGAATATTGTGTATTGAATCTGCTAAAACAGGTAACGAAATGACCCTTAACGAGCTCGTTAAGCTAACGACGCTTTGAACAACTGGGCCCTGGTCTTGACCGTGATTATTTTTATATGACATCTCATAGTTTTTGCTTCCCGTTTAATTATTTGTTATCATGTTAACATTTCAAACAATGCGGGAAACCAGAACATGTCCCTTATCGCCTAGATTCTATAGAATAAATCGACGAACACAGATTGTTGCTCACTTTCATGTGTGATATACAGGTCTTTATTCTCCCGTTGTAGATTGATAGGACTGTGTACACGTGGTAGATTTTCCACCACTTTTACAAGGCGTTTTATTTGTTTGTGTTGAGTTTTTACGGCCCAATCAACCCAATGGGGTCATGTCGAGCGCGGTCAGTTTACCTAACCACAATTTTACTGGACAGGCTTAGTCCTCTAAGCGGTTAACCAGAACTGTGAAACTGACAACTGCCCTTCTTGAATCAGCGGAAGAGAAGGAATGACCGTAGAAAATATTTCATGATCGATCAATATCCACGAAAGAATGTTGCCGACCCGGCGGGGTCGAACCCTCAACCTCCTGATCACCAGTTGGACGCGCATCTAGCCGAGTCACCGAGGGCGACTTTTTTTTTTTTTTGTGTGTGTGTGTGTGTGTGTGTGTGTGTGTGTGTGTGTGTGTGTGTGTGTTTTACAAGGGGTTGGGTGGGCAACATGTTAGGTTTATTGAAAAATGATTTAGACTGAAGGAAAGAATTCGCTCCAAATTCTTATTTTTATGAGTAGACTTTTTCAGAAGCGCCGTTTTGAAGGAGTTTTCTCCCCTGAAAATATGGCTGGCTAATCAGAGCTGAAAAGATAATCAATTTTCAGTCTTGTCATTGTGATCAATAACTGATTAGTAATCACTGAAGATTTGGTCAACTTTTTACCGCTCTGAGCATGACTCTTACCATATGTTATACTTTATTGTATGTATTTGGTCAGACAGGCCTGATGAAACAGTGTAGACCCTAATAAGACGCCGCAAACGCGACTATTTATCAGGGTCCACACTGTTTGCCACTCATCCAGCTATTTTAGACACAACAGTGGGTAGTAAATTGTACTTGTTCATATTTTATTTAAAAGTATGTTAAGGAATTGAGGTGTCTGGACACTAAGGGTAGATACGGTAAAGTAACAGACACAGAAATCAAATGATCGATTATTAGCAAATCTGTAATGATAATCATTTTTTTAATTTATCGATCAATTAATCGGTTATCCGATCAATTGTGCCAGCCTTACTTGAAAATGTATTCATTGTCCTTAAATACAAGAAGTGCCAAGAAATAAAAGCGTTTGTATGCGGAGGGTGACGGTTAAGCCCAATCCGTATATTTGTTAAGACAAATTTTCTTTATACCATTTAAGCCTAACGCCCTTTAAAAGGGACATTGGCAAACAGTGTAGACCCAGATCAGACGCCGCAGAACGCGGCGTCTGATCAGGGTCTACACTGTTTGCATTAAAAACAGGAATTTCTATAAAACATGGTAATACTAAAAACTAACTACACTCCTCTTATATTGGAAATGGACCGGTCCAAAGAGTGATTGTAGAAGAGTCCATTCGGCATAAATGGGTTAACATGTTTTATAATTTGCAATTATATGATTCTGTATGAGTACGGCGAAGCACATACGCGGATGTGTACATATAGGCTAAGTTTGATCTACCCTGTTCGCATACATCCCGATAACGTTTTACCTATAGCACGACACAAGTACATTGTAAATTAGAAGAAACATGAGGACAAATGCAAAGGTAGACCTGCACATTCGCACAATCTGGAGTGAGGGGAAAGGGTTCCATAAATACACACGAGGCAATTCTGTGGCCGTATATTTAAACATTAAATTTACTGCTATTTATTCACATGCCAAAGAAATCAGTTGATGGTTATTAGAAGTTTTATCGAATTCTATGTAAATCTAGATCAGTCCTGTTGCTGGGAGTACGAGAATTGCAACTTAGAACTGCGATGTGCGAATGGAAACTACAGAAAAGAAACATATTCGTATTTTGTAGGAAATAAAAAAGTAAATATGTGCCACGTCCACAAAATTTTGTTTTAGTTTCAGTGTCAAGATGCCTACAAAGTAAATGATATCTGAATAACAATAGAAATAAAGGCTGTTTTCCGCACTATACTTTGTTTACCGTTACGTCATTTCTCCGTGTTGTTGGCTATTTTTATTGGAAATGGGTTTAATTCGTTGTAAGAGATTAACCCTTAAGACGTCAAACACAACAATTGTCGCCTGCTTTGTCTTCTGTCGAATACTTTAAAAGTCATTGTAGCAAACAGTGTTGGCCCAGATCTGGGTCCACACTGTTTGCCTATATGCAAAAAGTATGTTTGAAAAGTTTGCAAGAAGATGCAGCAGACGACATAAACAGACGACATTTTCAGATGCAGGTTTTCCTGGCGCTTTAAGGGTTAAGAAACAGACGAAGCTAGCAAACCGTGTCCGGGTAGGTTGGATGCCGGTTCTAGACGATATTTGTAATGCAGGATATGCATAATATTCTAATACACATAAGTTTCCGATGAGAACCAGATTATTCGGATTTTCTTACATGTACCTAAAGCTAATCAAAGGGCTGAATAGCCCTGTAATGACAGATTCTACGAGAAACTTATACATTTCAGAAAATCATTTTGCCTTCCATTTAAGCTCATGTGGAGCTTCTCCTTCGAAAAAGAAGAAAGCAAAACGAGCTACAGCGAAAAACAAAGGCGCTGATCAGTCTGCGCGGACGCGCAGACTGATCCGCGCCTTTGTTGTTCGCACATGTATTAAAGAGAGTTTTCTCAGTTGTTCATATGAAGACTTGAACCATGGATCAAGCACAAGTCGCACTACTTTTTGTTGATATCTCAATGGCGTACTAATATACACACATGGCCTACGTTTTTGCGCGGATAAACACAAACTTCAGTAGAAGTCAAAGCCACTTTCTCTAAAACCACGCATGGCAACGAAGAATGACAGATAAAATCTGTCATTAAAAATAACATGCCAGATTCACTGAATCAGTACTTGTTTGTGGGTTTTGTTTTGCGGTACAAATGCAATAGTTAGATATATATAACCCGTATTTTGCAATAAAATACCTACACGCTCTCACAAGGGCCTTTATAAAAGCTTGCTCATCCAGGGAGCCTCATAAGAGACTTTTCTGTAAGTTCCTACATTCTAGTGAATCTACTAATTCTGCAAGCGAACAGTAAATGCCCTGCTTAGACTGCATGGAAGAGCACATTGACCTGGGATCCGGCTCTCTATACATGTATGAACTCACAGTTTCACTATTATGCATTAAAATTGCATTTTTGAGTTTCAAAATGACTTGGCGACTGTTTGTAAAAGTAAACTATATAATAAGCTGAGATAACACATTCGTATAGAAAACTATGCCAGAGGTCAACAATTGTAATATTAAAACGATTCCCCCACCAATTTCCTTGGTTGAAAAGTATCTGAAAAATACCAAGGTTTAATCATATGAGCAACGTCGGAAAACGTACTTTCGGATTTGTACACCCAGCCATTACGAAAACACGCCTATTCTAATTCACTGAAAATTTTACCACCATAAAATGAAAATTTTCAGATAAAATATTCTGGTATTTTTCATATTTCTGCTCAAAACATACATTATGGGTACTCGTTAGAACCGCAGACCGCCTCGACGAGGCGGTTCTAACGAGTACCCATAATCTATGTTTTTGAGCAGAAATAAAGAAAATAATGTATACCCCTGTAAACCCCAGTTTTACTATATAAAAGTGGGGTTAAAGGGGGTCAAAATTATATAGGTATGTTTTCGTGATGAAAGATTCAAATCAGCCTGTGTATATATTCACACAGGCTGATCAGAATCTTTACCGGGCGCCATTTGGGCAGCCAAGGATGCAAAGCTTATTCACGCGGGCTCTTTACTGGGCGCATTTTGGGTAGCCAAGGCTATAGGGTGGGCGGGGGGGAGGGGGGGTAACTTCCTATATATGACATAGTACGGATGTGCGTGCCGAATGGCCCCCTTTTTCAGCGCTGCCAGGTATACAATGTATGACTGGCCCCCTTTTTTTAACAAAAAGTATATGACTGACTCTATTTTTCTTGATTCGTATGTGAAAGGCCCCACTTTTCTGACATCCTGGTAAATGCGTATATTTTTTCGCTCAGAGATTTGTCGAGGCTGCTTGTTCTCTTGGTATTCAATGAGTTGACTGCTATATTTGTCTAACTACCAGGAATAAATGGGTATAAAAGTCAAAGGGCAGTATATGAATGGGTCAATATTTTGGACGATCAAGTATATGAATGAGTCTGTTTTTTCAAAGGCCAGGTATATGAATGGGGTAGGTTTCGAAATACTGGCTCGCACACCCGTACCACATTTATCCCCAAGTTATCCCCGAGAGCCAAGGATGCAAAGTTTCTTCATGTAGGCAACAAAACTGCTCAGACTGCGCAGATGCTCAGTCTGATTTGAGTCTTCGTTTGGCGCATATATCCTCATTGCGGCTCATATCTAAGTCTAGAAGTTATCGCGTCAAGAATAATAGTTCTAACCATCTTAAATACCATCACGACAACATGCCTATATAGTTTTGGCCCCCTTAAACCCCACTTTTATATTGTAAAACTGGGGTTTACAGGGGTAAACATTATTTTTCTTATTTCTATTCAAAAGCATAGATTGTGGGTACTCGTTAGAACCGCCTCATCGAGGCGGTTCTAACGAGTACCCACAATCTGTGCTGTGAGCAGAAATATGAAAAAAATATCAGAATTTCTTATCTGAAAAATTAATTTGGTAAAATTTTCAGTATATTTGAATAGGCATGTTTTCGTAATGAAACTTAGCAATAATTTACTGCCATACCTATTTTCTTTTGCAGTCCGATCAGGGTACTCAACATCTACTTACACAATCAATGCGTGGTACAGAATATATCGGAAACAAGGAAAACCCTGATTAAACTGCACGACGCGTAGTCCGACCTAGGCACTATGAATCATCACGCCTGTCTTTGTTTGGGTTAATATATATGCATATCAAATTTTGCGGCCCGACAGGAAAGTTTTGTTTAAACATATTTTATTTGTATAATTTCAATATGATAATATAAACTAGTACAAACATTGATAATTTATACAAATGGGATTCAGAAGAAAGTCAAAAGACTTGTATTAATCTGTATCCCGATGTGTAATCATCAAAGCTTACAATAACAATAACAATACGTGATTTGAACAACTTACAGCTTAATTAATTGTACTATTTTACATGTTAAACCATGCATCAGAATAAGCAGAAGAAACGAGAATACTTGGGACATTTGTATTCCCTTTATTTCTGCATAACTAGGTATTTTATTTACCATTGATAACCTAATAATCTACTATCTAAAATATATGCATGTTCGTGATTATATGAGATGCTGCAGCTCCACGGGGAATGGAGTCTTGATATATTTTCATAAAAAACACTATAACACAACAACCGTAATAACTCTAAGGCAAAAACAAAATTTAGCCGTCAGGATAAGTATATAACGGACCTTCGGTCGACTAGCTTGAAATATCTTATTTTGCTATGTTAAAGCATGGGCTGTTTTATATAATTACAGAATTATTTTAGTTTATTTTAATTGCTTATCTAATTTCAAAACGTTTAGATTTTAAGATAAAATTCTGTACTGCTGTAAATATTTGTTGATTCTGCATTTCATTCAATTCTTGGCTTCCATAAAGGAGAACATTAAGGGTCGGTGTATGAATATGAGTCACTGTGTCCAACATTTCTTGTCTTTGATTGCTAAAACGATTACATTTCAAAAGGAAATGATTTGTGTCTTCAATGGCTCCACAGACACACAATGGGTTGTCTAAAATATTTTTAGAATATAGATGTTCACATAGAGAACTACATTTTGTTCTCAATCGTGCGTGGTGAATCTGTCCCAGGCGTTTACCAGCAAAGAAAAAATTGGGTGGGTTAGTAATGTTACAGGAAAGTTTTTTGATCGTATGCGAACAAAAAATATCTGGGTCGGAGTGCACGTACACACAGTTTGATCTGTGTATTCTCTCAGGGTTCGCTAATATATTGTGTAGCATTCGCTTAAAGTGTAGGCTGGCGGTGAATGCTCAGACAGGACTGCTCGGATATGCAAATCTGCGTTAGGCCTTCTTTGCATGCATACATCATAAACAACATTATTCTCATTATGCGGATCGTTTTGTACATCAAAATACCTGCGCCGTTTTTAAATGTTAAATTTTATAAGTTCGTTTTGTATTGATAACTCTGGTAATGTTGGTGCACCCGTCAGACGATCTAAGCCCAAAATCTCAGCTGTTTTTATGTCGCCTTCATCCTACCAATACCGCCAATATCACGTTCCGACAACACTTTGATGGCGGATATATTTGGTCCCTCACCGTACGTTTAAAACAATTTGGATAATAAAGTACTTTGTATGATGGGGCCTATGTAATATTGTAACATCATTAATCTGATACAAACAGTTATATATAGCATATAGCTGCACATGTTTATATGCAGTAAAATGCAGATATTTGGCATTAAAGAAAAGAATTATGTTTATGTGCTAATTACTGTTATATATTATGGCTGAAAACCAATTCTCTTAAACCCCTAATTATGGAATTTCGGACACAACCTTTGTTGGTTTGGCCTCATTTTGTGTGTGTACATGTGTTTGTGTGTGTGTGTGTGTGTGGGGCGGGGGTGGGTGGGGGGGGGGCGGGGGGGGAGGGTATTTAATAAACACATCATGTTTTTACAGTAACATGGTTTGATGCTTTGTATCACGTCTCTTGGATGTTCTCCGTGTTTCTGAATCACATTACGAAAACACGCCTATTCAAATATATAGAAAATTCCACCTCCAAAGACTGAACGTTTTCCGATAAAAAAAAAACTCTGATATTTTTTCTTATTTCAGCTCGAAAACATAAACTGTGGGTACTTGTTTGAACCGCCTCGGCGAGGCGAGTCTACCGAGTACCCACAATCTATGTTTTTGAGCAGAAATAAGAAAAAATAATCTTAACCCCTCTACTCCCCAGTTTTACTATATAAAAGTGGGGTTTAAGGGGGTCAAAATTATATAGGCATGTTTTCGTGATGACACAAGACGCCTCTCGTGTGTCCAGGGTATCCATTTGATGTGCATGATCCACAGCGTCAGATCATATTACTATAGTAACAATGTGGTCTTCAATGGTTCCCAGTCAGCAAACAATGCCGGGCCAACGTCGGGCTGACGTGATAGGCCATGGCATCGTCGTATCGCGGTCGGCCCGACGTTGGCCCGTTCTAATGTCAGAATATTTAGAGAGAGGGAATCGGAAGTCGAATTTAACCTTAACATTCGCATCACAAAAGCAATGACAGCGAAGATCAATATCAACCTTCCTTGCCGTCAGATCAGAACCTTTGCTGTCCTCTTAATGTCGCAGATTCTCTGCATTTTTACAAGCGAGACTGTTTTAGGTTTGTTTCTTCCATATGAAGTCCGTTTTGAAAATGTGTCTTTTCTGAAAGGAAAGAATTACACCCTTCCATAGTACTCCTTTCCAGAAGGTAAGTAAAACAATTTTGACATAGTTCCCTTCCTTGAAAGTGCATCCATTTTGATAGAATGTAACAACGTTCAAAATAGACACGGAACTGTAAAAATGCATTTCTTATATGCTCGAAGACAGTTTTTTTTGCTTAACATGACCCAGTGACTATGCTTTGACATCATAGTCTACATGGGCGTAGACAATCTTAAAGTTTGTCATTGCTCTGGAAGCAATTTATAAAAGGTCATGAATTGGTCCAATGCTATTTACCATGGACAGCTCAGCGACTTTATAGCCAAGTATTAGATTTCACAAAAGGGTTGGTCTACGCTTAGCAAACTTTATGCGAAGACTAAGCCTTTTTTGTGAAAGCTTATACTTGTACAACATTAGTTAGGTTCATCAACGTGCTGTTGTCCAAGCTTGGGGTACCCGAGTTCCGGTTCTGAAGACATTTTTACCACGTAACGATGCCATAGTTGGAACAAGGGAGGCATTTCTCGCATTCTTTATGTTAGCTTTCATTTTTGAAGCATATCTAATGAGCTTGTGGTAACTATCAGTGTTTGAGTTGTCACAAAACTTATCAAAAGCTAATTCTAATTCAGACACCTTTAACTGGAGTCCTGAATATCTTTTGGCAATACTTCCACTCGTGCATGAACTACTAGGACTAGGAGTACCTCGACATTTCAGAGGATCAAGTCGCCGGTTATTGAATTCCGATTGCACTTCAAGAAACTTTTTTATCCGGTCCTCAATCGGCGTTTCAGTCCTTTCTTCAACAGTTTGTTCATCCGTTACAGTTTTATTTGTTTCTTGCGCACCAAGAAATCTCACAGATTTTTGCCGTCCGACCCTTCCTAGATAAGGTGGCTGCCTTCGAGAAGAATCTGCAGATGTTGTGTCACGAGTTGTCACCTCTGGAGACACACGACGACTTGTAGGCGTTAAAAGTGTCAGCTTTGATCGCACCTGTGAAATTATTTGTTGTCTAGGATGTCGTCCAGCCCCAGCGGATTGAGACTGTCTGTCTGCAACTTGGGTTAAAAATGTATTATCTCCCTTTGATAGTTCCCCTTCTAGCCTAGGTGGCGCTGAATTTCTACCAAGATCGTTGTCTGGTGTTCTAGATCGATCGCTGGACATTCTGCGCTGTGTGATAGTATGTCTACTTTTGGCGTACCTTTCTTTCTTCCTTTCCATCATTCTTCTGTCGGTTTCGTAAGAACGTAAAAAAGATATTTTCTCTCGTTCCAAGTAGGACTTCTCTTGCTGACATTTAGAGTTCAGTCCCTTGTGTTTGTTATAGAGCAGTTGGGAACGGTTAGGAGCCATCATGAGTTCTATATTCAGTGTTCGATCCTGCCATGAGAGATCGTGGGTCTTCAGACAGAGAAGGGTCATTTTACTTCGTTTCCTTAGCTACTCTGTATACAGAAAAATCTGAAATATACAAGGCGAAACATTGCAACTTCCTAATAAAAATTTGTTTAATCCAGAATCTTGCTTTCGACTTTGGCTACTTTGGCTAATCTAAATTATCTGACCGTCACATGTCAGTCTGTCCCTCTGTCCGGGAGTCCATTTACACTTTTCATCACGAAAACATGCCTATATAATTTGACCCACTTAAACCCCACTTTTATACGGTAAAACTGTGGTTTACAGGGGTAGACATTATTTTTTCTTATTTCTGCTCAAAACCATAGATTGTGTGTACTCGTTAGAACGAGTACCCACAATATTTCTTTTGAGAAGAAATGTGAAAAAAAAAAAAAAAAATCAGAATTTTTATCTGAAAACTTTTAGTTTTGGTGGTGAAATGTTCAATATATTTGAATAGGCGTGTTTTCGTAACGGAACAAAAATCTCCAACACCAATGAAGTAAGCTGAACCTAACTTGGTAGAAATTGTGTTGCACGGGTAAAGGTTATTCATGTTTGTATTTTCTGTGAAGATATACTAAACCGATTGTTTTTCAAAGCGAATAACATTTGTCCCCTATGTGCTACTGTGGTAAAGGTCATGCTTCTCAAAAACTGGACTGCAAGTTTAAACCAAATTGCACGTGGATCATCTTTTAAAAACACGTTCTTTCGTTTGCATGATTATTAGAAACAAACATCCATGAATGAGACTATGCCTATATTTGGTAACCTCTGTATAACAACCTCCAATTCTACAAGGTCGATTGATATCACAGGTTTCATCGAGGCGGTTCTAACGAGTACCCATAATCTATGTTTTGAGAAGAAATATGAAAAATATCCGTATTTTTATATGAAGATTTTCATTTTTTTGGTGGTAAAATTTTCAGTATATTTGAATAGGCGTGTTTTCGTAATGAGTTTCTGTAGAAGTATATTCGTTCTGTATTTTGATAAACTCTTTTTTGTATCGCCGTTTCAGGTCCGCCTACTTAAGCCGGTGCCGGTCAATGCACTTTGTAGGTTATCCGTCAGTTTTAAAAGGAAGACAACTTTTGTGACTTTCTGTTTGGTGCTTTGCTCATGAAGCCCGGTCGAAAAAAAAAAAGTTCAGTCTAACAGAAAAGAATTTGCTCCCATAGGAGACAATTCTACAGATTTATATCTCCTGAAATTGTATCGAATCCCATTATTATTTTAGTTAGTAACAATATTTTATGACAGAAAAATAATATGAAAACGTATAATTAAACAACTATCGCTAAGATGCACGACCCGCCTTATCAGGTTTGTCTGTGCCTCTACTTAGCCTCGGCCATTGGCTAGATCTCGTCAGTATTAGTGTTTATACAACATTGTCTCAAAATATTCTATTTTGTTGATGACCTATGGTGACTTCCCTATTTTGGCCTCGGTCAGTAAAAAATGGCAATGGACAAGCCCACTGGCTAGATATTGTTGATATCATTCTATGTACGAAAAATTTATCAAAGTATTCCTAAGTTTTCAAGAGTTATGGGTATTTTGCTAACTGTCACATTTTGGCCTCAGCTTTGCCTTGGTCAAGGAAAAGTGGCATTTGGCAATTCTTTTGTCTGGATCTTGTCAATATTAATGTGTATACAAATGTTTATCGTAATAACCCATATGGTTGAAGACCTACAGCGATTACCGTATTTTCACATATTTTGCTTCGGCGTTGCTTTGTTCAAAGAAAGTGGTATTTGGTAAGCGTATTGTGTAGATCTTGTCGGTATCTATCAGTATTTCAAAAATTATCAAAGTATTCCCAACGGTTTAAGCGCTATGGCTATTTTCGCTACTTAACCATGGACGGACAGACAAATAGACAAACTCACAAGAAAATCTTCGAAAGTCAACCTTTCAATCGGTCGTCTTTTCCACGGGTCGTGCAGCTATAAGTAAGAATAAAATCTATAAAGTCACCCTTCTATTGACTATTATTTTACTGAATTAATGGGAGAGGGTGTTCAATTAAGTGCAATAAATTGTACTTATCTCCGCTCTTTTACATACAAAGGGTGCAAAACATGAGAAGTCATGTCAGCGAGAAGGTAAGCATCCAGCTTTATGGAATTTGCATCATTTTTTTTTTTTTTTTTTTTTTTTTTTTTGTTTGTTTCATTTCTTATAGGACAGTATGAAACTGTTCAAGCCGTAATATTATATGCTCTTCTAAAATGTTACTTTTTATAGTAGGAAAGGTATGCAAGGTATGTTACATCATGTACTTGGTATGTCGATGATGATGATAATGATGATGGTGATAATGATGATAATAGTTTTGTTTCTGTTGCCGTTTTGCGTCCCAGTAAACACATTAAGGTCATGTCGAGCGCGGTCAGTTTACGTAACCACAGTTTTCCTGGAATGACTTCGTTCTCTAACCAGTTAACCAGTATTTATGCGCATTCTTTCGCCAGAATACTTGAATCAGCGGAAGGGAGAGAATGACCGAAGAAAAATATTCATAATCAATATATACGAAAGAATAATGCCGGACCCGGAGGGGATCGACTCCGCGACCTCCTAATCTCCAGTCGAACGCGCATTCAACTGAGCCACCGAGGTAGGCTGATGATGGTGGTGATGATGGTGGTGGTGATGATGATGATGATGATGTGTCTTACTACTCTTTAAACAGTTTTTCACTTATAAACACGGACACTTTGAGTAGACTATATAGATTTTCATCATTTTTGTGTGCAATAAAGATAACTTTTGTGAAAAAAAAAAAAAATTCTGAAAAAGGGTCTTCTCTAAAAGAAAAGATTTTTATTTGGAGCAAATTCTTTCCTTTAAGAAAGGAAACAGAACAAATTTAACAGAGTTCCCAACCCTGAAAGTGTATCCATTCTCCTAAAGTTACTTTTGTACAATAAGTAATATGACAGTCTTCTTGTAAATTAATAGTACATGGGCTGCGTGACGCGAAACAGTGCCTTCCAGCATGCACATGTACACAGATTCAGATCCTGCGCATGCGCAAAGTATCAGTCGTACCTTTTTCTCTTCATTCATACACTATAGTATCCAATGATTCTGCTAGCGGACAGTGAAGGCACAGATCAGACTACGTAGATGCGCAGACTGATCTGGGCCTTCGCTGTACGCATATGCCTGTAGACACGTTTTTGCATAGCGCGACCAAAATTATGTTAAATTCAAATGATTACAGTGTCGAATTCGAAACTTTAATTAAACCAAGTATGCCTAATGGACGCTTCTACCTCCATTTCCAATGAAAGTGGTCTGGTTTGTTTTTAGTGTTATCATTTTTAATAGAAACTCCAGTACTTAAAGCAAACAGTGTAGACCCTGATCAGACGCGCGTTCTGCGGCGTCTGATCAGTGCCTACACCGTTTTCCAGTGCCCATTTTGTGGGACACTAGGCATAAATGGGTTAATATAGAAAATCAACTTACATTCAGATCATAAAATACCAGAAAGCGACATGTATCAACATATTCCGAGAAGCAGTCCGTACATTCTGGCAGCACAAGATCTTAGACACACTTTTACCACAATGACAGTTAAAACAAAAATAGTAAAACCAGACCTACATGTATTCCGTTGAGAATACGGGTCGCTATACAATGCTATAAAACGTTGTTTGTCAGGTATTGCATTGACACAATAATCTTTTGAAAGCTTGAATTATACGATTAAATTTAAGCAGATTAATAAAAGCTTATTTTTAATGACATACTTCATGACATATACGTATAAGTTCTGTTTAAGGGGAGTTGATAGTTTTGATAGACTTTGACTATTTTGTACAAGGGAGACAAAATTTGTGTTTCTTTTCTGTTTTGCCAACTGGACCCTAAGCCGCTGCTGAAACGGGGTCTTCTCCGCGAGTATCATATCCTTACGTTTCAGAGTGAACCATTTTTAGTAGAGAGGTAAACCAAGTTTAAGAGGGTAGTCTCCCCTGGAAGTGTATAAATATCTGGGCCCAGTTGTTCAAAGCATCGATAGCTTAGCGAACTCGTTAGTGGTCAAAATGTTAACTGTCCTAGTAAGTACAATATCTAATTCACAACTACTTTTTCTGTAAAAATGTGAGTAGCTTTTGCAAATGCAAAAGCTACTCACATTTTTTTTCAGCAAAACATATTAGGGTATATGCCATATTTAATGATCAAAGTTTTAACGATACGTTAATTAACGATATCGTTAGCTTTGAACAACTGGGCCCAGTTAAGTATCTATTTAACAGACTAGCTAATTAATGTTCTAGGACATAATATAGTGTTTTAGTCTGCCGATCTATTACATTTAGAACTACTACTACCACAAGAACAACAACAACTACTACTATAAATTATGATTATAATATTGTTACTCTACTATAACGTAGACATTATGTATTCAATTCTGATGTATTGAACAAAAATGAGAAACAGGCCATTATGCATTGTATAAAACTTTCAACACATTTGCAAGAAATTGATAACAAATATCTACCAGGAGATATTTAGTATCTGTAGAAGTTTTTTTTTTTTAATTACATGTATTTATTATATGGGGTTTGTATAACACTTGAGGGCATTGCTTTCTATTAATATTATTTAAACCAAAGCTAAATCCAAAGACTCTGTTAGATTATTTTTTTATGCATTACGAAACCATGCCTAATCAAATATATAGAAAATTTCACCTCCAAAAACTGAAAATTTTGAGATAAAAAAACTCTGATATTTTTCATATTTCTGCTCAAAACATAGATTGTGGGTACTCGTTAGAACCGCCTCGGCGAGGCGGTTCTAACAAGTACCCACAATCTATGTTTTGAGTAGAAATAAGGAAAATAATGTATACCCCTGTAAACCCCAGTTTTACTATATAAAAATGGGGTTTAAGGGGGTCAAAATTATATAGGTATGTTTTCGTGATGTAACAGTTTAAATCTAGGCTTACATCACTCTTTGGTTTGCAAACAGGTGTGGTAGAAGAAAAGAAATAAATCTTAAAATATAAAATTTAAGGCTTATAAGTTATTGAAGTCTCTAGACTGGGTTTTGTAAAGTATTAACGTCCTGACTCTCAAAAAGCCAGTTCTGACCTTATCTTCTAGATAATATCTAAATTAGATTTGGTACTAAATTATGTAGGCAAATTATGGACAAACTAATGCGGATTAAAATGCACTATTTATTGCTGATTCATTTCGTTTTCGTTATATAACAAATACTTCTATTGCCGAAGCTCCATTTTTATTTATTTTTTATCAATGCCTAATAACCCCAAGAGCATATTACATTCTAAACTTTATGAAAAGTGTAAATTTCCCTTTTCTAGAGGATAACGCCCCACTTGCTACTTCATATTGATTTAATATAGATTTATATCTGAGCTCATTAGTTTTGCTAAAGCATCTTGTCACGACCTTAGTAAACTTTCTACTGCTGAAGTTCTAAATCCAGCATATTGGTATCATAAACTTCAAAGGCATTTTCTAAATTTTATCCAAATTTTCTAAATATAGTATTGGGAAAGTTTTTGGTAAGTCTGAATCTTCTGAACAATTCGGAAAAATTGAGAGTTGATTAATGGATATAAAATTTTAGGATACAATGTAGATGTCTTGCGAATGCTGAATTGTTAGTGATAAATATAACCGAACCAAGGTTAACAAGCTTGCTGCTCTCTAATTTCACGACGGTAAACCGCACACTCAGTGACGTATCAGTACGAAACATTTACATTTTTATGAATGATCAACGCTAAAATAGAAAAATAAGTCTGAAATTGCTTGTACTAGCAGATAAGGCTAAAAATTAAAAGCGAAAGCACATTCATTGAGTTCTGGTTTGAGTGTAATGCTTAATAACATTACTTTCTGAATGTCCCTCATAATCTTTTACTTTGTCCAACCTGGCAAAGCTTTTCATATTTAAAGTACTAGAACGTTAATGATCTTAGTTTTATTTTTAAAGCACTTGAACATTAATCATATAAATTTTATTTTCGTATAGTGCCCAGATGAAATGTCATATTAATGAAGAGATTAAAGCTAATCCATGAGAAATAGTTCTTCTAGACATAAGCGAATAGTGAATGTCTATATCAGACTGCATATTCTGGTCAGGGCCCAGTTTTAGCGTTCGTCGGTGTATCGCATTTTTTCTTAGTATATGTATAAACAGGTATACGCAAACAGTATAGACCCAGATCAAAAACAACAGAAAGCGCGTCTTATAAGTGTCTACAACGTTTGTCATTCAGTTAACCTTCCAACCCATTACGAAAACACACCTATACAAATATACTGAAAATTTTACCACCAAAAAATGAAAATTTTCCGATAAAAAAAATCTGATATTTTTCATATTTCTGCTCAAAACATAGATTGTGGGTACTCGTTAGAACCGCCTCGACTCTAATGAGTACCCACAATCTATGTTTTTGAGCAGAAATAAGAAAAATAATGTATACCCCTGTAAACCCCAGTTTTACTATATAAAAGTGGGGTTTAAGGGTGTTAAAATAATATAGGCGTGTTTTCGTGATTCTATCCAACAAATAATAATATGACTTATTCAAAATTTGGGACATGTATATTAAGTAGTTAAAGTGAACAAATACATATAGTGTAGATACTGTTTTTACTGAAACTAATGATTTTAAAAACTGAGACAAAGTGGCTCATCAGACGTACAAAAAAAAAAAAAAAAAAAAAAAAAAAAAACCTGATGATCTGAGTCTTTGCTTCCCGCGTACTGCTCAAGGACCATTTTTTTTTTCTTGGCGCTGCCGATCTATCATCTATTATATAATAATAGATCCCTTACAGATGTTTGAGAAGAGCTTGTTAATCTACATTGTACAAAAGTTGTAATGCATTACGAAAACATGCCTATTCAACTATACTGGAAATTTTACCACCAAAAAATGAAAATTTTCAGATAAAATTTTCTGATATTTTTTCATATTCCTGCACAAAACATAGATTGTGGGTACTCGTTAGAACCGCCTCGACGAGGCGGTTCTAACGATTACCGACAATCTATGTTTTGAGCAGAAATAAGAAAAATAATGTTTACCCCTGTAAACCCCAGTTTTACTATATAAAAGTGGGGTTTAAGGGGGTCTAAATCATATATGCGTGTTTTCGTGATGGAGCATTATAGATAGAAATAATCATAAGCTTAGTTTAACAACACTATAAACAAATTAATACCTTAACAAATTCAATGAACTCTTCCATCACGAATATTGGAAGGGTCTTAATTCATTTAGATGCGTTGAATAGTTATATTGATATTGTGACAGAGAATTGAAAATTGTACGGCAAATAGGGTAGATCCTGACCAGCGTCTGATCTGAGCCATCACTAGTTGCAAAATGCCTTTTTATAGATCACCATGCATTAACCTTAAATTTAAAACGAAGCAGATGATCGTTAGTCCAGTTTAGCTGCACTATCAAATTTCTTTATCACAGTTTCTTTTATGATAAACAATTAACATTTCATCGAGGTAAGCATTTTAGGTGGCTGTTATCACGTAGAAGAGTTTCCGCCATTTTTAACGTGTGTGGGTGGGTGGGGGGTGGGGGTGGGGCGGCGGGAGGAGATATTTTTATTCGGCTTCCAGTTTGCTTTTGTGTACACCGATTCACGTCTGAAAAGAGGTCTTCTCTTAAAGCTGCTCCCAAGGGGAGCGAATTCTTTCCTTTTAGAATAGACCCTTTTCAGAAAGGGGAGCAAATTCTTTCCTTTTAGAGTAGACCCCTTTTTAGAAGGGACAAAAAATAACTTTGAAGTAGGACCTGGGGGTTCACCATTTGTTAACATAATGTGGATGAGTTGGATGGGCAGACGGAAGAACGGCTTGTGGGAAGGATCATCATAAACGTATTTTAATCATGATATATGATGTACGTTAACCCTTGTCCTGCTAAATAAATTAAGATGCCACTCCCACTTCTAATTTTCAGCCAATCAGATTACTTGATCCGGAATGTTGCTATAAATTCACATACTTAATGGCAAACAGTGCAGATCCAGATCTGTTGGCTTCTTCAGAAGCCAACTGATCTGGATCTACACTGTTTGTAAGAGCAGGGCATATCCGGGTTCAGCAGGACAAGGGTTAACATCCGTTATAAAACAGTGCGACCTAGTTTACCGCGATCCCATTATTCAGGAGAAAAATTTGTTTGTATTCAGTGTGAAGTAAACTTGTTATAGACGGTGCTATAATTCTAATGATTGTAAGTTGTGAGAAATTTAAATATTTTCATATACATAGAGGATTCGAAATCCTTGACGGACTGATCTTACTTTGTCTACAAGAACTTGTCGCACGCGTTTTGCAATCGCGAAAAAAAAAATGATTAACTTTGTTAAATTGTTTCAGTCAGAGAACTATTAATCGGGAGTAGTTTCGAAAATAACAAACCTAATGTAAAGACATAGCATAGTCTCCATTCCTTAGACTGAAAACCACCAATGATTATCGTATTTACCCACAGTATTTACTCTCTTTCATTCCTTTAGCATACTTCTCATAAAAGTTGAACAAGTCCATTTTACTGCCTTTAGACGTGTCAAAAATGCTGACTGAATGGCAAACAGTGAAGACCAAGATCAGATGCCGCTTGAAGCGGCATCTAATCTTGGTCTGCATTGTTTGTTCAGGCTTGTCTGTCCAAATACTTAGAGCTAATAAGTACAGCTGTACATAATGCGGCTAAATTGTTTGAGTTAGCGACTTACTCTAATACTCTGTAGAAATAATTCACCGTTTAGACTACAAATACCATTGATTTTCTCCTAATATTTAATACATTAATACCGCCTATATTTTTGTTATTGTTTTAAGTTCAAATTGCCAATACTTGGTTCTTCCCTGACAACAGTCCCTCTGAAATACTCAAAACAAACAACAGAATGATAGGTTATACTCGTATGTCATATAATCAGCTTCCGTCTTTTTGAAGACACTGACACAGATTGTGTAAGAGGTGTAAGGGTTATTTCTACGTTCATAGTCAAAGCAACCACCCCAAAATACACAACTCTGCTAACATCTACTGGAGAATTGCCTGAAGATTAGATTAGAATCATTATATTTAATTGCACGTTAAACAAAGGAATCGGACAGAAGTTATAACAACGTTAGATAGTCCTCGCCTTGCAGCTTGGAATATACAATGGTGCAAACAACCATTTTACTAAAACGAAAAACAAAGAACATACTTAGAAAAGAATTTGTGGTTCCTACATTGTAACAGTGCAAACTTTTCGATATGCTACATGTAACATTTACATTTTTATAGTAAGAACAAAAACGACATTACGAAAACACGCCTATTCAAATATATTGAAAATTTCACATAAAAAAACTGAATATTTTCAGACAAAAAACTGATACATTTCGTATTTCTGCTCAAAACATAGACTGTGGTACTCGTTAGAACCGCCTCGACGAGGCGGTTCTAACGAGTACCCACAATCTATGCTTTTGAGCAGAAATAAGAAAAATAATGTATAACCATGTAAACCCCAGTTTTACTATATAAAAGTGGGGTTTAAGGGGTTCTAAACTATATAGGCGTGTTTTCGTGATGAAATGTGTGGAATACTAGCATGCACTGTTGAAATATCAGTCAAATCTCTTAGTGTCTTTAATGATTTTTAAAACTACTAGTATGATTATTTTAATTGTTTCAAAGTCATATAAAGAAAGAGCGTATGTTAAGAGGTCGAGCTTTACATTGTATTGTTTGCAATAATCTTCGTCTTTGCCTAAATTATACATTTTAATCAACTCTGGCATCAAAGCGAGCATGAAACAGTTTAGCAACAGACATACTATTTGGAATTATTCAGTATGGAACTATGTTTGTAAATTTTAGCAGTCCGTGACTTTTAACACATTGTAGACTGGATAGACTCCCCCACATTATATATTGGAAGAGTCCAATTTCAATTTTAGGTACGTTCAGTTATGAGATGTAGCTATTCCTAGAGACAAAATGGCCAAACTATTTACAAACAGTGGAGACCCAGATCAGACGCCGCATTCTGCGGCGTCTGATCTGGGTCTGCACTGTTTGCCAATTACCCTTTTAGGAGTCTCCAGACTACAATCGGTTAACCGCTGTTACTTGCTTTGGTGATAAAGTTTAGGAAATAATGAATACAGTGCAACGGCGTAGCAAATTCTTAATTACTTAGACGTGACGTGAAGAATGCTTTATGCTATGAGCACACGAAGATGCTTTATTATTAATGAAAGTGTAACCAATTAAACTATTGATAAATTTTTAAAGATCGATTTAAATTTAAAATCATGAAGATTTTAGTAGTCACAGAAAAACCTAAAACATGTGTCAGTTTAGAAGTGTCAATACTCACACCAGCCTGCGCATCGCCGCAGTCCGATCAGGATCTCTGCTGATCACTCTGTGCAGTAATTATAGTCTACGGATCATTTTCCATTTTTTTACTTTGTTACTATCGTTGCATGTTTTCAAAGGAGAAATTGCAGTAAGGGGAGAAGTTTCTCTTATTGGCTCATGTGTTGAAAACTGGATTTCAGAATTTATAATAATCACATTTTATTACTATCCCGGTAGCCCGATGTCTGAATCATAGCAGGAAGGAAAATTTATGCTTTTGTATAATGATTATGGGGAGATAATTCAGTCCTGTTTACCCCACCTCAAAACTACTGAATTAATGTCATGTTCAAAGTGATGGGAATTACATTTTGTTACCGTTCTCTTTGGAAAATATTTTTCCATCAGAATGACGAGATCACACACTGATGGGAAATAATGGTTAAATAAATAGTCAGTGCCCATGTCTTGTACTCTATGTCTGACTTGAATTCTCTTTCTCATTTTTGGTTAAAGAGTCCTGGGGTGTGGGGATATGGGTGGGGGAGGCACGTATTTTTCTAACAATTTTTACGAAACAAATTTCGCATTTAACAGGAAATGAGAAAGCGAATTCAAGTCTAATATACCAGACACGCGCATTGACTGTATTCATCTAACCGTTATTTCCCATCAGGGATATGTTCTCTTCATTCTGGGGCAAGAAAAATTTCCCAAAGAGAAAGGTAACTAAATTCAATTCCCATCGTTTTGAACATGGTATTAATTTAGAAGTTTTAAGTGGGGCGGGGTAAACATGATTGAATTATCTTCTCATTATCATAAGCCAGAAGCATAAATTTTCTTTTCTGCTAGGATTCAGACATCGGACTACCGGAATATGTAACAAAAATTGAATATTGTTCTTTCTGAAATCTTGTCTTCAACACCTGAGCCAGTGAGAGAAAATCCTCGTGTTACTGTAATATTTCCTTTAACTGTTTAAGGGGCTTTGCATTACAAAAACAGGCCTATTCAAATATATTGAAAATTTTACAACCAAAATGGAAAACTTTCAGATGAAAAAATCTGATACTGTTTCATATTTCTGCTAAAAACATAGATTGTAGATCCTCGTTAGAACCGCCTCGCCGAGGCGGTTTTAACGAATACCCACAGTCTATGTTTTTGAGCAGAAATAAGAAAAAATAATGCATACCCCTGTAAACCCCAGTTTTGCTGTATATAAGCGGGGTTTAATGGGGTCAAAATTTTATAGGCACGTTTTCGTGATAATACACTTGGTTAATTTTCCATTATTTTTTTAAGGGAGACATCTTTCGTGACCTGTTTGCTTTCTTGCATACCAAATTCATTCTGAAAAGGTATCTACTCTCTAAGAGAGCTAGAACAGTTGCCTCCCCTGAAAATATGTATTCACTTTAAGCCAGTATAGTTTAGAATACGTTTTAATTCAAAATAAAAATATGTTAACCTTGTCCGGTGACTTTGGTCTTGGTTCCAACTTTCTGTTTGACGCAGTACAGCTGGGAAGCGGAAGCCTTAGGTCACCGGACAAGGTTATAGCTTTTGTCTCCTTAGCAGTCCTTTATGTATACTTCGTGGCAAACCTATGAGCAAAATACATAACTCTCAGAATGCAATGGTTCAAATTAAAATACAGAAAGATGAAACACCTTACAAATCTAACAAATTAATGGTTGATACCTGAGCGGTTTTCGATACAACCTTACGTTTTAATGTTAGAAAATATTATTTCTAAATGCAATTCACTGCTCTATGTTTGATATGAACTGTTACTGAGAACTGAATATCAAAGACGTCAAGAAATAGCGTCTATAAAGCTAGTGTGCTAAATAGGCTACGTAGCCAAGTCAGGTCAAGAGAGGTAATTTTTTATTAGTTAAATACTGAGTATGACGTAAAAATGTTATAAACGTTTGTCAGTTTTAAAATGTACAATTATATTTCGCATTGAGTTTGCAGAGTCTTCAGACTCCTATTGATAAGATATCATTTTCGAATTTTCATTATCACAATACAGTGGACTCTCGTTATCTCGACCTCGCTTATCTCGAATAACCGCTTATCTCGAAGTAAAATCTGATCCCTGCCTAAACATGAAAATCTAACAACAGGTAAAACAATATTGTGGAAAAGAGGAGAAATTGCTCCTAAAGAGCAATTTTTCCTCTTTTCCACAATATTTTTAATATATCTCTAAATTCAAGAGTCCAATTACATATACATTTGTTAAATGTGGTTGTGCGAATTATTTTTCCTCAATTCTGCAAATCTGATATGTCGAGGTATGGATATCTCTAAATATTTCAGAGAGTCCCTTGGAATTCGAGATAACGAGAGTCGACTGTACTTTTCTTTCTAATTAATCCAAAGGAGAATACATACTTGTAATTAAACACACATTTCGGAACATGAGTGATATTCCTGTGTCCATTGTTACATCCAAAGTGCTCAGGTTTTAACGTTTAAATATAATATAAAGTTATTATTTCTTACAGAATAATGTTTGCTCCTTTCATTAAACTTTCCTGTTACAAAACCACAGTTGACTATTTCGCACGCAACTACTAATAGGTTATCTTTGACTCAGTTTTATAACTACTTCCTAAGCCGTTCGATAAAAGAGCCATCAGCATGCTGAATGTCACCGAGTGTGACTAGCGAAAAGGGGCTTTATTAATATGTGCTCGACCAAGCAATCATTTGAGTCACAAGGTCAGAAAACGTACGTTCGGACAGCCTGCACATTCGTATAGTCTGATCAGAATATTCACTGGGAGCGTTTTGGGTACTAATGATGCAAAATTTCTTTGTGCGGACAACGAGGACTCTGATTATACTGCGTGGATGCGCAGACTGATTTGAATCTTCGTTAAACGCATATGTCATATGGTACGCTTTCTCACGTTGCGGTTCATTTGAGTCTGATGCAGGTTTACAGCTAATGCACTGTGATAACAGTAAGCGGTGGGGTGGGAACATTTTACATCACGTTAACGCGCCAATGCTTAATCAAAGGTCCAGATAAGGTGCCTTTTTTTTCAACCCAAAATATTGACGTTTTCCTTTTTTTTTTTTTTTTTTTTCGCAAGGAAGATAAACGCTGACGCTGTGGGCACTCGTTAGACGCACCTAACAAATACACTGTTGAATTGCATAATAGCCCCGTTGGTAAATTTAAACACCATTCAGTACTTTTTATCTTTTTATGCTGACAGTTCAAAGGTCGTTGCTCTGTTACATTTCTTCTTTCTTTATATATCGGTTATTGTTTGATTTTTGTCATTGTTCCACAACTGTTTCGCTTTTGAGGGTTTCCTCAATGCAAGCTGTTTAGTGATTGTGAACTTTCCACGATGACTTATTTATATTTTCGTACATGTATTCGCGCACTGTTTGTAAATTTGCCGTGATCATACTCGATGTAAGAGGTCATACACTGCTATGGATCTGCTGCAGTGCTGCACTAGTCAGGTTCTAACAGAGATTGACGTCCAACTTTTATGTATAGGTACTGTAATTTCATTACGAAAACACGCCTATTCAAATACATTAAGAATTTCACCACCAAAAATTGAAAGTTTTCAGATACAAATTCTGTGGGTTTTTTTTTTTTTTTTTTTTTTTTTTTTTTTTCGTATTTCTGCTCAAAACATAGATTGAGGTACTCGCTAGAACCGCCTCGGTGAGGCGGTTCTAACAAGTACCCACAATCTATGTTTTTGAGTAAGAATAAGAAAAATAATGTATATTCCTGTAAACCCCAGTTTTACTATATAAGAAGGGGTTTAAGGGGGTCAAAATCATACAGGCATGTTTTCGTGATATCGCACTCGATGTAAGAGGTCACACAATGCTATGAATCTGCTTCAATGCTGCAGTATACAGGTTCTAACAGTGACGTTCAGGTTTTATATATAGGTACTGTAAAGTCATTACGAAAACACGCCTATTCGACTATACTAAGAATTTCACCACCAAAAACTAAAAGTTTTCAGATACAAATTTTGATATTTTTCATATTTCTGCACAAAACATAGATTGTGGGTACTCGCCGAGGCGGTTCTAACGAGTACCCACAATCTATGTTTTTGAGTAAGAATAAGAAAAATAATGTATATTCCTGTAAACCCCAGTTTTACTATATAAAAGTTGGGTTTAAGGGGGTCAAAATCATACAGGCATGTTTTCGTGATATCGCACTCGATGTAAGAGGTCACACAATGCTATGAATCTGCTTCAATGCTGCAGTATTCAGGTTCTAACAGTGACGTTCAGGTTTTATATATAGGTACTGTAAAGTCATTACGAAAACACGCCTATTCGACTATACTAAGAATTTCACCACCAAAAACTAAAAGTTTTCAGATACAAATTTTGATATTTTTCATATTTCTGCACAAAACATAGATTGTGGGTACTCGCCGAGGCGGTTCTAACGAGTACCCACAATCTATGTATTTGAGCAGAAATAAGAAAAATAATGTATACCCCTGTAAACCCCAGTTTTACTATTTATAAGTTGGGTTTAAGGGGGTCAAAATTGTATTGGTATGTTTTCTTGATGTGTTAAATGCAAAGACCCTTCTCAGCGTATACGGGTGAACGTGTCCTTGTGTTCTGTCTCATATGCATTGTACATTTTAAGCTTTAACAGTATGTAGGCAAACTCATCAGATAAAAATTTACGATATTTTAAACGTTATCTGTTTTTATTTATAATCAATAACTTAATGTTTAAGCTTTAAACTTCGGAATCTCTCTAATGTACTCGCACAAATACAGGTTCTGTCCATTTTAGTGAACGGCTCAATAAACGAAGAGGTTTCATAAATTATTTCTGAGATTCTGTACCTGTAACAATAAAAGATTCGTTTGTTCAGAACTGACACATTCCTTCCTCTCCACATTCTTCCGACACCGTTCAGAAATATGAGAAAGCCCACTTGCTGTGTTCTGCGACAATCGCAGATACAATGTACTAAACTGGACTTTTGATTTGCTGTGGCTGGAATCCGACGGACCGAAGCCAGTAATACGGGACGTTGTATTTCAAATAAAGGCACATTTACATAAAATATTCGGATAACCTAATCCCTAACCGTACCTATTCTTAAATTTTACAAGTTCGTTTTACAAGCCTGTTGATATGTCTAAAACTGCTAGACCCTACCAGACGTGTGATCCATGTCTGGACAGTCCGCTCACTAGTCCGTCCCTATACTTAGAATAAACATGGCACATAATGTACATTATGTAACTATGGTCGATCCAAAAATACTTGCATGAAAACAAATTGAGGGTCATTAAGTATTTAACATTATTGATCAATCTACAATTGCATGTAAGTTAAGTGATGATAAAACCTTGGTCTGCACTTGGCTTTGAACTTGCAGGCATTTCAAATACATTGTAGTAGTAGTCATCTTTGTTTATGATCAACGATATGTGGCATCAATGCTGGTAATAAAACGGTTGGGAAAATAACATTAGGAAAACACACCTATTAAAAAAGTATTGTAAATTGCGCGAACAAAAAAAAAGAAAAATTTCAAATAAAAATTCTGATATTTTCCAGATTTCTGTTCAAAACCATAGTTTGTGGGTACTCGTTAGAACCGCCTCGATGAGGCGGTTCTAACGAGTACCCACAATCTATGGTTTTGAACAGAAATAAGAAAAATAATGTATACCCCTGTAAACCCCAGTTTTACTATATAAAAGTGGGGTTTAAGGGGGTCCAAATTATATAGATATGTTTTCATGATGACTTCAACACCAATCGCCGCCGACTTGAAGGTAAACAGTGATACTGGTACACATATCCGATAATCACACGTTGTGGTTCATGTACATCTTTAAAAACTTGTTAGGGCAATTAGTATGTTTTCATCGGAGGTTACTATCAAAATATTTTGCATCTCTTCTGAAAGCGGTCTGTGCATCTTTGTAAACAAACGGAACGTCATAAAAGTTGTTCCTTGTGAAAATTGCGTAATATCTCCAAAGTATATCCTGTCCGCTTAAGTCGACACTCCAGGCCCCGAGATTATAAAACGTTTTTCATGCTCAACTAAACTGAGCATGAAATTTCGCTTGGTCATAAAAATGAAAATACCAACATTAAAACTTTTTTCATGCTCAACTCAGCTGAGCATGCTCAGCTGAGTTGAGCATGAAAGAAGTTTTAAAAAAATGTCAGTATTTTAAGATTTATAAGCTAAATAAATTTCATGCTCAGCTGAGTTGAGCATAAAAAGTTTTATAACCTAGGGGCCAGATCCTAATTACACTGCTCTTGTTCTATTCCATCTTGTTAACAATTACATGTAATATGTATTGCAGTCAAATAGTATGACCGGGATCTTCGTTGTTTGCTTACATAATAAATGGATAGGGTAGGACATAGCGGTACCTCCATTAATGTTAACCTTTCAAAAAGTCAGCTTCGTATATAAGTCATTTTATTTCACAGTGCTATTGTAGTACATGTTTATCTTCTCTTTACAAAAGTACCACCTACAATTATTATGTTGGTACTTTCCAAAGGAAGGCTATTGTAGAGGGGTTGCACTGTATATCGCCCAACAAAGAAGGCCTGATTAGACTGTGCGGATTCGCATGCTGATCTAGGTACTCACACTTCGCATATGACATACTACTATACCATTCTTTCATTTCTGAAATCAATGTTAACTTATCATTATGAAACTGTACAGTATAATCTCGTTATCTCGAATAACCCCTTATCTCGAAGTGAAAATTTGGTCCCTGTTTTAACATGGAAATCCAACAACAGATAACAGAATATTGTGGAAAAGAGGAGGAATTGCTCCTCTTTTCCACAATATTTTCAATATATCTGTAACTTCAGGAGGCAAATTATATATTCATTTATTTAGTGTGGTTGTTCGATTTATTGTTTTCTTCTATTCCGCAACTCTGATATCTCGAAGTGTTTCAAAGATACTCTTGGAATTCGAGATAACGAGAGTCGACTGTATTTGAAATATAACGTTAACCCCTTCCCATGCATTTCCTCATATTTAAACAAGTCCGTTTTACTACCTATTAACGGGTCTTAAATGTTGCCGAGTAACAAACTGCAGACCTTTATTAAATACCGTGTACTGCGGTATCTGATCTGGGTCTACAGTGTTTGCCGGGGTCTGTTTATCCGAAAAATAAGACTAAATAGGGTATTCATCACTATCCATTGGTTTGGTAAGCGAGCAATGAAACCCTGATTAGAATGCGTCAAAAGTCAACATTCAGAGTGCACAAATTTAATACTGCGCCGTTAGGCTAGGTGAGATACGTCGCAGCCGAGTGAATAGAGCGTTTGGCAGCAGTTATGAAGGTTGCGGGTACAGGTCCAGCTTACACCATGCACTAAAACCTTTCTCTGTTCATCAGCGGTAGATGAGTGCCCTTCAGTGGAAGATTAGAGCAGCCAAAGAAGAGGATAGGGTCCCGCCTGTCATTTGCTGTAACCCAAGGTACGCTGGTCTCTAATTCTTATACCCCTACGGCTGCAAGGCTTTGGGGCACATTTACTTTTGCCTAAGACTAAGAACATTATCATGTCGTGATCAGACAGAAAATGTTTAAATAAGGTTGTGCATTCTCGCTGTTGTCACAGATGTTCGCTGATCTTGCACCATTAGTCTTCATAAACAACGTTGAGACATGATAAAATGGACCGCGCTATATATATATATATATATATATATATATATATATATATATATATATATATATATATATATATATATATATATATATATACAAAACGTCTACAGGCATTTCCGAAGAGGACGCCCCAAATCAGCGTGTACGCATTCTGACCAGAATTCTTTTTAGGATCTATTTCTCCACCGATTCGCTACGCCGACTGCGAGGCCTTGAACAGACTGCATTCCGATTATGTGCTTCGTTGTCCACACGTGCTCTGTTCGCTTTACAGGTATCTCTTGACGTGGCCTAATATGTATTACGTTAAGTCACTCCTATAACTCCGGTTGCTGTCACATATTTTATTAGAAAAAACGTCATTAGAGTCAGCGTGGTTTCGCTTCGCTGATAATGTTACAGATTCGTTTACATATTATGTCGTATTTACACTAAGTATTCGAACAAAAGGGCCTGAGAAAATAGTGTAGACCAAAATCAGACATCGCAAAATGCGGCGTCTGATCAAGGTCACCCTCCCAGCAATTTTTAGCACGTAAAAGGTAATTCACTGAACTTGTTCTAATGTTAGGACAAATATGGTAAGGAGTTAAGGTGATCGAATACTTCGAGTAAATATGGTAAATCCTGGTGATAATATTGTTTAACGTAGGTTACGCATCCATGTGTAAAGTCCGAGATTCTATATGAATAATGTACCTAGGAAATAAAACTGATTTTGACGGAGTTTGAATCAGTTAACAAGTCAAACACTTTATCACCAAAAACTAAATCCATCTGCTTTAATGTGTTATTAACTTGTCAAAGATATAAGTTCTGCTGTCATTGGGGGACAAATTATTAAAGCCATATTCGAGTACTGGGTTTGGAATAGGTACAGCCGAAAATTCCAAATGACTCCCTACTTACTGTTTTTTCTTGTGTTGTGTGTATATATTTATGCACAGGAACTTCCAGCTCCAACCGATAATTTTCCCTATGTAACTTCTCTGGACAGGAATGGGAGTTTCATTATTAGGTGGAATTTTAATGACACTCAAATTGGCTTTGAATTTACTGCCAACACTCTAGGCTATGTAGGATTTGGAATATCTGAGACAGGACATATGGTTCAGGCAGATATTTTTGTTGCGTATGTAAAGGAGGGAGAAGTTCATTACGGCGTAAGTAAACTCTTGATTGCAGTACTATTTGTCTACTTACATGCTGATGATATTATTTTCTATTGTGTCATCTAGCATTACTTTTCATGGCATATATGTAGCTATTTATGTACCTATCATCTTCATATTTGCATTTGTTTTCTTTTCTTCTTTCCGTTTTCATTTTAAAGAGAATGGATACAATTTCAGAGGAGGTAACTCTCTCAAAATTGTTTTAGCCTCCTGAAAAGGGTCCTCTCTAAAAAAAGCACACAAAAAAAGCAAACTCTGTCCTTTAGACTCCTTTTCAAAAGTGGATTAGTGTGCAGGGTATAAAAAAATGGCGACAAATCTACCAAGTCTATGAAGTCCCCTAAACCCTTTCGGTGCCAAATTTCAGACGACATTTGTCGTCTGTGTTTTTTTGCCCCCTTTTTTCACAAACTATCGCCTGGAATGAAGTTTATATGTAAAGTTGAAAGACTGAATGTCAAACAGCGTAGATCCAGATGAAATGAGACTTCTCATCTGGATCTATGCTGTTTGAAAAAGCCTATTATTATCGTCCGTGGCAGTGAAAGAGTTACTTTGGTGGAACTTATTCTGGTATAACTATATTTCCTTAATTTAGAAACAAAAAGACAACTGGTGAGGCGGAAAAAAAAACAACAACAAAAAAACTCCATTTTCTCGAACTGATCTTCTGTTCTATTATGTTTTTGTCCGTCGCGACGTATTTATGTATGTAAAGACATTATTTGGGAATCAACAACAAACGAACATGGTTACTATATCCTCGTGCCGAAAAGTTTGAATTGCCAATTATCAGCTGGCCTGGATTGTGTGTTATTTGTATGTAGAATTCAACAATATATACTGCAACCACCAGGAAGGTAGCATTTAAACAGTTCTGATATTGAGACATGGGATAGGAAAGCCGTTTTCAGCCAAACAGTATGGATAAATTCTTATTGCTTCCACGAAAACATAATATTTATACATCACGAAAACATGCCTATATAATTTTGACCCCCTTAAACCCCCCTTTTATATAGTAAAACTGGGGTTTACAGGGGTATACATTATTTTACTTATTTCTGCTCAGAAAACATAGATTGTGGATACTCTTTAGAACCGCCTCTGAGAGGCGGTTCTAACGAGTACCCACAATCTATGTTTTCAGCAGAAATATGAAAAAATATTTGAATTTTTTGTCTGAAAATTTTCAATTTTTCGGTGATTAACTTTTTCAGTATATTTGAATAGGCATGTTTTCGTAATGATGTAATAAGATCAAAGCTTAGAGAGTGCGGATGGGACGGTTGCCTAACATATATAGGCCTTCAGAACTGATTGGGATTTCCGCTGAAATTAAAGTCCTTTTAGCTATCCGATAACCCCTTTTCGGTCCTTTTAAGTGGAAAAGATCTTTTGCGGTGTTTAGTAAGACCGCAGTTTTGGTTACACTTTTTATCCAAATCTAATTGCGAGTTTTACTGAAGTGTTCATAATCGTCTGCTGGTATTATGGTATTATACTCTCAATATGATTAAAACGTTTTGTCTTCAAAAGTTTGAAGCTTTCTTTTTTTTTTCCTTTTTTTTTTCCTCATTTATTCGGTGTTTAGAAGCATCAGAGTATATTAGGCTAATATGTTTAAATACAGAATTTAGCGTTACATGCATTAGCAGGGAACTATTTGTTTGGTACTTATGATTAGGCTGGTAGTAACAGGAAAACGGATTGTTGAAATTTTGTATGTTAAATATGAAGGCTGTTTGGCAACCGCCCCATCCCTACCTCCAAATAAGTAAAATATATTTAACTTCTCATCTGGAATTCAATCAGAATTATAAATCCATGGTGACTGATATAAATATCGTTAACCCTTGTCCTGCTGAGCCCGGGTATACCCTGCCTTTGCAAACAGTGCAGATCCAGATAAGTTTTCTTCTTCAGAAGCCAACTGATCTGGATCTGCACTGTTTGCCATCAAGTATGTGAATTTGTATCAACAAACTGGATCAAGTAATCTGATTGGCTGAAAATTGGAAGTGGGCGTGGCATCTTAATTTATTCAACATGACAAGGGTTAACATAGGCGTAGCGCTCATTACGCACATAATGCAAGTGCGTTATATATATCAGAAAAGTATTTGCAATAAAGAGACATCAACTAATATAAAAATACTTTGCTTCGTTACCATATGGACAGCTCTTAAAGACACATATTCTCTGCCTCTTGGCTGGCGTGGTCCATCATGATCCTACCCAATATACAACCCTGACAGTGGTGGCTCACATCAAAGGCTGATCTTATCTAAATGATTATGAGGTGAATTTCACTGTCTGAAGTCTCTTTCGTTGGGGCCAGAAAGGGGGTAAATGAATGTAATCTAATAAAGTCTTCATTGTTTTACCAGAACTATATAAGTATTTTGATTTAATTATAAACTTTATTGATTATTGTTTTATAAGAAATAATTGAATTCAATTATGCATAAGTTTTGTTTTTTTTTTTACTTTTATGCATTCTTTATTTATTGAACTATAAAGTTAATAAATGAATTCTTAGTATTCAGAGTTGTCAAAAAAAAAAAATAATAAAAAATAAATAAATGAATAAAATAAAATAAAATAAAGACAGTTTTTTTTTATCTATTTCTTTATTTACTTTTATTTATGTATTAGGTAAAAGATGAACATTCAAAAGATCAAAATTGTTATCAGAGTTGTTTAAATGTTTAATTCCTGATTGAAAAATAAATGAATAAATAAATAAACACCTATCTAAGTGATTTGAAATAAATATATTTAAAGTACACTCTATGAAACTTTTTAATCTTCAAATGCTATACTTTATCAAAATGGTTTCAAATGGATAAATGAATAAAAACTTATCTCATACTTCTAGCCATTAATCTTCTGCTCAAAACAGATTTCCCCATATTTGGCCCTACCTGTTTGAGAGCCATAGGTCACCATAGAAGTATGATCTGTTATCTGCATATTTCACTAATAGGGTCATTAGAATGTTACGTAATGGAATATGTGTCTTTAACGAAAATCGTTGTCCACTTCAAAATAGGGGCTACTATTAAGGGAAATAAACTCTGGGAGCAAATTCTTAAATAGTGGCTACTCTTCAAGAACAGTCCCTATATTAGAAACGAAACTAAGATTTTCAAGACTAATTCATTATGTCTACGTCACTGGTAAATAGTGAACAATATCACTGTATATTACAGAAAAAAAAAAAGACTACGAAATTGTTTTAGCTCACTGCTAGGTATAAATGCTCTTTTAAAGGGCAAATATAAAGGTTTTTAAAATATTCCTGGTTTTCAGGGTGTTGATAGAATGCTTTAAGAGAATTATTTTGTTGAAAACCTCATCAAAAAATTCCAATCCAATCAAAAGTTATGGTGATTAATTTACGATACCTACCTTTTTTCCTGTTAGAGTAACCTCCCTTGGATTGTGTATTGATTAAGGCCCACAATGCAATATTCTGTGATGTCATAGTGGAACTTAAATTTTAAATTGAAATTTTAAACAGGAGTATTCTGCATTTCCTTATATGCTACACAGTTTTTCTCCTTAACCATTATTGAAATTGGTCTCTGCCCACAAATAAGCCCATGAATAGAGAATTTAACTCAAAATTTAATCTGTTATTTAAATTTAAAGCTAAATTTTAAAATGTTTAAAACTTGACTAATATTAAATTTTTCGTAAGTTTTTTTTAATAATAGTGAATTTTGGGTGTATATCATATAAATGAATACCAAAAAAGTCAATTTTGGCTAATTATTAAGCATTGTAACTGGATTTTAAATTATTTAAATGAAATTTTTAAATTTGAAATGTAACACTTTAAACAGAAAATAAGAGCTAAATTCCTATGTATATTAGTTTAAAGGAGCTGAATAAATTAAACAATATGAAAACTGAATTGATGCAGATTAAAGAGCAAAAAATATTGGCAATTTAAAAAAGTTTAAAATTTTACTGTTCCCTTATGATGTCATAAAAAGGCTCATGAATATTAATGAGGCAGCCTGAATTCAATCCTCTTGGATGTTAAATATCAAATTTCAAATCGCAATATTTCAGAAACCGTTTAAGATAATTTGATGCGGTTTTCGGCAGTCACCTCCTTACTGAAGTGCCCTTAAATATTTAGTAGAATTAAAACCTTTATATTTGCCCTTTAACGATAAACTAACGAAGCGTTTTTTTTTTTTTTTTGTTTTTGTTTTTTTTCAGTACACAACTATCAAAGCCGACGCATATAACTGAGGCGAGGAAATGACAACATCCCTCTTTCAAACTGGTTAAAACTTTCAGTGAAAAGTTTTAAAACCTCTCGTTGAACTTTAATACAGTCAACTCTCGTTATCTCGACTTTGCTTATCTCGAATAACCGCTTATCTCGAACTGAAAACTAGTCCCTGTTTTAACATAAATATCTAATAAAAGGAAACAAAATATTGTGGAAAACAAGAGAAGTTCTCCTCTTTTCCACAATATTTTCAATATTCTCTAACTTCCAAAGTCAAATTACATATTCATTTATGAAATGTGGTTGGTCGATTTAGTTTTTTCTTTAATTCTGCAAATCTGATAAGCGAGGTACGGGTATCTCAAAGTATTTCTGAGAGTCCTAGGACTTCGAGATAACGAGAGTCGACTGTAGTTTTGATAATAGCTATTAGATTTTCGATTGATTTAAACTTATAAAATGTCTTAAAAGTATGTAAACACCATGTTTAGAAAGAAAAATGTTTACACAATGTCTGCATATGTGTTAATGTCCACATCACATAAACGTCAACATAATACTATCCTGGTTTCATGCAGCGTCAGAATAAAAACTGTCCCAGCTTTAGTAAAATACCACTACTTTGAACAATTTCTATGTATACAAAATATTGTGTATTCAGGTAAAAATCATGAAAAAAGAATGAAAAAATGCTCAAAACAGAAAAGCAAAATGCTTATTTTCTTATGCGCATATGTAAACATGAAGCTACGAGTGACACTTTGGCTGTTTCCCGAATTTAAGGGAATACCGTGTTTTCCTGTCTGACATCAATATTTAAATGTCGCATGCAAACTGCATTTCAAATAAACCTGTTACCTTTTCCTATAACATTACAAAGAGGGTATATAGAAATGGATCAACACCAAACAAGAAAAAACTATAACATGACTTCATGTTTTAAAGAGGCGTGGTTTCATCTTTTGCATCACGAAAACACGCCTATATAATTTTGACCCCCTTAAACCCCATTTTTATATAGTAAAACTGGGGTTTACAGGGGTATACATTATTTTTCTCACCTTCTCAAAAACATAGATTGTGGGTACTTGTTAGAACCGCCTCGCTGAGGCGGTTCTAATGAGTACCCACAATCTATGTTTTGAGCAGAAATATGAAAAATATCAGAGGTTTTTATCTGAAAATTTTCAGTTTTTGGAGGAGAAACTTTCTACATATTTGCATAGGCGTGTTTTCGTAATGGTAGATAAGGACCGAGTATATGAATATCGAGGTGTAAGAACTGTTAAATTTCGCAACTAGCCGTCTAAAATTGCTGGGAAATTGTTGGGAATAATCATTATTAATAGATAACCCACAAACCAGTATATGATAGACGAGTCCAAAATCGTACAAATTTTAACTGTCCGCCATCTTTCAACCAAATCGAGTGAAAACTGTACGACGAGATATCTGGGAAACAGTCAAAACCAAAAGAATTGGTGCACTCTTGAAAGGTTAAAAAAATGGTGTACTTATTTACATGTATTTCTCAACAGTTTTTATAAATTCAATAATACAAAAGCGTGCATGTATGATTTTATTCATCCAGTATAATACAAAACACCTGCACAGGAATTGACATAATACTAAACTTTGATTTAAGAATGCATTTAAAGACGAGAAGCATTTTCATCCAAGTACATTGAATAAGTTCCTACTGAATGAGTTCAGTATAACATTAAGGTGTGACTACTTTCATTTCCGGCATAATTTCTCACAAAATTCAGCATTACTAAACTGAGCCAAGCATGACAAAATCTATGGCAACCTGTTTGGGGTTTCATCCATTTAATTTTAGATACATGCACTTCAAATACAGGTATCTCTGCTAATAAACACAGATATCTTTATTTTGTTTTTGTAGTTACATATATTTCTAATTTAAATGCAGATATCTGTAATTAAAATAGAGATATCTCTAACTGAAATGTAGATATCTGTATATGAGAAATACAGATATTTCTGTTTTGAATCATTATATAGAAATCTGCATTTGTATTAGAGATATCTGCATTTAAAATCCGCATTTCAATTAGATGTCTCTGATGTAGTTGAAATTCAAATACCTGCATTTAAAATAAAGACACCTCTAATTGAAATGCAGATACCTGTATTTAAAATGCAGATATCTATACTATCAGGCATCAAGAGGCTTGTCAAGTGACGCCAGACTATGATCCCGAAAGACGGATATTTCGATCTACCTCTCACATATAAAAGGTTCTTTTTCTTGCATACTTTATATAATTTCTGAATGTGGATTGTAATAATCTAATCACTTCGATTGTTGACAACATTACTGTGACAGTTAATGACAGCGTTAAGATCAGTGACGTTAACGACGGTGTACCCCTTGATTCCTTTACTACCAGTGCTTATCAGACGCATGAGAATTCGCAATTTTGTATCTTACCCTGGATAACTTTTCATATATTGTATGTTTCTATAAACATGCGATTTTTCAGTATTTAAGTGAACCAGTATTCGGACAATTCTATGGCAGAAATTCTTTCAGGCATTCTAGGCTATATACTTGGTACATTCTGGGTTACAGAATGAAGGCCCACAAGTAATCATTAAGATTACCGAATGTATGCTCTTTAACCTGCTCATGGGTACTTGACTTTCCATGCAGAGGTAAGAGGGGCTCCAGCAAAGGAGGGTGCAATGTTATAATGTCATCCCAGCAAATAAAAGCGCTGCAAGCACTGCACCATGCCCAACCACTGCACTTACATCAAGCAAGTTCCATAACTCTGTCAAAAATAAAATATTTTCTACATGTTATGTCCTTTTACATTTTGCAAGACTTCAAGAAAATCTCTGAAACCGTTTTCAAGTTATAGATTGGGCACACGTATATGACTTGTATTACTATTGACAATGTTCAAGGGGTGGTAAATCCAAAAGCAGGTAAGTCAGAGTTACGGTTCCAGAGGTTTGCAAATTGTATCATAATGATGATATACATTTGCATAAAGTTTCAAGAACTACTCGTATCTCGAACAGTTTTCAAGTTACAGAGTGGACACAATACATAACAGAAATCACTATTTTCAAAATTCAAAGGGTCATAACTCCAAAGGTAGGTTAATCAGAGTTACCGTTGTTGTGTTCTTATCTCATGATGCTTTAAATTTTGTGTGAAGGTTCATCAAAATATTTGGAACCATTTTCAAATTACAGAGCGGAATCTTGAACGGTTTTCACTTACAGAGCGAACACATGGTAGAAACGGCTTTGTTCAATGTTCAAAGGGCAATAACTCCAAAAGCAGGCAAACCAGAGTTACAGTCCATGTATTCTGCATGTGAAAAAATCTCTGAAGGTATCAGTTATGCAGTGGACACAAATGATGGAGGAATTGACAGACACTCAATGTTTCGGACAGTATAATATAATACCTTTGCGACTTTTTGTGGCGGGTCATAATGACAAAGGAACCGTGTTCGGATTCCATTTTTTTCTTGCCTTTGGCAGGAATTGTAACTCTAGCACTTGAGTCTGCTGGATTCACCACTGAGCTATCCTGCCTTCTTCCGAGTTAAAGGGAAACCCTGGTAGGCTTATCCTCAACCTATAACAAGTTTATCCTATCCAAAACTTGAGCAAGGACTATTTATAATCAAATAATCAGGTTCTTAGAGATATCTGTGTTTCAAATACAGATATCTCTATTTAAATTACAAATATCATTTAAACTGCAATATATATTTTATAAAATGATAGATATCTGTATTTCAGTTAGAAATATCTGGTTCGATTTTTTATCCAATATGGCCGCTTCGATAAACCTGTAAGAAAACGTTTGTTTACAAATTTTATGACACCATTTTGAATGACACAGTTTTAATTTTTCCAGACATCTTTTGGGCGTTCGTGCTTATGTTTTTTGTTTGTTTGTTTGTTTTTTTCTATAAAAAATATTCGAATAGAACAGTATAGCGTACTCACGTTAGTCTTAGAAATGCATGCTGAGAGGAATCGCCGCGCATTTGACCATGTCCATAAGTTCAAAACCTTTGTTGACAAACTTTACTCGGTAAGAATGTATGAAGACCAAACATAATAAGTGGCATACCTTCCTCAAACAAAAAATTCCATAAAATGCACGCCGTTTTGCAAAACGAGACAAGAATTTCAAACAGTCAGTGCTAATATATATTCAGACATCAACTGTCGGTGCCAAATTTCAGACGACATTTGTTGTCTGCTTTTTTAACATACGCTTATATGTAAAGTTGAAAGACTGACTGTCAAACAGTGTAGATCCAGAAGAGACCTGTTCATTGAGCCATCAGATGAGACAGCCGTCTCATTTGGAACTATGCTGTTTGCAAAAACCTATTATTATCGCCTGTGGCAGTGAAAGAGTTAATAGAACTTACAGTTGCATGGCTAAACTCTAAACCAGTATCATGCAAAATGCATGCATTTTTTTCTAAAATGCAATTAGTTTCAAATCGCTGTACAGCGGTTTCGTGTGAACCAATATCCAAGCTTTATATATACAAGAACTCAGCCGTATATTTTTACGATTGTTGGGCTATGTTTTTGATTTTTTTTAAGTTTACGCGCGCAACTGTGAAACCTTTGTCGTTTCACCGTGACATCATTTAACGCATCTGGAAAAGTAAGATTTTACAGCCGTTTTCAAAGGAAACAATTTTCATAGACATTAAGATTGTCACCTGGTACTTGGGACCTTCCAAAAATGGGAGTTATTCTTAAAGAAGAGAATGCAGCTTCCTTCAGTTAAGAGTAGCTCCAAATGGGAAGGAAGGTAGGTATTGCTATATCAAAGTTATCTGAATTGAAGGTGTACATATTCCCTTATATTATTTAAATATCTAAGAAAAATGGTTACTCTTTTATGCTTTTGTTCCCTTCTGAAAACGGCTCTACTCTAAAATGCAAGACATTGTTCCCAAGGAGAGCGAATTCTCTCCTTCTAAGAGTTGACTCTTTTTCAGAATCGAGTGGTTATACAGTTGACTCTCGTTATCTCGACCTCGCTTATCTCGAATAACCGCTTATCTCGAAGCGAAAATCTGGTCCCTGCCTATATATGAAAACCTAACAACAGATGGAAAATATTGTAGAAAAGAGGAGAAATTGCTCCTAAGGAGCAATTTCTCCTCTTTTCCACAATATTTTCAATATATCTCTAACTTCAAAAGTCCAATTACCTATCAGTTTGTTAAATGTGGTTAATCAAATTATTTTTTCCTCAATTCTGCAAACCAGATATGTCGAACTACGGATATCTCGAAGTATTTCAGAGAGTCCCTTGGAGTTCGAGATAACGAGAGTCGACTGTATACGAAAACAGAGAGAAAGTTACGTAAGTGAACTGGATGGAATACCTACAAATTTGTCTGCAGTTTTCTCAATGTAAACACATAATTGTCTGTTGTAGGACTTCTACCCTAGTCAGAATGATCAACTGAATCTGGATACCCAGCAAGACTGGGACCTACAGTATGGGTATGAGGAGAAAGGGAAAACAATCCTTGGACTTGTAAGAAAACTGGACACATGTGACCGTGAACAAGATATCCCCATTAAGGCAAGACATGAAATGAGCCGCAACGTCAGAAAACAGTACCCTCGGATATGTGCACACAGCAAACTTTCAGATCAACCAGTCGCGCAGTCTGATCAGAAACTTCACTTGGCGCATTTTTGATAGTCAAGGATGTGGATTTAAGGTTTCGTCAGCGGACAAGGAAGACTGATCTGACTGCGCATGCGTAGTCTAATTTTGGTCTTCGTTGGGCGCATATGTCAGAAGGTGCGTGTTCTCACGCTGCGACTCAAATGTACTTTTTTGCCATACTACATCTATGAGGTATAAAACTATAGGTTAAAAAATGTGGCACTCTGTATGTATGTACCTATTTCTGCAGAGGAATGTGTAAAGTCTCAGACAGGAAGCCGATAGCAACCATGGTTATATAGACTGTCTCATAGTTCAGGCCTGATTTATTTTAGCACACCTGAGATTTGCTCAAAATGTACTGTAGTCATCATTATTTGTCTGTCGTCTGTGCATGCGTAATACCTTTTCTGTGGTAACCATGGGAAACGGTTTTTGCATTGAAAGACTAAACGACATCTGTTCCGACAGATGTGAATAGATTGAAATATCAATTGAATTGACCAAGAACAGCTAGTCTGAACCAGAAATCATGGCACTTATGATGTTTTTGTTTTCGATTTTTGAGTGTGCTCGTTGCTCTCAAAGGTCATTCAAAGGTCATTTCTTTAAGAATCTATTTAACAAATTTGTGCCTGGCGTCTCATAATTGAGACAGCAGCCGAAAGTGTCATACTGTAATTACCCTAAATATTTGGACACCTAAACTCCTAACCAGACTAAAACATGAACGCGTCCATTTTATTAATAGTTAATGAGTTAAAAATCTGCTGGGTGAGTGTCAAACAGGATAGACCCTGATCAGACGCCGCGTACTGCAGCGTTTGATATGGGTCTACACTCCTTACGCAGATCTGTCCGTCCCAATCTTTAGCGTAAAATAAGGAATGTTATGCGGCTAGTTTTGTATGGATAGTTACACTCATAGAATATCAATTTTTATTTCTATTTAACAGAAAGGAGAGGTGAATCTTATCTACTTTTATCATCCAAGGGACCCAGTGAATATACTAGCTCTGGACCGAGGCGCCGAACGCGGGTCAAAAACGGCGACAATCCTTGTGCCACCACCGGAACCAAGCCCACCAATCCTTCCCAGCGATACATGGTTTGTTGACTTCAATAACACGAATGTAAGTCTTGAAAGAATTGTGTGATTGTGTAGGTATTGGCAGAGAGGCGGTAGATTCTATATGCACATGGCAAACGTTTAGACCGTGTGATGCATGCAGTTGTGGTAATGTACTTTAGCAGATACAATTTGGCATATGCGAATTACTTCATGCGGTCTTGTCAAGACGTCTGCCATGCTCATTGATTACCAAACGTTTAAACCGCATTGCAATGAGAAATAAATAAAACACAACATGCAACTGTGCAAAATTTGACAAAACTGTGCTGATATACAAAACAGTCTGTAGCTTCATTTTCTGACTATATAAGATTAACCAGCTTTTCCATGTATTGATATTTAGCAACTTCAGCAATGTACCGTACCGGCGTTTGTATATACAGTTGACTCTTGTTATCTCGACCTCGCTTATCTCGAATAACCACTTATCTGGAAGTGAAAATCTGGTCCCTGCCTTAACATGAAAATCTAACAACAGGTAAAAACTAGTGTAGAAAAGAGGAGAAATTGCTCCTAAGGAGCAATTTCTCCTCTTTTCCACTATATTTTTAATATATCTTAACTTCAAGAGTCCAATTACATATGAATTTATTAATGTGGTTAATCAAATTATTTTTTCCCTTAATTCTGCAGATCTGATATGTCGAGGTACGGGTATCACGAAGTATTTTAAAGAGTCCCTTGGAATTCGAGATAATGAAAGTCAACTGTATTCTGTACAGTCTTGCTTTCATAAAACTTTCATGCACATACAGAGCTGCTTTCCAACTCTGACTGTCACTTGTACAAATACAATGGTCAGAACATAGTCTGGCTGTGGCGGGAATTTGAATCTGTAGTCTTCAATTCCAAGTGAGGCCGACAAGGCCACGCTTTATAACTGGGAGCAGGAAACAAGTAATCAATACAAAGTATCTTACATGTACGGCTGGTCTAAACCTCATTATACTGTAGAAAATCTCAACAAGCATTCCGCCCTGTAGATTTTAGAGACAAAAGTTGTATATGTACATGTTTTCCTTCTATAGAAGCAGAAGCTCACATTATTTATCCTATGTATTCAGACAGCTAGATCAAGGCAACAATTTAGACCCAGAAAAGATGCTGCAGAACTCAACAGAACCTACATGGTTTCTCATTTATGTCTATACGTTTTGCTCAGGCCTACCTGCCCAAATTCTTAGGGTAAATACGTTTCAAATAATGAGGATCTCTTCATCTGATAACGTGCATTTTTATGTGCATATACTTTACTCAGTTTGCATCGCATACGTCTTTGGTTTCTTTGTTTCAGTTTCCGATACCAACTGATGAGTCTTCCATTCAGTGCGTCATCTTCAACATGTCCGAGGTTGGAAGTATGGTGAAATACCACATAGTCAAAGTAAGAGAGAATATAAAGAGGGTACCCATTCTAAGAGTCTGGAAAGGTTTTACTTTGTTCTCATAAATAAGATTGACTGCCACGTGATGTACATGCGGAAAGAGAAGGTGCAGATCAGATCAGTTGTTTGCAGATGTACAAGGACATTATAGGTCTTTTCCGTCCACACATGATTTTGATCTTATGAAGCTCTTATCACCATGGTCAAAATCAGAAAACAGAAATTCATGTTATACGGTCATGTCTCCCGCTCCTCTGGCATGGCACACATAATTCTGCAGAGAAACAGTTCAACAGACAACAAAGGCCATCGGCCAAAGATCTCTGACGACGGGGTAATGTCAGTATAAGGTTAATGCATATCCTTGATTTGCATTACGAAAACATGTCTATTCAAATATATAGAAATTTTCACTTCCTAAAACTGAAAAGTTTCAGATAAAAAACTCTGATATTTCTCATATTTCTGCTCAAAACATAGATTGTCGGTACTCGTCAGAACCGCCTTGCCAAGGCGGTTCTAACGAGTACCCACAAATAATGTATACCCTGCAAACCCAGTCTTACTAAATAAAAGAGGGGGTCAATGTTATATAATCATCTTCTTTTGTGACGGATCAAGGTGAGCAGCCACGCAAAGAACCATTAGACAAGTATATTATATCCACTTGAAAAACCATGGTTCAATATGATCATCTTCCAGTTTCTGCGTGCACAAAGCCACGTATTAAGTGATGAGATAACCTGAAAAAAAGGAAGTCACAGTTATCATTCCTTTACGTGATACACCTTCTTGGTCGTGTCTGTCAATAGGCCGAGGTGATATAGAGCACATAAGGTTGAATAACCAAATAATACAAGGAGAATTAACCTACGTATTAAAATAAGTGAGTTACCATTCATTATGCGACATACCAACTTAAATAGTTCTTCTACGTACCATCCAAATATATCCAGGGTTATAAGAGTTATATACACAGTAGTGCATAAAGGTTAATGGCCAAATACAGAAACAGGAGAATAAAATATAAGAACAGGCGAGAGTTATCTTTCACACCAACACGACCTATACCATATCATACATGACTTATATTTCATACCACCAAATTATCTAGAGGACTAGGAGCTATAGAAGGAAATTGATCCAATCAGTAATGAAGCGAACTTTCATTCCTTTACGCAATACACCTGCTTGACCACTTTGACATTTCTACTAAGTTAAGACCAAATATATCTAGGGGTGGAGACGTTATGGGGCGCACAAGTATTAATGTCTATATATTAGAAGGGGAGAAAGTAAAACAAAACAAGAGAGAGTGAGAGTTGTCATTCTTCACTAGACGCACCTGTGTTTTTGTAGAGTCCGCCAAACTTCGCCCCGTACTTCAGTTAAGTGCTGATATTATTAACCCTTGTTATGCTGAATAAAATAAAATGCCACGCCCACTTCCAATTTTCAGCCAATCAGATTACTTTCAGAAGTCAACTGTTCTGGATCTACACTGCTTGCAATGGCAGGGTAAGGGTTAACGTTTCTGGTACTACTGGGACTACTGAGCTCATACAATTTATGTTAAAACAGAATCCGCTCACACTTGCATATTTGAATATTTCCTCATGAATAACTTAAAATTCAGCTGTTGCTGTCTAGTTTTAATTTCATTACGAAAACACGCCTATATAAATACATTGAACATTTCACCACCAAAAACTGAAAGTTTTCGGATAAAAATTCTGATATTTTTCATATTTCTGCTCAAAACATAGATTGTGGGCACTCGTTAAAACCGCCTCATCGAGGCGGTTCTAACGAGTACCCAAAATCTATATTTTTGAGCAGAAATAAGAAAAATATGTATACCCCCTGTAAACCCCAGTTTTACTATATAAAATTGGGATTTCAGGGGATCAAAATTATATAGGTATGTTTTCGTGATGGTTGTGCATTGCTAAAGGTGCATGCTGGGAATATTTTGTGATCGCGGCCGCTGTAGTTAACTGTTTATGTGGTCATACAGTATGCAACATACTTACTTGACACACTTTACACATCTACAACCAAGTATATCCAGGGGTTATCCCGCGCTCAATGTTTAATAGCTATTTATTTCGAAGGGAGGACTTTCTTTATATGGTATACTTGTTTGACACAGTCACCGAAACTTCATTGATGGTCACTAGTTTACCTGCATTTGTTGCTCGTTGTATGAAGGTCATTTAACTTCAAAAACCGATATGAATATAGTTTTTCTTTTGACGGTAATAAAGCCAAGAGGATTTCGTGCGTCTAGCTTGTCAATAATGTGGATCCGTTCGTATCAGTTCCTGAGCTCTTATTTACTTTTTCTGCATACCATCAAAATATTCAAACTCATAGGACTTTATGGAGCATACAAAATTTCTCTGTTACATTTCGTTGTTTTTGTGCTGTTTCTATGTTGAATAAAATGTGTTTTACTGGCCGTAAAACGTCTCTCAGTACTTCACCTTATTATAGATAATGTTTACATTACTTGTTTTACACAACAGAACAGCTTGCCACAAGTCTACATTTCTACTTTATAGCTTTTGAATATTTTGAGAGAAATAAGCGGTATTGATCACAATAGTTCTCTAAGCGGACTGAACGCATATTTGTAATTAAGAGCAACATCAGCATTAAGGGCAATATTTCGACCGTGAAACTAGTTCAAGCTCACCCGCCCCCGTTGTTTCTGCTGACCATTCCAAGGCGGCTCCTCTCATTACGAAAACACGCCTATTCAAATATATTGAATATTTTACCACCAAAAACATGAAAATTTTCAGATAAAAAATTCTGATATTTTTTCTTATTTCTGCTCAAAACATAGATTGTGGGTACTCGTTAGAACTCCCTCGATGAGGCGGTTCTAACGAGTACCAACAATTTATGTTTTGAGCAGAAATAAGAAAAATAATGTTTACTCCTGTAATACCCAGTTTTACTACATAAAATTGGGGTTTAAGGAGGTCAAAATTATATAGGCGTGTTTTCGTGATGTGTGGCATTTGTCATTTGATTGTATGTCGGTTATTGCAACAATGCCATTGTGTCTTATCATTGTTTGTTCCTCATCTCGTATTCTCTCGTTGCATCTTTGAGGTTGTGGCTTTTTCCTGGGTAATTTCATTCATATTTTTATGAACAAATGTTAAACTAGGAGTTAATCCTAACCAATTAAAATAAGAGGTCTCAATAAAACCGAAACTTCGATTTGCGTTGTTATATGTGTTCTACGTTTTCAAGGGCAACACATATAGATTTTATCTAGTACCTTAACAAAACACACATTGTTTTCTACTAAATCTCATCAAAATATATCCAGATGTTGTGGAACGCACAAAGAGAACGTACAGACGGCGGGACTGATAAATCTATTTCTGAAGCCCCCGTCTACTTCGCCAATAAACACGAAGAAAGGGTCAGGAAGAAGAAAAAAGATAAGATGACATCATGGACTACATAGCTCTTACATTGCTAGGTCATAAGTGACAGCTGACGGAAGGCCAGTATGAGAGAAACAATCTCGGTATCTCCCAACGGCTGACAAACTTAAGGAACTGAATTAAAATAAAACTAAGTTTGATTAGTTAACAATAATTTTATCTGGTGCGGTCTTTAGGCGAAGCCGTCAATTTTTTAATAGTACTATAGAATGGAAAGTACACGGATTTGGTAGGCGTATTTCATAGAGGTTGGTTTAATGGTGTGGCGTAAACAAATATGCATGTACGTCGCGTGTGCTTGATATAACAAATACATTACTGAAAGGATATAAAAGCAAACCTACTGATGAAAAAACAACCCCAGTCCAACCCAATGTTTTATGAACACATATTAGAAAAGGGTGATTAAATTTTATCAAAACAGTGCTTTACACAATGACTAACGTCAGTGCAATGTCTACAAAACGTTTCCTTTTATTTCAGATAGAACCCCTGTTTTCTTCAACGACAAGAGACAACGTGCATCATATGAACCTATACAGGTGTCGTGTGCCGGACGGCAGTGTAAGCTTCGTTTCTGGTCAGCATTACAATTGTTTCTCAGACGCACCAAAAGAACTCAATTTCTGCCAAGATTATGTTGCTGGATTCGGACATGGAGACGACGTGAGTATCATACCTAAAACGCACAATTTTTTGTTGCTGTTAAGATTAAAGAAAAAAGTGCACCACGAGGTTAGTTTTTTTTTCGACGCATACGCAGAGATAAAAAAGTTAAAATGGGATTGTGTATTCCAACAATCCGAACAGATTCGTCACGGGTGTGCTGTAGAATACATGGATACGTAAAATGTATAAACGGACAGCAATGATGCTGGTGAGATTGTGCGAAAATGCAAGGTGACCTAAAATACCGGATTTTACACAAGCTTAAAGACTGGCTTTCGCTTTCCGTGACACATGTTACTGTGCTGGCTAACAGAAAATGGCTAAAGAGACTAGAATGATGTTAATGATATCGAAACGTTCACTGTTATTTCAGTTAATGCGTGTCTTGTGATTACGCGTTTCATATAGTTCATACAGACTTATTAGAGACTGTACAAAAAGCAAGGCATGTTCTGTCAGGTTTAATGAAACAGTAAGAAGTAAGTGACACCGGCATCTAGAAATCTATATAGTCGAAAGACAAATTTGTTAAAGGGACTGGATATACTTGATCTATATTCCGCCAATGTTAACAAAGGAGGTAATATTTTGTGAACCAAATCTGCTTTTCTGCATACCAAACTCCTTCTGAAAAAGAAAAGAGAGGAGTACTTTCTTCCATTAAGAGTAGATCACGTTTCAAACAATGTATACATTCTCCTTAAAGATCAATTACAAAATTGTTTGCATATTGTATACTATAAAACCAGAGGCAATACGCGACTAAAATTAAAAATTACATCTGTCTTTACTTGAGATAAAAAATGTTTAAGTTTTAGAATTAATGAATCCGAATTTGACAGCCGTTAAAATCTGCCTCATTAATATTTTTAAATTTTGAGTAATTTAGTCGACAAAGATGACATTGAAGGTTTAAAGTTTTTAGATTATCAAATGATTTTAAAACAGACATTTTGTACAGCTATATAATATATTTCAGGCATTCTACTTTCCAGAGGATGTGGGTTTAGCAATAGGCGGAGAAGGAGAACCGAATATTTACATTTTAGCTATCGAGTATGAAAACGAGAAAAAGTTACCTAGTAAGGTTTATACTGCTACTGCTACATTTTAGACCATTATACTTTATTTTTTATTATAAAGCCGAATTCGTAAGATTTATGAATAACATATGACAAGTGTTAATTGGATTACCAGTAGTAAAAATAGTCTAAAAGAAATGTTTTATTAATTGACCCTACTATTATATTCAACTCTTCAGATTCATACTTTCTACTTTCGATATACCAAAACAATAGGACACGTTTAGCTGAAGCAATATATTTATTTAGAAAAAGTATGTTCAGATAAGGAGAAGTCAAGTTATATCAAAGTACCTAAGATCTCAACCTTTAACTTGTTTGAAATTATCGTGAAGTTCTTTTTTAAACACATTGAACTGAATGTATCTCCTCGAATCTGTTTTAAGGTAAAATGTTAGTTGAGAACTGCTCATTTTTAAATGGCTTATCTCTGCTTAAATAATGAGTTGAACTAGTGAAATTATCGGGACTTTGTAGATTTACAATAGTAAAATGAGTGTCTATTTTCCTTTACATTTCCTTTAAGATACATAAACATATGATTTATCATCATGTGTTTTGTATATCACTCCATTCTACTATACCCGTTTATACCTAGGATGCCAGTTTAGATAGCTATTCATTTCTGGTTATTTCTGCAACATTTGTTTCGATATTTCAATATGATAAAAAAACAAACATTTTGTTATTTAGACCTGGTTGACAATTCTGGTATTCGAGTTTCGTACACGCCGACGCTGAGGCCTAACGAGGGAGCGTTTGTTACTATGGGAAACATCATCAGTGAAACATGGTTCCAGTTTATACCACCCGGGGAGACGGATTTCCTCAGTAGAACATACTGTTCTCACCGCTGCATCAGTTGGGTATGAAAATATTATTAATATGAAGATAATCAGCACGCACCACAATCACGAAACATAGCCCTTCCATAGCATCGATTCAGGTTTGAATGATACAAAACGGCATCACAAAAAACTGAACATTCAAGAAAACAGACCGAATAAAAAAATTAACTGAAACAGAAATATCGCCAGGGAACAGTCAACAGTAAACTTGTTGCTGGACTTTAATCACCCGCTCCATGAGAACTAACTTCGGACAACATTCAAATATCGAAGAGCCCAGACTACTATTTCGCCTCTAGGGTCTCGCTACCGTCTACAAATAATACTGGATGCAAATTTTATTAGTAATAAGCGATTGCACATGCTAGTATTCGCATTCACTGCATACTTGGTGAAAAACCCTTTATCTCATGGTACAGTTTAAATATGACATAGCAATGTATACCATATTGTTGCTACTTATACCTACAGTATTGGTGACACATTGATAACTTTATGTCGTATTTGGACTGCAAATGTTCTAGTCAGATACAAAACAGAAAAAGATCGTTAACAATATTTAGGACAGTGATTATTAACATATACCGTTCTCTGGGCTAATTCAGTAAGCGATAAATATATGAAATGTTTCTTAATTTTCTCAGAAAACAGGATTTGACATTTTAATGCACATTGTCTCCATTGGAGATGATTTGCATGATATGTCAAAAACCATTTCAGTATGTCGTCTGCTGAAAATTTTAACCTGCATGCTTAGAGTTAATATGCGCCTAACGTATAAGGCACTTTCACAATTATTTACCTTTTTGAGTTTATTTCTTGTTCATAAAGGGCTACCAAGGTACGAAGAAGAAGACTCCAATGACTGCTGTCGGTGTTATCTTTCATGCGCACGAGCTCGGCAAACGAACGAAACTACGTCACGTGACGCAAGAAAGTGCTAAGATCAAAGAAAGGCCATGGTTGGCTTATGAAGAAAATTATAACAGCGAAAGACAGAAACTACATTTGTTTAAAGAAAGAAGAAAAATACACAAGGTGGGCCATTAAAGACTTCATATATATATTTGTGCAAGTATCAATTGTGTCTGGGTTATTATAGTTCCTGTATTTAATGCAAACGGTGTAGACCCTGACCAGACGACACGTTCGGTGGTGCCTGATCTGGTTCCACACTGTGTGGTTTTGTTTCTTTTTTGGATTCTACGCATTTATGGGGAGATATATTTTCTTGTATCTGCCATAAGCATTGTTGCACACAAAAAAAAAAACTTCTAATAAGAAATTTACTTTGTGGGAAAATGCTGATGTAAAGAACAACAAGAGAAAATGTCTTGGGCTATATAAGGCTCAAATGAATTCCTGGTGTACTTCTCAGAATGAATCATTTTGTTATGTATGTATGTATGTATGTATGTAACATAGCACCTTGATTTTGCGAATAAAATGCATGCGGTATATATTGTATTCCATATGTGTGGCATTTTCTGTGAATCTTCTTATTTCAAGCTGGCCTAGACTTCTTTGATTATTTTCTTAGTATTTATTTACTAAGTTCAAGATGGTCAATATCAAGGAACTCGGACAAACATTTTATTATCGGTTTGGCAGTCTTCAAAGCCAACAAATAATTTTGTTCTTTCCTTAGGAACAGTACAGATTTGTTTTCTAAATGCGACACCGGACTAAAGACACTTCTGCTACAAGGCCTATCAGAAAAAAAAAGGTAAAAAGAAAAGTCCAGGGAATGCCATAAGCACAAACAAAAAATGTAAGAGAAAAGTCCAGGGAGTGCCACGATCACAAACCGCCGCCCTTCCCAGACCCCATGAGGAAGAGAAAACAGACAAATCCAAACAAGCACAAACCGAACAAACGTACAAAAAGCACTAAGATTAGCTCTCTCTTCCCCAAGCGAGGTTATCGCAATGCTAAAAGGACTGAAAAACACAAGAACAAAATTATATAAGGTAAGTCATAAAACAAATCGCCTCGTAGAATAAACCACAAAGCAACAAAGAGTAAGACTAACACAAGTCGCAGCCAGTCTCTGACACCAAGAGGAAGATGAAAGAGACAAAACCAATACGCGTAAAATAAACAAACGCACAAAAAGCACATAGACCAGCTCTCTCTTCCCCATGCGAGGTGATCGCAATGCTAAAAGGACTGAAAAAAGGGCAAAACACTAGACTTAATATAAATCGCCTCGTAGAATTAACACAAAGCTACACAGAGTAAAAGCAACACCGGAACCTGAATGTAATGGGACAGGGTATAATTTTAGAAAAATTGTCGGTAAACCGGAATTTTCTGAACAAATAAGTAGAAGTGTCTTATAAACAAAAGGGGTATAGATATTGAAGTCAGAAAACTATCAGCTTGCTTGGCGGTTGACCAAGTCACAGTTTAATACTTTGCTTACCTCTTTAATTGCACGCCAGTTGATCAGGGTCAGTCTCTATAGTGGCCTCGACTTAAATCTTGGCCGGATTTTTTATATCTGTTTGTCGGTCCACCGGGGTTCAACTGGTTCTTTTTTTGCATCAGTATTCCAAGTATGTTGTTTGACATCCGAGGGATCTCCAAGTGTCTCAATACGTAGTTTCTAATGAGGGCTTATCTTTACTTCATTAAAGACTTTAACTGTGATTTATTTGTTACCCGTAATGATTCACGGATGAGTTAGAAGACCTCAACAGGAAAACATGAAACATAAATATCAGAAATATTTTTATCATTAAACAGGAACAAGAAATGCATGATCTTGTTTACTTGTTCCCAGCATTTTATTTATATAATTATAAAACCCTTGATACTCATTACCTTTTCAGTTGACTTGTACGCTATTAAGCATGTATCCTGCTATGTCATCATTTTCATGCCCAATATGGTAAATAAAATCTACACCGATTGACCTTTGAAACACATGGCACATAACAGGCCGAAAATTGGAGTCTCGGTTTCATTTAAACTCTTCATAAGACAGATAGCAGCCGTGGAGTTTGCAGAGAGAAACACGCCCCACTAGCTTTAAGGAAAGTCGATTTTCCAAGATAACATAATAAGTTTAATGATCTGAAGGAAAATACTGATAAAACTGCACTAAAATGATGCACGGATTAAATTTAACGATCGTAAATGACACTTAACACTAGCTGCAGCAAAGTAAACTAAAATAAAGGTCGGTTTTTTGGAACAAATAACACTGGAAGAAAATCAGAGTCGCGATTTCAATGAGGCGATTCTTCTGTTACAGTTCTTCTAGGTTTGTGCGTCGGAGGTAATATATAATATAATTTACGGTATTTGTTTTGTCATTATTGTTCCTCATTTTTCCTTTTTTCGGTACCTCGGGAAGGCTGTGCTTCTTGATTGTGGCATTTTCTGGGTATATTCACTAATATTTCTTCATTTGACAACAATGTAGTTTGCAGGGCTGCATAAGCACCTAGCACAAACCCGAACAGAACTACATTTATAAGTGATTATTGCATTGAATATGATTTTCAGCAAATGTTTAAAGAATGGTTCATAATTTAATCAAGACAGTGTAGGTGTAAGAAACCTAATATATTTTAAAACATTAATTTCTAATCTGAGAAAAGATCTTAAAATAATAAAGCCCTTACTGCCAAACTTCTTAGGCAGGGCTATCATTATTTGAAACTTCGTAAGGCGTTTTCGAACTTTTATCGCAGACACAGTGCCTTGTTAGAAAATTATAGCGTCAGTCTGAAAACACTTCTGCAACAAGGTATATCGGAACTAGAATTTTACGGTGACTTAGTGTACTGATTTAAAAAAATTGTAGGTAAATCTAACTTTTCGGAGCAATTCAGAAAACTTACTAACCGTTATAAAAAATAGCTATAGCCTTGATATTATGCGGCAGACTGCATGCCTAGTTGTCAACCCAATCATTGTTGATGGCTATGCTTCACTCTTTAATTGCACGACGGGGGTTCGGGCGTCAGACCCAATGACGGCCTCTTCGTAAAACTTTAACCAGTGGGTTGGGGCTTGACGATTTGTCTTTGGCTTGGCCCGCCGTGGTTCAACTATTGGTTTTCATTTACTCTGGCATACAGTAGAAATAGCCATGAGTACTCGTCTTTGTTTATTATAGTGATTAATTTGATTTTTGTGTTTTAGCTTTGATGCATTGACTGAGTTGGGAGCCTTTATGCGAACCGAATTTTTATGTGTTTCTGTATTAAAGACACATTTTGGATTGCATAACACCCTAATGACTCTGAGGAGATTAAGATAAGAAATTCTTGGTGACTTTGGCCATCCTTTCAGGTAGGGGTCTGATAAGGGGAAATTAGATTTTATATCAGCAAAGTTTATGATGAAGACAGAGAAACAAATGTGGGTAATTTGGTGATAATTTGATGTTGTTTTTTTTTTTCTAGTCATTCAATAAAATATACCTGGTTTTTGTTCATTAGAATTGTCTCTCCCAGGCAGTTCTAATGAAACCCACAATATATTTCATGGTGAAATACAGATATTTATGCTATACGCTAATTTATCACCAAATGCCTCCTTTATTTGTTTCTTTGGATCAAATACAGAAGATTAGGAAGATAGTATGAGAAGCTTTTTGGCATAAAATACAAATTCTAAATTGTCCAAGAACTTTTAGACATATTCCATAATGTACTGTTTTACTGAAATGGAAATGGAATAATTGTGCAGTGTTCTTACTTACTTTAGAAAATAAATAAATGAATAAATAAATAAATATTTTCAATTTTATATTTCTATTTCAGTTCATTTGTACTTTTTCACAATGCAAGAAAAAAACAACACTTTTGTGTTTAGAAAAAAAAACTATAAAAAAAAAAAAATAATAATAATGATAACAATAATAATAAATAAAAAAATAAAATGATACAATACAAATCAACAAATAAAATCAAGTTAAATGCAAAATTTGCAAATGAATTTATTTGATAGTAACATATTGAATACTGCTCAATTTTAAGAATTTACCCTTATATGGCCCCACCAAAGGAGACTTAACAGCCTTATAAAGACTCCATAATCACTTAGATAAGATAAGCCTTTGATGTGCGCTCTGTTATCAGGACTGTATATTGGCGATGATCATGAAGGGGGGGTCTAGCCAAAGAAGGAAAAAAATGTGTCTTTAAGAGTAGCATGGGGACCCAGGGTGAAGTTAGCCAGCTGTAAAAGTGCTTTAAACCCCCGGTGGTTTACTCTACTGACCGTTCTAAGGCGGTGGTCCCGGTGTTAGTCTTACTCTTTGTTGTTTTGTGGTTTATTCTACGAGGCGATTTGTTGTATTTCTTTCAATGTGTCATTTTGTTCTTGTTTTTTTTTTTTCAGTCCTTTTAGTATTGCGATTACCTCGCTTGGAGAAGAGAGAGCTAATCATAGTGCTTTTCGTACGTTTGTTCGATTTGTGCTTGTTTGGATTTGTCGGTTTCCTCTTCCTCTTGGGGTCTGGGAAGGGCTGCGGTTTGTGATTATGGCACTCCCTGGACTTTTCTCTTACATTGTGTTTTCTTGTTTTCGTTCTTTCTTTCTAATACTCTCCGTGTTTCTTCATCCTACTGTTCACCTAGCTGTTTATCATACATTCATATTTTCAAATCTTCACGTATACAATTATTGTAAATTTTACACACATGTGCTGTCAATACATAAATGCATGCTCTCTACATTTGCAGTTTTATTTCATTTCAGAGTGATTCGCTCATGCTGGAATGTTCGTATGATACTTCATTAAAGTCAAATTATACTTTGGTAAGTATAGTTCGTGCTGCATTTTACCAGGTGCAATCCTATTATATATAGTTCAAATCAAATTGACTGAAGTACATAGTATCCCAATTTAATTATTATAAAACCGATTAGTATGTTTGTTATTAAAAGAAATATAATAAGAATGGCTGCCCGATGTCCCCCGGCGTACCTCATATGGGGTATACATATCTCAACTTATTAGAGTCGCCAGAGCTTCTTCAAATCTTAGTGACTTTAACTGCCGTAATGAAGCCCTTATTGCCAAACTTCTTAGGCAGGGCTGTTGTTATTTTAAACTCCGTAAGGCGTTTTCGAAATTTTATCGCAGACGCAGTACCTTGGTAGAAAAATATAGCGTCAGTTTGAAAACACTTCTGCAGCAAGGTGTATCGGAACCAGAAGATTACGGTGACTCAGTGTACAGTTTTAGAAAAATTGTGGGAAAATCTAATTTTTTGGAGCAATTCAGACAACTAATTAACTGTTATAAAAGAATTGGCTATAGCCTGGATATTATGCGGCAGACTGCATGCCTAGTTGTCAACCCAATCATTGTTGATGGCTATGCTTCACTCTTTAAATACACGACGGCGGTTCGGGCCTCAGACTCAATGACGGCCTCTTCATAAAACTTTAACCAGTGGGTGGGGGCTTGACGATATGTCTTTGGCTTGGCCCGCCGTGGTTCAACTATTGGTTTTCATTTACTCTGCCATACAGTAGAATTAGCCGCGAGTACTCGTCTTTGTTTATCATTGTGATTGGTTTGATTTTTATGTTTTCGGTTTGAAGCATTGACTCAGTTGGGAGCCTTTATGCGAACCGAATTTTATGTATTTTTGTATTAAGAGTAGCATCGGGACCCAGGGTGAAGTTGGCTAGCTGTAAAAGTGCTTTAAACCCCCGGTGGTTTATTCTACTGACCGTTCTAACGCGGTGGTACCGGTGTTAGTCTTACTCTTTGTTGCTTTGTGGTTTATTCTACGGGGCTATTTGTTTTATGTCTTACCTTGTGTTGTTATATTTTCAGTCCTTTTAGCATTGCGATTACCTCGCATGGGGGAGAGAGAGTTAATCATAGTGCTTTTCGTACGTTTGTTTGATTTGTGCTTGTTTGATTTTGTATGTTTCCTCTACCTCTTGGTGTCTGGGAAGGGCTGCAGTTTGTGATTGTGGCACTCCCTGGACATTTTTCCTTACCCTTTTTTCCCAAACTTCTTTTATTTTTGAGTAAGTTTCTCTCATCGCGTGTTTCAAAATGGTTCTTTACCTCAGCAAGGCATCAAAAATTAAACGGTGGTTTACTCTATCGGCCGTTCTAAGGCGGTGGTCCCGGTGTTAGTCTTACTCTTTGTTGCTTTGTGGTTTATTCTACGAGGCGATTTGTTGTATGTCTTTCCATGTGGCATTTTTTTCTTGTGTTTTGTAGTCCTTTTAGTATTGCGATTACCTCGCTTGGGGAAGAGAGAGCTAATCTTAGTGCTTTTCGTACGTTTGTTCGATTTGTGCTTGTTTGGATTTGTCGGTTTCCTCTTCCTCTTGGGGTCTGGGGAGGGCTGTGGTTTGTGATTGTGGTACTCCCTGGACTTTTCTCTTACCTTTTTTTTATGCAGTGTCAGCTTTTAACGCTTCAGCAGGTATTAGTGTATTTCACCATAGTGCAGATCATATTTCATTTCCTTTGGGGTCATTGGGTCTGTGGTGGTATCTCTGAAAATGGAGTTCTGCTCATGTATAAGCAATGTTGCGAACTTCATTACTACTAATAAAGATTCTCAATAAAACCGAGACCCCCATTTTTTAATCTGTAGTGTGTTCTTTGTTTCCAAAGGCAATCCTTTTTACGTTTATTTTACTACACTGCAGCTGGTGTTAGTGGCGTGTGACGGCCGTAGAACGTGTCCCCGTACTTCACCATAGTGCAGATTATATTTCATTTCCTTTGGGATCATTGGGCTCATTGTTGTATCTTTGAAAATGGTTCTGCTCATTTATAAGCTCAAGGGCGTAAGCAGTGTTGCAAACTTCATTACTGCTTATGAAGAGTCTTAATAAAACCGAGATTCCCATTTTCTAGTATGTAGTGTTTTCTTTGTTTCCAAAGGCAATCGCTTTGACGTTTATTTATTTTATACGACAGTTTTAAGAAAATGTGCCAAACTGTTAGCCTCTTTGGTCCAACTAGTGGTTCTGAGCCCTGGTTGTCAGTGTCTAAGGCGCCTGATACGAGCCTTCATCCTTGTTTCATCACAGTTATGTAATTTGATTTGCTACTCAAACAATCATTTGTATTTTGTACAACATTTTGACATAGGATGAAGATAAGATACCAGTAAAATCGGTTAAATCGTCCGGTAGTTTTTAATATTGACCATGGTAAGGCGGTGGTTCTAGTGTGGGTCAGTCTTTGACGGCTAACTACGGATTTTTTTTTTATTTTGTCCTGTTTGTTATCATCGTGTTGTGTATGGTGGGTGTCACTGGTAGACATTTTCTGTGATTGTAACTTCCTGGATGGCATCTTCTATATAAGCTTATATATTTTAGGGAGGATGGAAAGAGGAAAACGAACTATGTCGGGCTTACGTTCTGTATTACCCACGTAAAGCTTTAGAGGGATGCATGAGCTGGAGTAATTACGATCAGCTCAAGAATGCGGCTGGTAAGCCGATACATCCACTTAATGTCTTCTCAACGCTTAAAGCCACAGATTGGACTAACAACGATATCATGAGAGAAAATCTAAAAATGGCTTTGGATACATCAATCGAAATGGAACAGTGTTGGTCGTCTTTACAAGATCCATTGGTATGTATATGCGATAGCTGTGAAGATATGTTCTGTCTGTTTCTGTACACATACTTAAACAATCATGCTGCAATATTCCGTCTGCACCAGCATACGGTGTTCACGCTTCACAATCAATCCGTTATGCTAGAGCCTGCTCTCAGTATCAGGACGTTATTTAACGAGGAATACTGCTCACTACACAATTGTTGACTTCGGGATATCAAAGAACTAAACTGGTGTCAACACTTCAAAAGTTCTATGGGAGGCATCATCATGACCTTGTCAATTCCTATAATACGACTGTTTCTAGACTTATATCTGATGTTTTTGCTACAGCTAAGCCATAAATAGACTTTCTAAACCCCTGACATTAACTTCCGTACTTTTCTAAACCTCTGATCAGGCTGATAGGAATAGTGAGCGAAGCACGCTCACTAAATAATGCTTGCTTTCATGTTATACATATATATAATATTTCATCTTATATATATTTTACATTGACGCCTGATTACACTATATTTAATTTGAGCCCATGCCTGTCGGTAGAGTAGCATCGGGACCCAGGGTGAAGTTGGTTAGCTGTAAAAGTGCTTTAAACCGCCCCCCCCCCCCCCCGCCCCTCCCGCGGTGGTTTACTCTACTGACCGTTCTAAGGCGGTGGTCCCGGTGTTAGTCTTACTCTTTGTAATCAAGTAATTTGCGAAAACGGACGTTTCTGACTCTATAGTGTATTTTAGGTTTACTTCGCTTGGGGAGGAAAGAGCAAATCTTAGTGCTTTTCGTACGTTTGTTCGATTTGCGCTTGTTTGGTTTTGTCTGTTACCGCTTCCTCTTTGTATCTGGGAAGGGCTGTGGTTTGTGATTGTGGCACTCCCTGGACTTTTCTCTTATCTGTTTTTAATCAAAGCATGCATAAATGTACATGTATAATGTGTAGCAGCCAAATAAACAGAATATATATATATATATATATATATATACATATATATATATATATATATGTATATATATATATATATATATATATATATATATATATATATATATATATATATATATATATATATATATCTCCGCCAGTCATACAATCATCCAACCAATGCTTCGCTTTATAATGGCAGAGGTACGAAAGTTTGTTTATACTACTTCTTGCTTATAATACCAGTTTGGTTAATCAATAGGAATAGAAAACGAAGTAGTTATGGCATTTAGCTTGCATTTTTATTTCAGTGTATTAAACTATTTATTATTAGCTTCTCTTTTGTTTCTATTACAGTATGCGTATTCCTACTTCCAACAGCCAAACGTTTCAGCGCCATACCAGCCATCAACCGAATCTAAATGTTCGGCAGCTTAATAAAGAAAAGTAGAACGAATGCATGTTCAGGGGAGAACTTTGTAGAGTTAGTTTTGCCTCTTTTGCCTCTTTGAAAATGGTCTACTCTAGTTAGCAATTTGCTAACTTGAGCAGACCCATTTTCAAAGAGAAATATTTTAGAGTAGACACCTTTTCGGAAGGGTATTGGTTTGCAGAAATGCAAACAAAACGTCACAAACGTTGTCTTCCTTTTAACAGTGGCAAAAAATCAACCGGTTTTATCCAGTCTTCATAAATCCACTGATGCCAGTTTTGGCACAAATAAGTTGCACTACTCAAACAGTTTTAATATATTTACAAGTGTCTTGTTCGAAATCCAAGATAAAGATTATAAAAGCAAAGGCTGATTGGTTAGATAAATCTTAAGATGTTAAGTTGTTTTCTCTTACCTTTTTTTACTATATCCGTCATTGTATGCCTTTGCATGTATGTCTTGGTGAAATTTTTATTTAAGATAGCCATTTGGCCATTTTTTGTCCTTGTGGCTTTCTGCTTGTAGTAGTTTGATTGTGTTGTCGTTACTTTAAGTGCGTCCGTCTTTCCCTTTGGTGTCTTGAAATCTAACTTTTCGGAGCAATTCAGAAAACTAATTAACCGTTATAACCGAATTGGCTATAGCCTGGATATTATGTGGCAAACTGCATGCCTAGTTATCAACCCAATCATTGTTGATGGCTGTGCTTCACTCTTCAATTGCAAGACGGCGGTTCGGGCTTCAGACTCAATGATGGCCTCTTAGTAAAACTTTAACCAGTGGATTTGGGCTTATATATGTCTTTGGCTTGGCCCGCCGTGGTTCAACTATAGGTTTTCATTTACACTGGCACACAGTAGAATTAGCCATCAGTACTCGTCTTTGTTTATCATAGTGATTAATTTGTTTTTTATGTTTTCGCTTTGATGCATTGACTGAGTTGGAAGCCTTAATGCGATATTAAGAGTAGCATAGAGACCCAGGGTGACGTTGGCCGGGCTTAAAATTGCTTTAAACCCCCGGTGGTTTATTCTACTGACCGTTCTAAGGCAATGGTCCGGTTGTCCCGGTGGTATACTCTTTGTGGCTTTGTGGTTTATTCTACGAGGCGATTTGTTTAAGGTCTAGCCTTGTTTATTTTGTTCTTGCGTTTTTCAGTCCTTTTAGCATTGCGAGTACCTCGCTGGGGAAACATAGAGCTAATCTAAGATTTTTTTTCAAACGTTTGTTCGATTTGCGCTTGTTTGGTTTTGTCTGTTTCCTCTTTCTCTTGGTGTTTATGCGAACCGAATTTTTATGTGTTTCTGTATTAAGAGTAGCATCGGGACCCAGGGTGAAGTTAGCTAGCTGTAAAAGTGTTTTAAACCCCCTCGGTGGTTTACTCTACTGACCGTTCTAAAGCGGTGGTCCCGGTGTTAGTCTTACTCTTTGTTGCTTTGTGGTTTATTCTACGAGGCGATTTGTTATATGTTTTTCCATGTGTCATTTTGTTCTTGTGTTTTTCAGTCCTTTTAGTATTGCGATTACCTCGCTTGGGGAAGAGAGAGCTAATCTTAGTGCTTTTCGTACGTTTGTTCGATTTGTGCTTGTTTGGATTTGTCGATTTCCTCTTCCCCTTGGGGTCTGGGAAGGGCTGCGGTTTGTGATTGTGGCACTCCCTGGACTTTTCTCTTACCTTTTTTGGTGCACTCCCTAGACTTTTTTTTCTTTTTATACTTTTCTCTTACCTTTTTTTGGAACGGAAGGTGTTAGGTAATTGTATCGATTCCTGATCATTTCCTTCCTTTCTGTTTACTATATTCATATATCAATACTACATTTATCATGCAAAATTGCACGAATCCATATGGCGAGACGCATGAGCTCGTGTGTGCGCCTGCGCGATATAGAAGAGTCCCACAACTTTCACAAATAACTGTCATTAGAGAACAAATACATTGAATATTTCGCATATTTGACCTTAGAGCGTCTCTCAAAATGTCTGTTGACGGTTTCTGTAACCGTTTATTGAAGACTGCATACACAGATAAGTATACCCTGGATCAACAAAATAGTATATAGTATGGGTTCCAGTACACAATGTTTTTAAGAATTAGAAAGATATACGATTTATTCGCTACAGAAAAAAAGCCTTCACATATTTGTATATAAAACAACTGTATAGCAGATATGCATATATTGCACTACGCGAGAACTTGCATGTTTCTGTGGAGCCCGAGCTGATACTTAACAAAGTCTAAGTATACAAAAATTTGTGTATTCATGTTAAAGTCATAAAATCAGAAAGACAAAATGCTTCAAACAGAAAACAGAAAGCAGAATGATTATTTTTTCATGCGCATAAAAACATGAAGCCATGTGTGATACTCCGGCTGTTTTTCGCATTTATGGGAGAGTATTCTGTTTTCCTGTCTGACATGAATTTTCAAATTTCGCATGTAAATTGCATTTCAAATAAACCTACCGTTTTCTATAGTATTTATTAGAATATATAAACGGATTAACATAAAATAATGTTCAATTTTTCGTCGAGTAATATATAGAACAGTGTTTTGTACTTATGTAATTCTTAAAATGAATGCTGAGGGGAATCGCCGTGCATTTCTTCATGTTCATAATTTAAAAAAAAACAAACTTTGTTGACATACTATACTCGGTAAGTATGTATGAAGACCGTATTTTCCGCAAACAAAAATGTTTATCAAAATTCCATAAAATACACGCCCTTTACAAAACACGACACGAATTTTAAACAATCAATGCTACTTTATATTCAGACATCAACTGTAATGATTTATTTATAGCGACTTTTTTGGGTGTATTTTACCTGTTATTGTACATTAATGTGTGCTTTACGCTTAATAAAACACAGTTGCTTGGCAAACTCTTAACCAGTATCATGCAAAATGCACGCATTTGTCCAAAATGTAATTAGTTACGAATTGCTATACAGCGGTTTTGTACGAATCAAAATCAAAGCTGTATATATAGATCTCAGCCGTATGTCTTTCCGATTATAGGGTTACGTTTTGTTTTTTTGTTTTTTTTTGTTGTTTTTTTTTTTTGCAGGATACGGGAATTGGGAAACCGGACTAAAAGAATCCTGCCTCTTTAGCATGAACTGTCAAACCCTAATTGCAACTACTCAAAAGAAAAAAAAAAAAAAAAAAAAAAAAACTTGTTTATTTACATTTATTTTATGTCATTTTATTTATTTATTTTCCTTTTCTTTTTTGCCTATATTTTGCAATTAAGGCGATATTTGTATTTTGTATTGTATCAGTGTCAACTACGTATGTACATCATCTGCAATGATTTTCCACCCGATTTATCACACTGATTTCGCGTTGAACTCTATTTAGTTGGTTAATCATATTTTTCAAGTGCACAGGTATACATGAATCACTTCACTGGCAAACTTACCTGTGATCAAACTACACAGATAGCTAAAACAAATGCTTGCAGTTTTTACTAAATCTTCGCTAATTTAGACTATGCCACGTTTGACTAAAATCGATGGAGATGATGCTGACGCCAGCATCGCGCAAATAAGCCGAACATTTTGTTTCAGTAGCCAAAAAATTTTTGGCCTGTGGAATCAGTTCCGATAGGCTTGGAGCGTCTCTGACAACTAAAGACCCGGGTGTCGGCGCGTTTCAACGCGACGTCAAGATAATCGTCTGCGTATTATGTATTTTGGAAGTCGCTTTATGCCAGCGATAGAAACGTCTAGGCACCTCCGTATTTCTGCACAGACAGTGAGGAATCATTTGACCTTCCGATTAGGGCACGGAAACCTTACACGGGCCCGGTACGGACAGCACGTCAGCGTGCGACTCTTGTGAAATGGGCTAGGCAGCATCTTGACTGGCATCGGCAAAACTGGAATAATGTCATCTTCATGGATGTATCTCACTTCAAACTTAAACATGCCGGTGGAAGGGAGCGAGTTTACCGTCGAAATGGGTTACGGCATGCCTATGCCTGTGTACGTCAAAGGGACAGATATGGATGAAAAAGGATCATGGTCTTTGGTGGGATTATGGGACAGAGAAAAACCCGCCTTATTGTCATTCCGGGGAATCTCAATGCGCAACCTTATGTTATTGAAGTACTGTACACCGAGGTTATTCAATTTTTGCGAAGGGCACGGGCCTGGTACATTGCAGCAAGACAATGCGCATCCTCGTACAGCTGGTTTGACTGCTAACAATATTGGCGTTCTTATTGGCTTGCACTGCCCCCGAAATAAATCCAATTGAATATATTTGGGATGAACTCGGGAGGCGAGTAAGGCAAACCTATCAAATGAATACGCTAAACCGCTAAGAGCTGCTCTTATCCGCGAATGGAACAATATTCCGAACGCAGTAGTGTTACGTTACGTTAACTGGATGCGACGTCGAATACTTGCTTTAATTTCAGCCAACGGTTGCCACACCTGTTATTAGAGATGAACTTTGGTTACTGCACAATGAACATCATTGTGAAACTGTTTTGGACATTTTCCTACATATTTTACCTGTCCTTGGATCTCAGATTTCTTTTCTTTACAACTGACAGTTTTCATTTCGACCCCTGACTGCTTTACAACAAGGTTTAAACGTAATCAATTTTGCAGTCAGAATGATTTTTTCCTCAAAATGAAGGAAAATAATTAATTGATAAAAACATACAATGTGGCTGTATATAGTATTTATACTACAAATGATAGGGTATGCAGTTTAGACAAATCTTCAACAGAGGCATTTGTTAATTTGTTCATTTTTTATCTCTCTTTTTTTTTTTTTTTTTTTTTTTTGCCTTCTTTGTTTGTTCGTCTGTAGTTTCATATATGCCGTTTTTATTGTTTGTTCCTCATCTCTCCTTCTTCTGGTACCTGGGGAAAGCTGTGCGTCGTGATTGTAACATTTCCTTGGTATTTTCACTTATAGTTTAGTGCAAATTATTGAATGGTACATGTAACTCTTAGTGCTGAAAGCAAAATAGTTTGTTAAATCCAAGAACAATCTTTTTGTCGCAATTTCCCGAGCCAGACAAATTTTTGTCCGCCTCAAATATAGTTTTAACCCATTTATGACAAGCGTCCCATAAAAGGGACATTGGAAAATAGTGTAGACCCCTATTAGACGCCGCAGAACGCGGCGTCTGATCAGGGTCTATATTGTTTGCATTAATTACAGGATTTTTTTATAGACATGATGATAACAAAAACTGACCAGACATTCCTTAAGCTGGAAATGGTCTGGTCCAAAGAGTTAAGGTAGAAGAGTTCACTCGGCATTAATGGGTTAAGACATGTATCTGGACTGCGTGCACATCACCGGAAAACGCTGAATGATATGGAATATTTTCATCAGTCAGTGCTGTTGTTTTTTCTATATACTTAAATGCTAAGCCGTACACGTCTTTAACATTTATATCGCTTCACTTTACCGTATTTACCCTAAATATTTAGACACTTCAGATATTAACCATACGTGTCCTAATATTTAAACAATTGCACTTTACTACTTGTTTTGACAGTGTTTCTTAAAAAGAAGTACTGGACAATAGGTAAACAGTGCAGATACAGATCGGACGCCTTGTTCTGTGGTGTCTTATCTGTGTTTACAAAGATTCTCATGCCTGTCGGTCCCCATACAACGGGTAAACACGGTAATTCCTTGGGTTCTATATTCGTCATTTACACACTTCGAGCATGTTTCACCCAATAATGATCCAGGTATATTGTATAATCTCTTTTCCTATTTTGTTCATATGTTTCGTTTTATACATTTATTTTAAATTTCTTTTCAGATTGTCATAATAAACATCATTATGAGCAATTACATTCTGGAGTTCTCTGTTAAACGCCTGTTGTATATTCATCTCCGATAATATAGGGTTTAAGGGTCGTTTCAATGACATTCAAGTTATACCGGACATAATGCATTGGGTTTATAAGATTAGAAAATTGTATAGGTAATAAATATCCAGTTCATAAACGTATCAGGTACAAAAACTAATTTCGTAGATGTGTACCTTGCGAAGAGTCAGATCAGCTTGCGCATCCGTATACGTTTGGTATTGTTTGGATAGCCAGTGACCCAAGCATGAGAAGAAGATTCATCTACTCACAGTGCTCTACCTTAGTATACCTAGATGTATTTTGCGAAAAAAAATGGCTGGGCAGGGTTTCAGCATCAATGACTGTTTTTGAGACGACAGAATTGACCGTTTTACATTTCTCATATATGCCATTAAGAAAAACTCAATGTATTTTTGTGGAACAAACAGTTCAGTCAGGGAAACGAGCGTGACCAACATACGAAGGGAAATAAATCAAAAGCACGTAGCCTTACAGTCTTGCTTTAATAACCCACCTTTCCCTAAGAAGTTTTTATCATTTATTGACAGTAAACAAAGTTTCTCTCAGATAACACTAAAACGAATATAACTTAATTTTTAAGACTAGCAATGCAGAAAATATTACCTTTCTCATAAAATATAAACATGACAGTTCGAGGCAGTATGCATATCTACTTACATCATGCAATGGGTTTCTTAATGTTTGATCTCCCTCTATCCCTGATTCGTCATTTTAGTGAATCATGGATGGGTGGGGACACAAAGCTCTCTGTATATGATATAGAGTGGACGTGTGTTTGGTAAACTACATTGCTGTTTTAGCCTATACACTATTTTTCAGGCAGGAATGTAGGAATGATATCCAAAACCTCTACCGAAATACCTAAGTTTCATAATGTGCATTCTGAAATCTATATTGTGACTTTAAATAGCATTTATATTAAAGATAACAGGGTATACCGTTAAAAGCAATTTTCAACAAGCGCTTTTATTTAATGTTTGACTAGTAAGTGAAAACTGTGAAAAAAGCAAGATAATTTGCTGTCACAGTTGCCGGAGTTTATCAAACCTTTTTCCGCAAGAAATATAGTTTAAAGGTGAACGCAACCCTAATATAAAATGTATAATGAAGAGCTTAATAAACCGTAAAACTTGATACAAGTTTGATCAAAATCGGTCAAAAAATAACAAACCTATTAATGTTTGAAGGATTTAACATGGCCGACATTAGCGCCGCCATCTTGAATATTTTATGAAATTTCAAGAAACGTTAAAATTTTACATTATTTTTATAACCAAAGAATTTTTTAGCAAACAAGTTGCTTATTACTTTAGAAAAAACATGTTCAGAAATATTAAGACAAAATGTCCATCTATATGCTATTTTTTTTTTATTTTTTTTTACCATGCATATTTATTTAGGGTTGTGTGACGTCATAAAAGCCCAAAAAATGGCGGCCTCCATGACAGTTGGTTTTCAAATATTAAACTCAAATAACTGGTAGATTTTGATCAATTTTGTATCAAAAGTTTTGGCTTGGAAAATTTAATCCTGATAGATACTCGTATACTTTCTTTCTATATTGCCTTTTCCTTTAAAAATGTATCTGGAATGCGTGCAACCTATAAGTGAAAAAATCCGGAAAACACCACATCACGAAGCACGGCCTTCCCGAGGCACATCAAAGGAGAGATGAGGAAAAAATAATGATAAAACAAACACCATCTATGAAAGCGCCTACGCATTGAAAAAGAAGAACTGCAACAGAGAAACCACTTTGGAAAAGTCAGTAGAAAAATAGGGGCGGTCGTAGCTTTTAAATCACCGCTAAATGATATGAGGCGTTTTCATCTGTCATTTACGCTTTCTTTTATATATACTTAAATGATAAGACGTAAATTTGATTAACATTTTAAAACGTAAATACTGTACCGTTTATGTCCTAAATACTGCGACACATAAATGAACTCTTAACCATACGTGTACTATTTAAACAGATCCAGTTTACTACCTTGTAATTTGGTAAACTGTTGGATGAGTGGCAAATAATGAATAACTTGATCAAACCCCTTTTTCTGTAGCGTCTGGTTGATGTCTATACTGATTAGTCAGCCCGTCTGCCCCTGTATTCCGGGTAAATACGACAATTTCTTTAATCCTAAATTCGTCACTCCGAGCACATGCATCACCACATAGTATACCTATTATGTTGTATCATCCATTTTCTAATTTTGTTCAAATGGAGCAGTTTTATACATTTAGTTTAGATTTGTTTTTCAGTTTGTCATTTTATAATAAACGTCATGATAAGCAATTGCTTTCTAGCGTTCTCTGTCAAAAGTCTGATCTGTATTTGTTTCTGATAGAAGAGGCCCTTTCAACAACATTCGGACATGTACGTCTAGTGACTATTCAGATCACTCTGCATAATCCTTCTTTACCTGAACAAAACAACAACAGCAGCAACAACAACGAAACAAAGCAAAACAAAATGGATTCTTGACTATCCAAAGAGCAACAAACGAATACTCCGATCAGCCTGCGCATTCATGCAGTCTGATCGTAGTCCATGTTTTGGTAATCTTTGGATGGTGAAGGATCCAGTGCGCATTCAGGTGAAGACATTTCGTTTAGTCACATTGCGACTTCTACAGTATACCTTGGTGTGTTGTTTGGAAAATAATTGGGCATAAGATTTAATTATCATTGCCTTGTTTTATGAGCAGTCCATTGAAAACAGCAATGCTTTTCCCATATATATCATTAACAAGATAATTATGAGGGCATTTAACAAAGTGTTTATCGTGGGGAGTGAGTACAATGTAACATAATAATTCAACCATATGAAGGGAAATAAATCAAAAGCACAAACTGTAAATCACTTATATTTGGCGGATTTTATCATTGCGCTATTGGCGGTCAAGGGAAAAACGCGAAATTAAAATACCGCCAATAAAAATCAGAGAAGAATAACAAACTGGCAAAATTATATTTCCAATACTCATCGCACACCGTTTATCAGTCAAGGGCAATACCCGTGATAAAAGCAAAAATGTATATACAGTACTGCTCAGACTGTTATTTACACCTACGAATAGTTTGAATAGTACTGTACTTCTTTTGAATTGTTTTGCAGCTGAAAATAAATATAACGATCTAGCAATAAAACCGGCTCAACAAGGTTGAATAAAAGCAAATACACCTTCACAGTAATATTGTCAAAAAGTGCAGGTATAATGGTAACGAGTTGACTTACATTGTATCAAGAAACAAAACTACCACAAATAATAACTAAAATCTGTTCTCCTGCGTATTAAAATAACACAAGAACTGAGTTGTATTCACTCACACACCAAGACCAATGCAATGTGAAAAGTCGAGAATCATCGTGTATGACCTGCAAATCACCTTGTAGAACATGCATACATAAGACATACAAGGCTACATGTAAGTCAGACATTGCGGATTGTTTTTTCGGAAATCGAAAATCCGCCAAAATATAAATCCGCCAAAAGGTCCACTGATAAAAACCTTCTTGTTTCAGTAAATTACCTCTCGCCAGAGAGTTTAATGTCAGTTTATGTTTGTAACAGTAGTTTATCTAAAAACGCTTTATATAGGTATGTAAATGCCATTAAATGCTTTGAGACCATTAATGCATGAAGGACTACCTTTCTCATGTACAAACAAAGGGCATCCAGGCAGTCTGCACTTCCACACACCTCACGAACGTTTTAGCCAATTTCTGAGCTGTCGCTCACCCTACTCCGGCGCTTAGTAAATAAGGGTACTTTCCTCGGGGTGGAGAGAGTAATTTTGTTTATGGGACATAGTACGGACGTTCGCTGTTTTTGGTAATGAAACTCCCAACACTATTTTACAAGCAGAAATGTTTGAATGGTTCTTTTTCATTGGGCATCAAAATTATACTTTATTCCTAAATACTAGGAGGAAACAAAGATAGAATATATAGTGAACCCTCGTTACAATAACAGCATTTGTTCCCAAAGATGTTGCCACTAAAATGAATTTGCTGTTGTAATGGACAGAATAAAATGTAAAACAGACCATTTTTTTTATTTTACATAGCACTTAGTTACTGTTGCATAACGGCATAACGACATCCGTGACAATGCTATATTTCCTGTTGAAAAACGCTTCAATTTCTAAGACCATAAAGTACAGTTTAAAGTCATATGATAAACAGATCTTTCATTTGTGGTCACTTTATAAGACTATATGAAACTTGTCCAACGCTTGTTTTAATAAATTTCATATGAAATGTCCACTCATGTAAGGTCCGTTATATATCCTGGCTATTTTGCTTCAAGAATAGCGGTAAACCAAATTAAAAGCAATTTTGAGTTCGTTGCAATGTAGACACCATTAAGCAGGTACATTTCTGGCAAAATATGAATATGTTCCTTAAAGCTAACAATTGAAAAAAACAAAAAAGAGATTCAATGAAAGAAAAAAAAATAAAACGACATTTTCCTCCCCTCCAAAAGTTTAATGAAATTAAAACAAACATTATTCTCTGTTTGCGTTTTGCGAGTATAACTGTATTATCAATTAATACCTTTAGCTAAACCTTATCGACTTATAACTTTAAAGGTAACAAAATAGAAGAAATCACGCCTTTATTTGTTTAATTTAATAATTTATTTTTTTTTCTTTCTTTGGTACAATTTTTCTAGAACATGAAGCATATAGGTGTCCGGTGAAAAAACAGTACATGATTGAAAATTATTCAATTATGTCTGGGGTACACAGCATTCATTGTGCGTAAAACGAGAAAAGCAAACGCATATATTTATCCCGTATTTACCTTTTGTCCTATCTCACCATAACCGTTAAAGCGCTAATCACAATTTCAATAGGCGACATTCTTATTTATTTATTTTTTTTTTCAGATAAAAATAAAGCTTGTCATTTTATGTGAATCGTCTGTCTAGCACAGAGCTTTACCGTCTAAAACCAACAGACAAAAATAGAATGTCGTCTGTTCCCATTTTGCTTAGCACTTTAAGTGTTAACATGCTTATATGAAAAGTATACCGAGCTAAATTTTAAGATATTTTCTTTTGTGATTTCGTATCGTAATTTGGATCTATGTTATATGCATGATAAGGTAAGTTTTCATATTTTTTTCTGATATTTTTCATATTACTGCTCAAAACATAGATTGCGGGTACTCGTAAGAACCGCCTCTGTTTTTTGAGCATAAATAAGAAAAATAATGCATACCCCTGTAAACCCCAGTTTTACTATATAAAAGTGGGGTTTCAGGGGGTCAAAATTGTATAGGTATGTTTTCGTGATGAACATCGATGCCGTTTTTGTTGAATATCCACATCTAATCCGACACGTGTATTCTACAAGAACCGTGCTACGCATGAGGTGCCCATATTATACATTGTATGAAAGAAGAACAAATTCTCAAATTCACAACACGAACCTGATTATGACATTTGTTGTTTGCTTGAACGTAGTCTGACAGTATGAAATCTATTTTAACCATTGAAGACTGGAGACTCCTAAACGGATAACTGGTAAATAGTGCAGACCCAAATCAGACACCACAGAACGCGGCGTCTGATCATGATCAAGGTCTCCGCTATTTGCAAATAGTTCAACCATTTTTCTTTAGGAATGTCTACATCATATACCCTGACATACCTAGAATCGAAGATGGATTCTTCCAATTTATTGCGTGGGAGAGTTTATTCAGACTAAAATGGGTTAAAAGCTGAAGCCCCGACCAAGTTGCATGGAAACAAAACTGCCACTTGTAAAAATGTGCACACATATCTATCTACCTATATACGGTATCTAAGGAGACAGCCACTGACAATGCAATCGGATGGCAGTCTGTCTTAACTTCCAGTTTAAAACTTAATGTTTATAAGATTATAATCTTGGATAAGGGAAAATATATATTGAACATTCTACGGGTCATGGAATTTGTTTCTCAAGAACGCTCTTATAGATTCGAATAAACATCAACGCTAAAACCTCCTACACTGCATATTTTCTGAAGCAATAGGCGCTTTCTTAAATGTAATAGTTTTTACGAGGATTGTACATTTGTATATATAATAATCAAAATATCCAATTATGATAATTTCTTCTACATTACTCAAGCGTATAATCGTTCAAAAGTAAGTTTTAACTGGCAAATCAGACTGGTGTTTTGTTTAATTTTCGGGTTCGCTAAATTGATGAATGGTCAATTGTTGTTGCATTCGTAATGGTAATTTTCATCGTTTTACAATTGAAAAGTAGTTTAAGGAACATTCGCAACCATAAACGCATAAACCCATACATCGCGTATTTTCTAAATAAACATTTATTTAAAAAATATATATAACCCTAATAAAATTTAATTTCACTGGCTAAAAATATTTTGATACAGCATCAGTAAAAAAAAAAGGTAAGAGAAAAGTCCAGGAAGTGCTTCAATCACAAACCGCAGCCCTTCCCAGACACCAAGAGGAAGAGGAAACCGACAAATCCAAACAAGCACAAATCGAACAAACGTACGAAAATCACTAAGATTAGCTCTCTCTTCCCCAAGCAAGGTAATCGCAATGCTTAAAGGACTGAAAAACACAAGAACAAAATGACATAAGATAAGACATAAAAGAAATCGCCTCGTAGAATAAACCACAAAGCAACAAAGAGTAAGACTAACACCAGGACCACCGCCTTAGAACGGTCAGTAGAGTAAAAAAAGGTAAAATTACAAACTGCAGCCCTTCCCAGACACCAAGAGGAAGAGGAAACCGACAAATCCAAACAAGCACAAATCGAACAAACGTACGAAAAGCACTAAGATTAGCTCTCTCTTCCCCAAGCGAGGTAATCGCAATGCTAAAAGGACTGAAAAACACGGGAACAAAATGACACAAGGTAAGACACAAAACAAATCGCCTCGTAAAACAAACCACAAAGCAACAAAGAGTAAGACTAACACCGGGACCACCAGGGGGTTTAAAGCATTTTTACAGCTAGCCAACTTCACCCTGGGTCCCGATGCCACTCTTAATCACAACTAGTAAAACAGAAAGTAAAATGGGCAGCTGTTGAAAAGCCAGTCAAACAAATATTACTGTTCTCCATCCACTTAGGGAAAGCGAAAAACCTTTAATTCAAAAATCTGTAAAAAAAATTACTGGATTAAAACGCAACAAGTAGTTTGTCGATTCATACAAAACCGTGTAGGTTATTCGGAGTGTACGTATAATTTTATGAGAGAGAAAACGCCATAGTCACTTACAAGCTACAGCGAAAGATTCTTCTCTCCATGACCTTCAACTCAGTCAACAGTATGTGGGATGATAGCAGACCAAGCTATCAGAGACCATGCTCCAATTAAACAAACTGCGGCAAGACATATAATTCCTTTGGTGGATACTAAGCTTCGTTGTTCCAGAAGGCGTAATTACAGAACATTCAGAAAAGCCAAGCACAAACCCATATAAGCCTAGCATCCAATAAAAGTGACATTAAAAAACAGTGCAGACCCAGATCAGACGCCGCAGAACGCGGCGTCTGCTGAGGGTCTACACTATTTGCATTTAATTATTTCTTCAACACATGAATCATCATCATCAACGGATTTGTGATTAACGTGCAGGTACAGGGGCAATATCCACATCAGTGGGCCCACTTCCATGAAACTAACTAAAACTAACCAGATACCCCTTATATAGGAAATGAACCTGTCCAAAGAGTTAAAATAGAAGAATCATCTATGCATAAATGGATTAAAAGCCCTGCATGCTGATTGAAAAAGGTACAAGCGTAGCAAGAGTCTGACCCAAAGAGATCTTAGAGCAGCCCATCGAAAGTACAAGGGCGAGTCAATAAAAAAACCAGCCTAACTTATTTCTGGGTGAGATCGATCTCTTCTTTTTCGATGTAATTGCCCTCTAGAATGATGCACTTGGACCAACGGTGTTCCAGTGCCATCAGCCCAGAACTGAAGAAGCCAGGGTCCTTGTCTCTGACCCACTCCTCAACTGCCGCCACGACTTCTTCGTTGGACCGGAAATGACGTCCACGGATATCCTTTTTCAAGTTTTGGAATAGGAAATAGTCACTAGGAGCTAAGTCCGGAGAATAGGCGGGGTGCGGTATTAGCTCGTACCCATTCCGCTCAACAGCATCCATTGCAATTTTGCAAGTGTGGACTCTCGCATTGTCCTGTTGGAGCAGAATCCCTTTGGAGAGTTTACCTCGGCGTTTTTCACGGATCACAATTCTCAATTAGTCGAGCAAATTTGCATAATACGCATCTGTTATTGTACTTTTCTTTGCTAGAAAGTCTGTAAACATAATAATGCCTTGTGCATCCCAAAATACAGTTGCCATCACCTTGCCAGCAGAGGATTGCGTTTTGAACTTCTTTGGCCTCGGAGACCCCGGCCCTACACTCTGGCGACTGAGCTTTATTCTCTGACTCATAATAATGGACCTAGGTCTCATCTACAGTCACCAGACGTGAAAGGAAATCATCTTCCTTTGACCTAAACCGCTTCAACAATGCACTGTCTACTGATGGTCTGCTTGCCATTTGCTCGTCGCTAAGGAATTTTGGGACCCAACGGGCTGTTAGCTTGTGGATACCCAAACGATCATGTAAAGTTGTCGAAACGCTACCATGTGAAATGTGTAATGCATTCGCTATTTCTTCCACCTTAATTGGCCTATCAGAGTACACCAGATCCAATACTTTGTTACACATTTCTTCATCGGTGGCATCTGATTGGCGTCCAGACCTGGTTTCATCTTCTAAAGACGTTCTACTGCGTTTGAATTCCCCAACCCAGAATTTAACTTGTGCATACGATGGTGCAGAAGACCCATAAATATTGGTCAACTCGCAATGTATTTCCTGACCTGTTTGCCCTTTCAAATACAAGTACCGAATTACAGCACGGTACTCAATTTTTGACGAATAGCTTACTTTTGCATCGCTAGCCATGTTTGACATTCAATATCTTATGAGTAAATGACATGATAAGGGTGCAATTTTGCCCTCAGGCCTAAAACATCGTGTATTGAAACAAGCCATGAAAATCTTGGGTGTCTCGGTCAATTGGAAATGGGGTATGCTGGTTATTTATTGACTTGCCCTCGTATATGGAAGATGTAGTCAGCAATGACTCAAAGAAGCCTACAGCATTCTGGTCATATATCAAGAGAAAGAGATAGGAATCCACAGGTGAAAAACACTTAAAAACATGGATGGCTTCATGCATAGTGACAGCAGCATTAAAGTAGAGACCTTGAATGAACAGTTTGTGTCCGCTTACAGCAGAAAGAATGGCTCCATCATTCCAAGGAAGGGATTAACATGGTTCCGATTGATCTACATTGCGAAGGTGTCCATAAGCTACTTCTCGATTCTAAACTTCATAAAGCTTCTGGACCAGACTCTATCTCTGCTTTTATTCTAAAGACAGCTGCTGATCAAATTTTGCCTGTCCTAACCAGGTTATACCAGTACTCCCCAGACACAGACAAAGTGCCGACAGATCGGAACATAACGTAAATACGCCTATTCAAATATTTAGAAAATTTCACCTCCAAAAACTGAAAATTTTCAGATAAAAATTTCTGATATTTTTCATTTTTCTGCTCAAAACAAAGATTGTGGGTACTCGTTAGAACCGTTTTGGCGAGGCGGTTCTAACGATAACCCACAATCTATATTTTTAAGCTTAATAAGAAAAATAATGTATACCCCTGTAAACCCCAGTTTTACTATATAAAAGTGGGGATTAATGGGCCAAAATTATATAGGCATGTTTTCGTGATGAGAATGCATTCGTCGTTCCAATATACAAGAAAGGAGAAAAGCACATCCCTCCCAACTATCGTCCAGTTTCCTTGATGTCAGTAGCCTGCAAAGTACTTGAACATATCATGCACAGTTCGGCTAGGCGTCACTTTGACAGGAATAGGATCCTACATGACCACCGACATGATTTCAGAGCTAGGCGATCCTGCGAAAACCAACCCATAACCACCATACAGAAAATACAGTCGACTCTCGTTATCTCGACCTCGCTTATCTCGAATAACCGCTTATCTCGAAGTGAAAATCTAGTCCCTGTTTTAACATGAAAATCTAGCTACAGGTAACAAAATATTGTGGAAAAGAGGAGAAATTGCTCCTGAGGAGCAATTTCTCCTCTTTTCCACAATATTTTCAATATATCTCTAACTTCAGGAGTCAAATTTCATATTTATTTATGAAATGCGGTTGTTCCAACTTTTTTTCCTTAATTCTACAAATCTGATATGTCGAGGTACGGATATCTCGAAGTATTTCATAGAGTCCCTTAGATTTCGAGATAACTAGAGTCAACTGTAGCAAGGAGTCTGACTAAGAGGGGACAATGTTGTTGCGATACTCCTGGACTTTGCGAAGGCGTTTGATAAGGTTCCTCGTCGTCGCCTTCTGCATGACCTGCACTACCATGGTGTGCGGGATTCCGCCCTATGCTGGACTGAGTCTTTTCTAAGCCAAAAGAAAAGGTCGGTCTAATTCGAAGGCAAAATATCCTCTGAGGCAGACATACTCTCGGGTGTTCCATAGGGCACAGTCCTTGGGCCGTTGCTTTTGCTGGCATTTATTAATGACCTGCCAGAGGCTACAAATTACTCTCATCACGAAAACATACCTATATAATTTTGACCCCCTTGAACCCCACTTTTGTATAGTAAAACTGGGGTTTACAGAGGTATACATTATTTTTCTTACTTCTGCTCAAAACATAGATTGTGGGTACTCGTTAGAACCGCCTCGGCGAGGCGGTTCTAACGAGTACCCACAATTAATGTTTTGAGCAGAACTATGGAAAATATCTGAGTTTTTTTTTCTGAAAATTTTTAGTTATTGGAGATGGAATTTTCTATATATATTTGAATAGGCGTGTTTTCGTAATGTGATGTCAGACTTTTCACTGACGATTGTCTACGCATTAGCTCAAGCGAAGACTCCGCGCTACTCTAGCAAGACCTAACAGCTCCAGAGAGATGGGAGGAAGCCGGGCATATGAAGTTCCACACCGGGAAGTGTACTATCATAAGGATTGCTGCAAACAAACGTCGTATAATCAGTACCAGCTATCAAACTCTTGGATATTCTTAAGAGGTGGTAGACAGCAGTAAATATCTAGGTGTCGTCATCAGTGAAGACCTCACATTGGGAAAACACAGTGAGAACATTATCAACAAGGCCAACGAGACTTTGGGATTTGTGACTGCACTACTCCAGTAAAGGCTGCTGCTTACACAACTATGGTTCGGCCAGTATTAGGGTACTTCTCCATAGTCTGGGATTCACACCTGAGAGAAACTAATGCCCTGGAACAGGTCTAGCGTAAAGAATCTAGATTTGTAAGCCGGAACTTCTCGGAGCGCACTCCAGATTGTGTGACAAACATAGTTTAGAGCCTATGATAGGAATCCCTCCAGTACAGATGTTTAATTGACAGACTCACTATGCTTTTTAAAATCCAGCATGGGCTAGTTGACGCCAATCTTCAGTTTATCCGATCTAATGACAGTCGTACTCTAGGATCCAAACGCCTACGCCAGATTCCGCTACTATGGATACTTACAAGTACATGTACTCATTTAATCCTCGTACATTTTGTACGATCAGCGATTGGAACAGACTACCAACAGCCGTCACTGACCTTCAGACCCTCCAGGGATTCAGGGAAGGCCTTGTTCACCTCCCCGCCCCCCCCCCCCCCCCCTGTCTCCGATCACTCTACTAGATTTACATCAGCTTGTGCATAGTTTTACCTGTTGGCATTGTAAATTTTATCTGGGTTTATCGGGCATCGGTGTTTTATATAGGGTACACTACGGTCCGAGAAGATTCCTACCCTTTAAATGGAAGTAGAAGAAGACATGATAAACTGAAACTCACATAAAGAGAAATTCAGAGATCATCTAGCAAATAAATAAATAAATAAACAAATAAAACGCTGTTCTCTGTTACTAAGAAACTAGTTCTGCTACACAGAACAAATATTTTGTTCAGAGTTAATGTACGAGCTATTAGCTTTCTTTAACACTAAGTGACAGAGATTATTATTTTGTTTTCCTTAATAATGTAGAAATACAAGATCGTGTTGTTGAAGTTGTTATTTTTTCCCCCAAATTTGCGCTGAGCTATTCAGATCTTGGATCAAGAAAAAAATCGTTTGTATTGTAAAATTTAATTCAATGAAAAGCAAGAAAATCTCTTAACGTCATTTTGGCCGGATTTTTCACTATATAATACTCGTAAGTAACATAAAACTTTGAAAAAAAAAGAAAAAAGAAAGCAGATAACCAAAAGGTAAACCTCGGACGACCCCCGACGCCCGCACGGACATCGCTATTTTAAAGGAAGGTATTTTTCCGTGAAAACCCCGTCAAAAATGTGAAATTCTAAGGCCAGTACTAAACAAATACAATAATGAAATTATATTGACTTCTGTCCCAAAACTGCCTATACCTGTTTTCTTACTCTTACTTCGAACGCAATTTCTGTTTAAAGTGCAAAACAAATACAAATGCAAGCGGGACCACGTAAGCCCTGCATGCAAATGAAATGCATTTCAACACCATAAACCGTTTCATGGGTATATCATAAGATAGCATTTTTGTTTTCATTGTAAAGTAATATTTAAAGCATTATAAAGGTAAAGATGCGAGGAAAATATCTTTCTTAGTGTTTAAGTGGTATCGTATGCAAAAGAAATACCAGCGTTTATTACGGCTATAAAATTTAGCCTATATGCAAAAGTGGGCTTTGGACGAGTTTGTGTATAGCTTAAGTACACCCTCACAATCAGCTCAAGGTCAGCCTTTTTCATCTATAGGAAACCTTGATGATGTGGCATCTACTGACGAAAAGGGAAATACCCAAATAAGCTACAACATCAGAAACCGTACCTTTGGACATGTGAGCCTAGCGAAGATTCAGATCAGTCTGATCAGAATCTTCACTGGGCGCATTTTAGAAAGGATGCAAAAATTTCTTCATGCGGACAACGAAGACTCTGATCAGACTGCGTGGAAGCACAGGATAATTTAAGTCTCCGTTGGTTGCACATGCCAGAGATATATTTCATACGTTCCGACTCAGATAATCGTGGAAATGGGACCTACTAAACTATGCTAACAAGTCTGTTTAACGTATAACCCCGTATTCTCCCATAATATATAGTAAAAACAGAAGTACATGTATGTAAGGTCTACAATATCAAACGTATGTTCAGAATTTTGCTGCTTTTTTAATCAGCTTTTCCACTAGTTGTTTACTTTAAAGCAACCTTGTTCAATGCGTAAATGTCTTTTAACGTGCTCAATAACCAAAACCTTCCTCATTCTCCATATTATATGGTGAAAATGCCTTGGCTTCCATAGTTCAAGATATGAGGGGTATCAAGATAAATGCTTCTCTTATATCTCCACAAAATCATATGTTGTGGGTACGCATTAAAAGCAAATCTGCATATATTGTAGATACGCATTAGAAGCAAATCTGCTTATATTGTGGGTAAGCAATAAAAGCAAATTTGCATATATTGTGGGTGCGCATTAGAAGCAAATCTGCATATGTTGTGGGTACGCATTAGAAGCAAATCTGCATATATTGTGGGTACGCATTAGAAGCAAATCTGCATATGTTGTGGGTACGCATTAGAAGCAAATCTGCATATGTTGTGGGTACGCATTAGAAGCAAATCTGAATATGTTGTGGGTACGCATTAGAAGCAAATCTGCATATGTTGTGGGTATGCATTAGAAGCAAATCTGCATATATAGTGGGTACGCATTAGAAGCAAATCTGCATATGTTGTGGGTACGCATTAGAAGCAAATCTGCATATATTGTGGGTACGCATTAGAAGCGCCTTGTGGCGCTTCTAATGTGTACCCATAATATATGCATTTATCATTATTTTTGTTGAAAAAATACATAATCTAGAACTATGGCTGAAAAGTATACATTTTACATAGTGGTGCATAATAACGGATTCGTTGTTAGTACAGTTGCCATGACCTCTTTTTGCGTGACACGGTGTACATAAATTGTACATCCCAAATGTATAGATATATAAAAAGCTTGTTTTATTGACTAAGACCTACTTATTTCTCGGTTAATGGTTCAAAACATCTGTATCAATCTTTCAATATTTTGGCACGTATAACTAGATATAGTAATAAAATATAAATGTGTCGCTTATTGTCAGAAAACTGAATTTGCCGGGAAAAGTGGTACGTGCAATATTGCACAGTACAGTTTATTAGCATAATCGCTGGACACCTGCAGTGGTATTGGATTGTTCAGGCCTTTGCAGAAGTTCAAGAACCGTAACTACTGCGGTAAATGATTTTTACTTAATATAACAATTAATAGATTTACATTTTAGATGTTTTGTGATAGAAAAGCAGCAAAAAAAATAAAATGTGTACTGAGCACTTGCAGAGCTAAATGCGCTTGTTAGCAGTCTGTTCAGTGCATATGCGGTAGCTCGATAGTTTATTCGTAGGTACAGACAAGTATCTTTTTATCAACCGGACAAAACTGATATTTATCTTATTTATCCACGGAAGTACATATTTTGAGTACTCATTAGAAGCTCTATCAGGCGCTTCCAATCAGTGCCCACAACATGTTTTCTTG